>CM056599.1:46776154-46825970 GCA_029721355.1 Tegillarca granosa | reverse complement strand
GATGGACATTTGAGAGACAAAGTAATGGACATTTGAGGGAAAAAGTAATGGACAATTGAGGGACAAAGTAATGGACATTTGAGTGAAAAAGTAATGGAAATTTGAGGGACAAAGTAATAGACATTTGAGGGACAAAGTAATGGACATTGTAGTGACAAAGTAATGGACATTGGAGTGACAAAGTAATGGACATTTGAGGGACAAAGTAATGGACATTTGAGTGACAAAGTTATGGACATTTGAGGGACAAAGTAATGAACATTTGGGGGACAAAGTAATGGACATTTGAGTGAAAAAGTAATGGAAATTTGACTGACAAAGTAATGGACATTTGGGGGACAAAGTAATGGACATTTGAGTGACAAAGTAATGGACATTTGGTGGGCAAAGTAATGGACATTTGAGGGACAAAGTAATGGACATTTGAGTGATAAAGTAATGGACATTTGAGTGACAAAGTAATGGACATTTGAGCGCCAAAGTAATGGAAATTTGAGTGACAAAGTAATGGACATTAACTTGACAAAATTCTCCCAACTGAATAATGATGTCGCACAAGAAAAGTTATCAAGTATTAATGATGTTATTGTTGTTGGAAAACAAAATGTTGTATCACACATGTGCGATACGGATCATTGTATCACATAGCCAGAAAATGTAATGTACGTATAGCTATAGTAAGATTCAATAGGTATGTGATAAAGTCTGGGGGCTTTATAAGGTCCTGTTTTACATGGACTTTTGCATGAGTTTAGTTAGTAATGACTGTACCTTTATCATTTGACCAGCCCCAACTTAAAAGGAATTACATAATACACTCTATACTTACTCATGATACGGTGATGTAGAAAGAGTTACCTCCCCTGGAAAACCAACACTAAACCAGGTGACAAAGCCATGAATTACAGAATGACCAAAACATTGAAAATCAAAATTCGTCTGAAAAAAAGGGAAAAATGTTATTTTCACTGATAATGTTTTACAGTTCAACAAAATAATTGCAAACAATACTGCAAGAGTTTTTTTCTTTTGAAATATTTTACACTTTTCTATTTGTAGTATATCTATTTCTAAAATTCAATGATTTAATTTTTTCACTCCAAGTCTAACATTTAATTTGTACTTATTTAATTATAAATAGAATTAAAATTTGAGCTTCATGTTTTCAGCAAAATGAATCAATATTTATTTGGCTTATACTGATACATGTCATTATCAGTTATAAAGTTACAGAAATAAACACCTGTATGTGGTGTTCTTGTGATGTTAGACTGATAGAAGTTCACATCACATCTATCATAACATGTTCAATCAATTTGAATGCCTCATCCAAAAGAAGAAGAAAAATAATAATAAAAAGACCATTACTATTCAATGCTTGGCAAACAGAACAGTTACTACCCATATATAATTTTTTTGTCCACTTACCCTCCCTAGTTGTGTCAGCCACCCCTGCCTTTTTTGTCCACTTACCCTCCCTAGTTGTGTCAGCCACCCATGTCTTGTTTTTGTCCATTTACCCTGCCTAGCTGTCTACTAACTAAACTAGTTGTGTCAACCACCCCTGTCTTGTTTTTGTCCATTTACCCTGCCTAGCTGTCTACTAACTAAAATAGTTGTGTAAGCCACCCCTGTCTTGTTTTTGTCCATTTACCCTGCCTAGCTGTCTACTAACTAAAATAGTTGTGTAAGCCACCCCTGTCTTGTTTTTGTCCATTTACCCTGCCTAGCTGTCTACTAACTAAACTAGTTGTGTAAACCACCCCTGTCTTGTTTTTGTCCATTTACCCTGCCTAGCTGTCTACTAACTAAACTAGTTGTGTAAGCCACCCCTGTCTTGTTTTTGTCCATTTACCCTGCCTAGCTGTCTACTAACTAAACTAGTTGTGTCAACCACCCCCGTCTTGTTTTTGTCCATTTACCCTCCACTTACCCTCCCTAGTTGTGTCAGCCATCCCTGTCTTGTTTTTGTCCATTTACCCTGCCTAGTTGTCTACTAACAACCACTAGTTGTGTCAGCTTACCCTTTTAAGTTACAGGGAAGAACAACAGTTAGAGTTTTTCTGTTTAATATAAGACTTACATATATATTATTGATGTCTTTCACTGTGACCGATTTCAGATTTAATTTACAGACTTGACAACAATGAGCTTGTACTGCTTCGACAGGTAGACACTTAACATGTACTGTCTCTGAAAATATACGGGTAAAAATATAACACAATTTCCAAGGGCCATTACTATCAAGAATGTGGGTCTGTTAAAAGAAACTTGAACTTTAAACTTTATCTAATCATAACAAAGATACAAACCAAATATAATTTGAATATCTCAAATCAAAAAAAAAAAAAAAAAAAAAAAAAAAAAAAAGAAAGAATGAACAGAAAAAAGTTTGGAAAACTAATGATGACAGCAAAAGGTTGCACAATATGCCCTCGCCACTTTTAGTAGCAAAACATCTCTTTTTCATACAAAATGAAGATGAAATAAGTTTTGTTTTAAACCTTTCAACAGAAAACTTCTCAACTTACATATATCAAAGTATCACTACACAATGGTAAAAATTTTATATGCATCTTGTTTTTGCCTTGTTATTTGATTGCAACAGATAAACGTGCTGATTCAACTAGATGACCTCTAGATTTGACCTTAAAGAATTCATTCAGGTTAACTCAGCATATTGTCATTAGCAGTACAAATCACTTATTTCACAAACATTAATCTAACCAATAACTTTGAAAACAATTCCTATATCTCTTTACCTGATATACATTTCTGTGCAAATTTCTTCATCGTTTCCATGGAAACCTTATATAGAGATTTAACATCATTCCAAATTTCTAATCTACAATATTAAAATTTCAATAAAAATTTATTCAACACTAATGAAATTAGAATACATAAGTTATAAGAATTTATATAGCTTAGTGGTTGTCGTTTTATCCATCAATGTTTCACAAGATTTATGCATAATGATGGAGACATAGATTAATCATACGTCACCATCTTCTCATTGTCTGTTTGGATGGGTGTTTTTCAGTCTTTGTCACACTATCAATTTTTTTTTATTGTACATTGAATTGTCAATCAATCCAGTACTTTATGCCTAATATTGGGTTAAAAATCGCATCATATATATGAATGGAAGAACATTTTTGAATACAACAAAATTTCTATATACATCATATTTACTTACTAACTTAACTTTAAAGGGAATTACAACGCTTTTGTGAATTTAAATTTCTAAATGTCAATTAAATGGTTTTTTTTTCACCAGGCACCATGGACATGTGGCTGAAAAAGATCTGAGACTTTGTGATCTGAATAATGTTCCACTGCACCCACTTTAGCATATAAAAATAACATCCATTCCTGCATAGTTTTTACTTTTTTTTTTTTTTAAAAAGGACCTTTGGTTTTCCCAAACATGATCATTACTTTTTCTCATTAATAATGCAGATCTGGAAAACTTACACCAACTTAAACATCAACAGACACAGAACTTGTATAAAATCTTCTCTTATTGTTAATAACTGAAAAAATTGCTGACACTGCATAAAAAAATAATAATTCATAATAAAACTTTATGAGATCTTGTCATTGTATTTCTTATAAATACGAACCTTTCTTGATATGCATCATCAGAGAACGGAGCTAAATACAGGGTTGCTGAGGCAGGAAACATAAAACCATCCTATCAATGTCAAATGTTAATGTTAGATATAATTAATATCAACAATTAGGTTATTTATAAATCTATAGCCTATGTTCATTCTAGTAGGTATAATGAACATTTATCTGGCTAATGTGTCATTTAACATTTATAAATCTATTCACTACCTTTATCTTTCTATACACTCATTTATCTGTCTATACACTACATATATTTTCTATACACTACATTTATCTGTCTATACACTACCTTTATTTTCTATACACTACATTTACCTGTCTTTACACTACATTTATCTGTCTCTACACTACATTTATCTGTCTATACACTACATTTATCTGTCTATACACTACCTTTATTTTCTATACACTACCTTTATCTGTCTATACACTACATTTATCTGTCTCTACACTACATTTATCTGTCTATACACTACCTTTATTTTCTATACACTACATTAATCTGTCTCTACACTACATTTATCTGTCTCTACACTACATTTATCTGTCTCTACACTACATTTATCTGTCTCTACACTACATTTATCTCTCCATACACTACATTTATGTGACAATGTCTCTCCACTACATTTATCTCTCTATACACTACATTTATCTGTCTCTACACTACATTTATCTGTCTCTACACTACATTTATCTCTCCATACACTACATTTATGTGACAATGTCTCTCCACTACATTTATCTCTCTATACACTATATTTATCTGTCTCTACACTACATTTATCTGTCTCTACACTACATTTATCTCTCCGTACACTACATTTATGTGACAATGTCTCTCCACTACATTTATCTCTCTATGCACTACATTTATCTGTCTCTACACTACATTTATCTCTCTATACACTACATATATTTTCTATACACTACATTTATCTGTCTATACACTACCTTTATCTGTCTATACACTACATTTATCTCTCTATACACTACATATATTTTCTATACACTACATTTATCTGTCTATACACTACATTTATCTGTCTCTACACTACATTTATCTCTCTATACACTATATATATTTTCTATTCACTACATTTATCTCTCTATACACTACATATATTTTCTATACACTACATTTACCTGTCTTTACACTACATTTATCTGTCTCTACACTACATTTATCTCTCTATACACTACATTTATCTGTCTCTACACTACATTTATCTCTGGTAGGTATAATGAACATTTATCTGGCTAATGTGTCATTTAACATTTATAAATCTATTCACTACCTTTATCTTTCTATACACTCATTTATCTGTCTATACACTACATATATTTTCTATACACTACATTTATCTATGTATACACTACCTTTATTTTTCTATACACTACATTTATCTGTCTATACACTACCTTTATTTTCTATACACTACCTTTATCTGTCTATACACTACATTTATCTCTCTATAAACTGCATTTATCTGTCTCTACACTACATTTATCTCCCTATACACTGCATTTATCTGTCTATACACTACCTTTATCTGTATATACACTACATTTATCTCTCACACACTACATTAATCTGTCTCTACACTTCATTATTCTGTCTATACACTACTTTTATCTGTCTATACACTACATTTATCTGTCTATACACTACATTTATCTCTCTATACACTACATTTATCTGTCTATACACTACATTTATCTCTCTATACACTACATTTATCCAGATATTCACTACATAAATCTGCCTATAAACTCCTTTAGCTGGTTATTCACTACATTTATCTCTCTATACACTACATTTTTCCAGATATTCACTACATAAATCTGCCTATAAACTCCTTTAGCTGGTTATTCACTACATTTATCTCTCTATACACTACATTTATCCAGATATTCACTACATAAATCTGCCTATAAACTCCTTTAGCTGGTTATTCACTACATTTATCTGTCTATACACTACATTGATCATTCTCTATATACTTATCTAGCTATTACCTACATTTTGCTGTCTCCATACTACATTTATCTGTCTATACACTACCTTTATCTGGCTATTCATTTATCTGGCTATTTACTACATCTGTCTAGCTTTACAAGATCTTGAGTATGTGATATATAGTTATGGAGCAGACAAGAAAAAGTTAATGTATCGATGAACAGAGAGACAGACAGACAGCCAGAGAAGACCCTTATTTTCTGCACTATTATAACTTAACTTACTGGTTTCAACAATCTGTCCCTTGTGTTAATCACAGACTGCAACATGGACTCATATAACAGTGAGTAACCCTAAAATATTAATACATATATAATACAAATGTTGGACATGTATAATTATCCTGTAATATACATGTAAATATGTCACAAGTAGGCCTTGTATAACACTGAAAAACCCAAAAATATACATGTAAATATGTCACAAGAAGGCCTTGTTTAACAGTGAAAAACCATAAATATATACATGTAAATCTGTCACAAGTTGGCCTTTTATAACAGTGAAAAACCAAAAAATATACATGTAAATATGTCACAAGTAGGCCTTGTTTAACAGTGAAAACCCAAAAATATACATGTAAAAATGTCACAAGTAGGCCTTGTTTAACAGTGAAAAACCCAAAAATATACATGTAAATATGTCACAAGTAGGCCTTGTTTAACAGTGAAAAACCATAAAATATATACATGTAAATCTGTCACAAGTTGGCCATGTTTAACAGTGAAAAACCCAAAAATATACATGTAAATATGTCACAAGTAGGTTTTGTTTAACAGTGAATAACCCAAAATTATACATGTAAAAATGTCACAAGTAGGCCTTGTTTAACAGTAAATAACCATAAAATATACATTTAAATATGTCACAAGTAGGCCTTGTTTAACAGTGAAAAACCCAAAAATATACATGTAAATATGTCACAAGTAGGCCTTGTTTAACAGTGAATAACCCCTAAAATATACATGTAAATATGTCACAAGTAGGCCTTGTTTAACAGTGAAAAACCATTTAATATATACATGTAAATATGTCACAAGTAGGCCTTGTTTAACAGTGAAAAACCCAAAAATATACATGTAAATATGTCACAGGTAGGCCTTGTTTAACAGTGAAAAACCAAAAAATATACATGTAAATATGTCACAAGTAGGCCTTGTTTAACAGTGAAAAACCCAAAAATATACATGTAAATATGTCACAAGTAGGCCTTGTTTAACAGTGAAAAACCATAAAATATACATGTAAATATGTCACAAGTAGGCCTTGTTTAACAGTGAAAAACCCAAAAATATACATGTAAATATGTCACAAGTAGGCCTTGTTTAACAGTGAAAAACCAAAAAATATACATGTAAATATGTCACAAGTAGGCCTTAATGTTTAACAGTGAAAAACCCAAAAATATACATGTAAAAATGTCACAAGTAGGCCTTGTTTAACAGTGAAAAACCCAAAAATATACATGTAAATATGTCACAGGTAGGCCTTGTTTAACAGTGAAAAACCCAAAAATATACATGTAAATATGTCACATGTAGGCCTTGTTTAACAGTGAAAAACCCAAAAATATACATTTAAATATGTCACAAGTTGGCCTTGCATAACAGTGAAAAACCCAAAAATATACATGTAAATCTGTCACAAGTTGGCCTTGTTTAACAGTGAAAAACCATAAAATATATACATGTAAATCTGTCACAAGTTGGCCTTTTATAACAGTGAAAAACCAAAAAATATACATGTAAATATGTCACAAGTAGGCCTTGTTTAACAGTGAAAACCCAAAAATATACATTTAAATATGTCACAAGTTGGCCTTGCATAACAGTGAAAAACCCAAAAATATACATGTAAATATGTCACAAGTAGGCCTTGTTTAACAGTGAAAAACCATAAAATATATACATGTAAATCTGTCACAAGTTGGCCATGTTTAACAGTGAAAAACCCAAAAATATACATGTAAATATGTCACAAGTAGGCCTTGTTTAACAGTGAAAAACCCAAAAATATACATGTAAATCTGTCACAAGTTGGCCTTGTTTAACAGTGAAAAACCATAAAATATATACATGTAAATCTGTCACAAGTAGGCCTTGTTTAACAGTGAAAAACCCAAAAATATACATTTAAATATGTCACAAGTAGGCCTTGTTTAACAGTGAAAAACCCAAAAATATACATGTAAATATGTCACAAGTAGGCCTTGTTTAACAGTGAAAAACCCAAAAATATACATGTAAATATGTCACATGTAGGCCTTGTTTAACAGTGAAAAACCATAAAATATACATTTAAATATGTCACATGTAGGCCTTAATGTTTAACAGTGAATAACCCAAAAATATACATGTAAATATGTCACAAGTAGGCCTTAATGTTTAACAGTGAATAACCCAAAAATATACATGTAAATATGTCACAAGTAGGCCTTGTTTAACAGTGAAAAACCCAAAAATATACATGTAAATATGTCACAAGTAGGCCTTGTTTAACAGTGAAAAACCCAAAAATATACATGTAAATATGTCACATGTAGGCCTTGTTTAACAGTGAAAAACCATAAAATATACATTTAAATATGTCACAAGTAGGCCTTAATGTTTAACAGTGAATAACCCAAAAATATACATGTAAATATGTCACAAGTAGGCCTTGTTTAACAGTGAAAAACCCAAAAATATACATTTAAATATGTCACAAGTAGGCCTTGTTTAACAGTGAATAACCCAAAAAATATACATAGAGGATATTTAACAGTGAAGTATAAATATGAATTTTATTTTGTCTCGTGAAGTGAGAAAATCAATATTTTCAGGAGACGGCACATATTGATACTTCACTGTTAAATGTTCTATTTATTTTATATCACTGTTTGAATTGTTTTTATATCTGACATGTTTGGTTTATTAAAACAATGGATTGCGCCGTCGACGTGACCATTGTTGACGATAATAAACAACATTGACAAGGTACACTGTTATTCACTCGTCTAATGGTTGATGCAATTCAGAAAAACCTGCGGGACCGAAGTGTGACGAGAAACAAGTACAGGGCACCCGATCGCAAAAATAAAAAGAAGAGTAACTCTAATAAAAAAACCCCTCTTAATTGCACATGAAGGAATTCGGAGTGAAATACATATATTTTCACCGGTGAAAATATATGTATTTCACTGCTGTGAAAATATGTGTTTTATCAGTTAAATATTTTCCACTATTTCATTATTGGTATAAAATAAATGTACATATGTCACAAGTAGGCCTTGTTTAACAATGAAAAACCCTTTTATATAAATACAGGTATAGTACAAACGTTGGACTTGTATGAAAATAAATATTCTAAAAAATACAACATTTTTACACAAAATACAGATAGTAATGAAATCTGATACATATATAAAGATGAACTGAAAAAAAGTTAAATACATATGCTGATTTCTTGTTTTAGCTAAAGAAGTGGCAAACCTTTTCTATATTTTAAAATACATTTATATGTGAACCTAGAATTTTACCCAAAAATAATAAATAATATCTTATCTGTCAATATATATATATATATTTCAATCTTCAAACAAAATGTATTTATTTATTTTAAAGTCTATACTATGGTAGATTGATTTAAATTAAGGTTAAAATTGTTTCATTTTTATGTTAAGTTAAATCTAAAATTGTCTTCCTTAAGACAAAACAGGATCAGAGTTTTGGTGACTGATTCTTCTAAAGCACTTGCTTCCATATAATAGCACCCCTCCCCAAATATGGTAAAATCCACCTCAGGCATATCCTAGTGTAAGAAAATGGGACTCGCCAGTTTACCACGTGATCAATACCTCTTAACATTTGTGTGGAATGAAATGGATAACGTTTACGTCAAATATTCCCGAAAAATGTCGTTATTAAGGGAAAACGTCACTTTACGCAATTCCATTGCCAATAGAAATAATTGTCCCACACAAACGCTATGAGGTATCACGTGGTACACTGGCGAATTCCTTTGTCAGATCGCTTGCTGAATGTTGGTGGTTTTTTGGGGGTACTTTAGCCTCCACCATCATAGAAATAACCACTCAATATAAATGGGCATAAAATATGATTATTCCCCTGCACTCCAAAAAACTATTATTAGAATACCTACCATCCATTCACTAACTATAACATCTAATTTTTCTGAAATGTCTATATTCTGAAATAACAAATTAATAAAATAACAAAATGATGAATTGACACAGAGTAAAATTAAATGAATCACCATATTAAATTTCTTGTTAAATCAGCTTAATATATAAACAAGAATTCCTAAGTTTGTATGAATTAAATGAATCAACATATTTAAACCAGCTAAATATTACAACAGAAGTAGGTAAGTGTGAAATCGTGGCCACTATGTAAGTGGAAGGTTTGGGTCTGATTCCTGGCTGGGTCTCATCTAACACCTGAAAGTACAATGTATGTAACTACACAACTTTGCTAAGCTGGTATAGTGATCACTCTGTATGTAAAATGTTTGGGTTTAATTGGGTTTGACTCCTGGCTGGGGCAAAACTTGCACATGATAAAAGGTACCTACAGGTACATTTTGGTTTGATTGGGTTTGACTCCTGGCTGGGGCAAAACTTACACATGATAGAAGGTACCTAAAGTTGCTCAGCTGGTATAGTGGTTACTCTGTAAGTGGTAAGTTTGGGTTTGATTCCTAGCTGGGTTGAATCTTACACTTGCAAGTAGGCAACTACAGTTGTCATCAAGCACCTGTCATTTAGAAATAAAAGTCACGGGGCTTGTTTTTGGTGTGTATTTGAAACTTAAGGTCTTGCATTATAAAGTGATAAATGATACACATAAAAATAACCTCGATTGCTCACTGCCTTTAACATGTTATATATGTAATTTTTGCCTTGATATTGGTGAAATACCCTGATCTAGCTATAAAATTCTAATCACCCTTTTACTCAATATATATCAAGCTATTTGTGATTACTTTAACTATTTCATCATCAATAACTTCACTTTTCTTGTTTTCAGTTTTTTTTAGCTCACCTGGCTTTAGCCAGCATGAGCTTATGGTATGATGCGGCGTGTGTATGTGTGTGGGTGTGTGTGTGCGTGCGTCCGTAAACTTTACATTTTAATCTTCTTCTCCAAAACCACTGGGCCAAATTTAATGAAACTTGGTAACCATTATGCCTGGGTGAAGCCCTTTCAGATTTGCACAAATGAAAGAGTTATGTCCCCTTGGGGCCCCATAAGGGGGGAAATGGTGAAAAACTTTAAAAATCTTCTCCTCTGAATGTACAAGATTTATACCTTAGTTATTTCATTTATAACATCCTTAGGTCATGTAGTTTCAGATTTGCACAAATGGTAGCCATGGGGCTCAAAATGGGGAAATGGTAAGGTACTGAGTGGGGAAATTGCTTAAAATTATGTATTTGTCAGTATATCTTGAAAACTTTTAACTTTTTGTATAGACATGTATATTAGAATATTGCAGGTATTGCAACAACGATCATTTTGATATATGGTTCAAGGACATATGTTGAAAGGTCAAGGTCACAGCTGCAAAAGAAGACTTAAATTGCTAATTATCTTGAAAACTATTAACTTTTTGAATAGGCATGTATATTAGAATATTGTAGGTATTGAGATGGCGATCATTTTGATATATAGTTATAGGTCATATGTTCAAAGGTCAAGGTCACAGCTGCAAAATACGCCTTAAATTGCTAATAATCTTGAAAACTAATAATCTTTTGTATAGACATGTTTATAAGAATATTGTAGGTATTGTGACAACAATCATTTTGATATATGGTTCAAGGTCATATGTTCAAAGGTCAAGGTCACAGCTGCAAAAGAAGACTTAAATTGCTAATTATCTTGAAAACTATCAACTTTTTGTATATGCATGTAAATTAAAATATTGTATAGGTATTGCGACAACGATCATTTTGATATTTGGTTCAAGGTTATATGTTCAAAGGTCAAGGTCATATCAACATAGGAATACTAAAATTATTAATTATCTTGAAAGCTATTAATTTCATGCATGGGCATGTATATTAGAATATTGTAGGTATTGACATGACAATCATATATGCTTCGAGGTCATATATGTTCAAAGGTTAAGGACATAGCTGCATAAGTATACTGAAATTGATTAATGATTTGGAAATTATTCATTGTTCTACAGTTACTTCATGCATATTATATAAGCTACTTATAAATGAAATGTGAGTGGATATATTTCTGATTAAGTTTTGTGGGAGTTCTTAACTTGAGAAAACTTTTAAAGTTTCTGTACTTAATATATTGTCTATTGCACTTTGCAAACAATATTTGACATATCTTCAGGTGAGCGTAAAGGCCCATGGGCCTCTTGTTAATACAAGTATGTACTTAAAAGAATACATTTTGAAGTTTAAGTTAAAGTGCAAACATCTGGTAATTATTCCATTATCAATATGAATCAGATACCTGCATACTTTGTAATTCTTAGTGTATTTTACAATCATGGCAACCATAATTTGATCCTTTGATAACCCTGTAGCATTTATTTTACCCTCGGGGGTCGTTGTAACCATACTGCAGTTAAGTATACAGAATGAGATTTTAATAATTAAATACAGTTCTTGATATTTCATTAATTTTATGATATCTTTTAACTTTATGTGCTTTGTTTGTGTTGTACTAGCTAGGTAAATATTGATTTGTGCACAAAAACTGTATATATAATACTGTGGTCAGCCTTATTTAATTAACCCCAGGTAGGCTGCTGCATGCTAACAACTAAAGTGGACACCCTTACCTGGGGTCAGCCATACTCAATTTACATGATTTATTTATTTATTTATTTATTCTATAATTTTTTTAAAATTAATTAATTATCTATCTTTCTATTTATTTTTTATTAATTCTTTCAATTTTATTTTACTTATTCATTTATTTATCATTTATTTTATTTATTTGTTTGTTTTTGTGCGTATCACGTTTTTTTTTTACATCTATATATAGATTTTACAGTTGTCATGTGATTTGTATGCCATATATTATCATGTCAAACAACCTCCATCTGTAAGTTATATAAGCTTGATTATGATTGGATAAATCACAAATGTGTTATGTTTCTTTGTATCCAAAACAAAAAAGGAAATTCAAAACTCTACAACTCTTCCTTTAATGCCTTCTGTAAATTGCAGAATATATACAAATATGTTGTAAAAAGATATAATATTTACATATTTCTGCAACATTTCACCTAGATCTGAATAATGTCAAGATATATCAGTGATTTAAAATTACTTTAAAATTCAGTGTTTGCATGAGTTTTCAAAATACTTGTACCATATTTCTCTGGTCTGACCACTTGTACATTTTCTAGGTGGTTTAGTCAGTGGAGCAGTGGCTCCTGCATTTTTCTCTTTTTTTTTTAACATAGTTAAAATCATGGTTTTATCCTTGTTTTTTTTGTTTTGTTTTTTGTTTTTTTGCATGGGCTTGCTCGCTGTATCTTCGCTTTTTTGTGATAATTCTTGATATCCCCCCCAGTATATTTAATTTTCCTAATAAAAACATTAAAAGCATTTACCCACTGCTTAACAAGTTTTACAAGTAAAACATATCAATATTCAATTCAATCTTGTTCATACCTCTGCTTTTTCTTGTAAGACCTCTATACGAGAAGACATTTTGTTCTCATTTACAATCAGTCTGGTCTGCCTTGCTAATTCACTGGCTTCAACTGCATATACTGTTTGATATATAAGATTTGTAGAATAAAAATTAACCCTGCAGTGTGTCAAAGTGCGTTACAATTTCACTAATGATGGTTATTTTAAGTAATGATGAAAATCTGTTTGGAATGGCATCAAAAACTTGATGTTAATGGTGAGAGAAATCATTTAGGTAAGGTTAAGCATAAATATATGCCTCAAGAGTGGGAGGTTGTGGGTTCAGACCCCAACTGGGTCATTTATCCAGAGTTTGTTGGATTTTTACATTACATATTGACTGAATGAGACGGTTATTTTCGGGGACGATGAAATCCTGTTTAGAATGGCAATGAAAAGTTTTGAGTGGTCAAACAAATCAGCTAGGTAAGATAACAGCATAAATACATGTATATGTCTCGAGAGCAGGCAGCAATGGGTTTGAATCCATGAGATGTCATACATTAGACTTTAAAATGTGTGATATTGCTTCCTTGTCTGGTGCTTAGCATAAGTACAGAGTATTGACTGATTAACCTGGGTAATAGACTGGGGGAGTGGTCTGCAGCATACTTTTTTGGTGAGCTAGCACCTTACCAAAAAGTGTATGCTAGCACATGACAGGCCACAATATACACTTGCAGATCTCTCACATACACAAACTTGTTCTTAGATTAACCAATACAGATTAATAACCTTGTTCTCATTGCTTACAGCTTAAAAACTGCTGATGTGACATTAAACAACATAACCAAAAGAACAACAACAACAACGACAACAACAACAAAAACAATGACGACAACAACAACACAATGACAACGACAACATACATGAATATAACCTTATACTGCCTTTAACCACTGACACCAGTTCATTTGATAAACAGATTTGACTCTAGTTAGAAACTGTTTACGTATGGATGCTGATTGGATAACACCTGTATTTACCTTTCTTTGCACCTGCCTGAACACAGAATATACTCAGTACACCTGTTCCTGCTCCTATATCAGCAACTATTTTTCCACGTATTTTCTCATAATTCTTCAAAATGGCACATCTGAAAATATTAATGAACTTAAACACTTAACACAATGTTATTTTAATTAGTGTCTAGTTTTTAATTTTATTTACAAGTGTTCCAAAAAATCATTTAATTTTTTTTTATATTTTTGTTCACATGTAATACAGCATATTGGGAGATAAAATTTACAACATGTTGTTAATTAGCCAAGAAGTTTTCTTTTCAATATAAATTGTTGATAATGTAATAAATAAACAAAGATATTTGTAAAATATAGATATATTTGTGGTTTTGACAATAAACTTCCTGGATAAAATATACTTTAATTCTCATTAAAATAACTTTCTGTAGTAAGTTTATGAACCCAGAAATATAACTGATTAACATTAAACTGTAAGATTAGATTTAACACATGCTCTGAGTTAGTCATTTACCGTCTAAAACAGTAGCAATTACTGAAGTTATTCATAGCTATTATATTACTTTAATTATCTAGATACTTGATTTGAAGATCTTTCATTATAATTTTTTTTTAAAATTTCTAAAAAGTTAATATATAATACTGAAATTTATTAAAGTGGGTGTATGTGAAATCTGAATACCGATTTTACAGAAAACCTTTGGTTCAGGAGGCGTGTACAAGAAAGAGTGGTGTTAATTTTGTTTCATGTTGCATCAGCTTTTTTAAGCTATTTGCAATAAGAGCAATTAATTTTAACGATTGATCTGAGATCATGGTAGTTTGTATGGGTGTGAGTTCATATGATCTGCCTTCTACAAGTACACAATCAGGGTGACTTTATTGTACAAGTTTATTGTCAGTATTCGGCAAATTATCATACCACTTCCAAAATGTTCATCTATCCTGAAACCAGGTAAACCAGTCGATATTCTGTCCTGTTATTGCCAAGCTTTGGGCACGGAAGCAGTATCTCATTTATTCTTTTAAAGCTTTATTAATGTGACCTAGCCAGGGTTTGAACCTACAATCTGTTGTTCTTGAGCAGATGTTATAACCACCATGGTAGTAACAAGGAAGGTATGATCATTTAAAATTATATGATTTTTTTCAATAAATGAAAGAAGTAGAGAATTAACAGAATAACATATACATGTATGTGAACAGTGACGGGTGATATTTCTCAAAACAACAGTCGAAATGGACTGGATTGTTTGTGGCCGTCACTTAACGAAACAATTAAAGGTGTAAACAAATTCTTGGAAGGTGTCTTAAGATCACAGTTTGTACATACAGACTGTGACAACATCAAACCTGAAACATCAATAACAGTCTGAAAATGTCGATAACAGATTTTATACAATCTGAATTATTTATATCTGTATCTCTGGGTCACAACAGTTTAATAACTGCACTCTGTTTAGGGTCATACATTTGCACTTGTTTTTTTTTTTTTTTTTTTTTTTGTTTGTACATCTGAAAAGAAAACTTGAATGAGCATGAAGAACTAAACAAAAAAATATTGGAACTTAGTACTTATATTTTTCTTTCTTTCTCTGTTTGTTTGGTTGGGAGTGTGTGTGTATGTAGTTGGCAGTGTGTGTGTGTGTGTGTGTGTGTGTGGTTGGCAGTGTGTGTGTGTGTGTGTGGTTGGCAGTGTGTGTGTGTGTGTGTGTGTGTGTGTGTGTGTGTGTGATATAAGTACCTGTAGGCATTGGTCCTTATAACATCACTAAGCATCTCCTCATGTATTCCAACGTCTGAATAACTTCTGAAACATAAATATCAGTTGATATAATTAACAGAGGACTTTGAGGAGCAGAGAAACTGTTCTCCTGTTGGAACAAGGACAAATGTTCTCATATTAGAACAGATATATCCTTTTTCATGTTGATACAAAGAAAACTGTTTCTATGTTAGAACAGAGATAGTTGTTCTTATGTTGTTACAAAACAGTTTTTCTTATCTAAGAACAGAGACAACTGTTCATACAACAGTGCATAGACAACTGTTCTCATGTTGTTAATGTCAGTTGTTCTCATAATGAAACAGAGATAGCTGTTCTCATGTTGGTAAAGAGACAAGTTTTCTTATTAAAGAACTGAGACATCTGTTCCACAATGGTGCACAGGCAAGTTGGAACAGAGACGATTGTTCTAAAGTTGGAACAGAGACAATTGTTCTCATGAGGGAACAGAGACAACGTTTCCTATTTAAGAACAGAGACAACTTTCCTAATTTAAGAACAAAGACTGCTATTCTCATGTTGGTACAGAGACAAGTGTTCTTATTTGAGAACAAAGACAACTGTTCTCATTTTGGAACAGAGATAACTTTTCTTATTTAAGAACAGACAACTGTTCTCATTTTGGAACAGAGACAACTGTTCTCATTTTGGAACAGAGACAACTTTTCTTATTTAAGAACAGAAACAACTGTTTTCATGTTGGAACAGAGACAATTGAAATAATAATGTGCAGTCAGTTTTATACCATATTTCAGAATCAATAATTTAGATGAGGAGTTCTACAGATCTAATTAACCTAATTAACCTGAAGACTGTTACATAAAATGTTCAATGCAGAGTATGACGTAATAAACTAACACATTGAATTAAATCATCTTAATAAACAGAATTTCTTTGAGGCTCATATAAATGAATTTATTGTAACATGTTCTTTATGTTGCTTAACTCTTCTTGTTCTTAGTTACATACAGGGTTTTGATGGCTAGATGGTTTAAAGTTTGCACTTACAGATCACAGACTGTGCATCTCACCTTCTAGGTTTGAATCCCACCTGGGCAGGTTGTGAGAAAGTTTATCAGTTTGTGATAACATGCTGAAGTTGGGTAATTTTCTCTGCACATTTCAGTTTTCTCCACCATTCCAAAACGTCAATCGATATAAGTGAAAGAAACCTGACTGGGGCGTAAAACACCAGATTGGTAACGGCATGATTTCAGGACTCGGCACACGCTTGGAATAACTAGTCCTTGTAACAGTCATGCTGGGGCGTAAAACACCATTGCTCTTTAACAACTCTTGGTTACATACACTATAGTCAAGTTTATGTTTTTAGCTTCAAATAACTGTATTTAGAAATAACATTTTATTTTACTTGATAATGTAATACATTATGTAAATTTCTATAAAATATGGACAAATAAATGTCAGATGGATGTATCATTTCTATAAAATATAAATACACATAATACTTCAATATAGACTGACATTGTCAAAAGATTATGTAATAGTGATTCCATTAAAACTGTATCTATATTTTGCATTTGAATGAAATGTTTGACACCCTGAAAATGAAGACTTAAAATATAACATGTTAAATCAAAGCCTAGTTGTCACATTTCCTAGATAAAAATGTAAAAATCTAATTATCTTAAATTATGGGGATATAAAGAAAGACTATTGAGATGGGGTTTTTATCGCATAAAAATCCCAACAAAAAGTTAAGGTTAACCATAAAATGGAATGGCAGGCTGTTTGATAGAATGTCTGGTGGTTACCATAACCCTGAGATCATTGGATGACTTTGAGGGTGGGGGCAGGGATTAACCTTGAAATGAACAATCACCCTGTTAGATGTAAAGTCTGGGGTTATCTAGAAATAAAATGGCATCTCGTTAAATGTAAAATCTTGTTCTCAGTAAATTTATATTACTGAAACTGGGAAGAAGCGCTTCCCTGATGAGTTAATGACAGGCTTTTTACAGGTTATACTTTGAGCTGTTTTTTAAAAGCCATCTTTATAGACATTGTATACAGGTCTAAATGAAAGTCCAGATAAAAATAAAACCATATTTCTGTGGGTACAGTTGTATAAAGCTTCCTTAGCTCAACCTGTTTGGTGGTGAAAATTTGCATCTTGTGTATTAGATATATATTTAAAAAAATACCTGTTTAATTTTGATACGCCATATGTGCACATTTCAGAAATTCATTCCTTATCAGTGACACTATGGCCCAAAAAAGTTGAAAGATAAAAAACATAAGCCAAACATTTGAAAATAAATGTATCCAAAGTTCCAAAATTATATAAATCAAAATCCAGATTAGGAATTCTTTGCAAAAGGGAAACCTAAGTTTTAAATAAATTTCAAAAATTAAGACAGCTGAAAATTTTGGTACATGGTAGATTTTTTTTTATACCTATACATGTATAATATTTTTGAAATTTTAGTTTAAAAGTTAATACATTTGTTATTTCCATATAGAAACCATAAAAATGAAATTTAACATCCCTAATAAATTTTATTGATTTTAATAACATTTTAAAATTACACTAATCAAGTTAAACTTAATTAGCTTTGAACAACCAGACCCTTGCCTCTATATGCAGGTGGGCTTTAAATATGAATAGAGACAATCTAAGGGTCTCAATATGCAGGTGGCTTTATATATGGACAGAGACAATCTAAGGGTCTCTATATGCAGGTGGCTTTATATATGGACAGAGACAATCTAAGGGTCTCAATATGCTGGTGGCTTTATATATTGACAGAGACAATTAAGGGTCTCAATATGCTGGTGGCTTTATATATGGACAGAGACAATCTAAGGGTCTCAATATGCTGGTGGCTTTATATATGGACAGAGACAATCTAAGGGTCTCAATATGCAGGTGGCTTTATATATGGACAGAGACAATCTAAGGGTCTCAATATGCTGGTGGCTTTATATATGGACAGAGACAATCTAAGGGTCTCAATATGCAGGTGGCTTTATATATGGACAGAGACAATCTAAGGGTCTCAATATGCTGGTGGCTTTATATATGGACAGAGACAATCTAAGGGTCTCAATATGCAGGTGGCTTTATGTATGGACAGAGACAATCTAAGGGTCTCAATATGCAGGTGGCTTTATATATGGACAGAGACAATCTAAGGGTCTCAATATGCAGGTGGCTTTATATATGGACAGAGACAATCTAAGGGTCTCAATATGCTGGTGGCTTTATATATGGACAGAGACAATCTAAGGGTCTCAATATGCTGGTGGCTTTATATATGGACAGAGACAATCTAAGGGTCTCAATATGCAGGTGGCTTTATATATGGACAGAGACAATCTAAGGGTCTCAATATGATGGTGGCTTTATATATGGGTAGAGACAATCTAAGGGTCTCAATATGCAGGTGGCTTTATATATGGACAGAGACAATCTAAGGGTCTCAATATGCAGGTGGCTTTATATATGGACAGAGACAATCTACAGTCTCTATATGCAGGTGGCTTTATATATGGACAGAGACAATCTATGGTCTCTATATGCAGGTGGATTTTATATATGGGTAGAGACAATCTAAGGGTCTCAATATGCAGGTGGCTTTATATATGGACAGAGACAATCTAAGGGTCTCAATATGCAGGTGGCTTTATATATGAATAGAGACAATCTAAGGGTCTCTATATGCAGGTGGCTTTATATATGGACAGAGACAATCTAAGGTCTCTATATGCAGGTGGCTTTATATATGGACAGAGACAATCTATGGTCTCTATATGCAGGTGGCTTTATATATGGACAGAGACAATCTATGGTCTCTATATGCAGGTGGATTTTATATATGGGTAGAGACAATCTACGGTCTCTATATGCAGGTGGACTTTATATATGGGTAGAGACAATCTAAGGTCTCTATATGCAGGTGGCTTTATATATGAATAGAGACAATCTAAGGGTCTCAATATGCAGGTGGCTTTATATATGAATAGAGACAATCTAAGGGTCTCAATATGCAGGTGGCTTTATATATGAATAGAGACAATCTACGGTCTCTATATGCAGGTGGCTTTATATATGGACAGAGACAATCTAAGGTCTCTATATGCAGGTGGCTTTATATATGGACAGAGACAATCTACGGTCTCTATATGCAGGTGGCTTTATATATGGACAGAGACAATCTAAGGTCTCTATATGCAGGTGGCTTTATATATGGACAGAGACAATCTACGGTCTCTATATGCAGGTGGCTTTATATATGGACAGAGACAATCTATGGTCTCTATATGCAGGTAGACTTTATATATGGGTAGAGACAATCTAAGGGTCTTAATATGCAGGTGGCTTTATATATGGACAGAGACAATCTAAGGGTCTCAATATGCAGGTGGCTTTATATATGAATAGAGACAATCTAAGGGTCTCAATATGCAGGTGGCTTTATATATGAATAGAGACAATCTAAGGGTCTCAATATGCAGGTGGCTTTATATATGAATAGAGACAATCTACGGTCTCTATATGCAGGTGGCTTTATATATGGACAGAGACAATCTAAGGGTCTCTATATGCAGGTGGCTTTATATATGGACAGAGACAATCTATGGTCTCTATATGCAGATGGACTTTATATATGGGTAGAGACAATCTAAGGGTCTTAATATGCAGGTGGACTTTATATATGGACAGAGACAATCTAAGGGTCTCAATATGCAGGTGGCTTTATATATGAATAGAGACAATCTAAGGGTCTCAATATGCAGGTGGCTTTATATATGAATAGAGACAATCTAAGGGTCTCAATATGCAGGTGGCTTTATATATGAATAGAGACAATCTACGGTCTCTATATGCAGGTGGCTTTATATATGGACAGAGACAATCTAAGGTCTCTATATGCAGGTGGCTTTATATATGGACAGAGACAATCTACGGTCTCTATATGCAGGTGGCTTTATATATGGACAGAGACAATCTACGGTCTCTATATGCAGGTGGACTTTATATATGGGTAGAGACAATCTAAGGTCTCTATATGCAGGTGGCTTTATATAAGGACAGAGACAATCTACGGTCTCTATATGCAGGTGGACTTTATATATGGGTAGAGACAATCTAAGGTCTCTATATGCAGGTGGCTTTATATAAGGACAGAGACAATCTACGGTCTCTACATGCAGGTGGACTTTATATATGGGTAGAGACAATCTAAGGTCTCTATATGCAGGTGGACTTTTTATATGGACAGAGACAATCTACGGTCTCTATATGCAGGTGGCTTTATATATGGACAGAGACAATCTATGGTCTCTATATGCAGGTGGACTTTATATATGGGTAGAGACAATCTAAGGTCTCTATATGCAGGTGGACTTTATATATGGGTAGAGACAATCTAAGGTCTCTATATGCAGGTGGACTTTATATATGGACAGAGACAATCTACGGTCTCTATATGCAGGTGGACTTTATATATGGGTAGAGACAATCTAAGGTCTCTATATGCAGGTGGACTTTTTATATGGATAGTCTTAGACATTTTAAAGGTATACTGGTAACATAGTAATATATATTAGCAGCTAAATAGTAATAAAAAATCTGGTGCAATATAAATAACAATTAATTTTTATATATTTTATTTCTTAAATAGCTAAATAGCTAAATTATTATTATTATTATTTGAAATTCTTCTCTTTTCTGAAAAATAATCTTTTGGATGTACAGATCATTACTAATACATGAAAAACAATTGATTTTTAAATGTGTACAATACACAATATTTCTTCTTAAAACTCTTGTACAAATGTAGTATTCCAAAAATAACCTGACACCTTCATTATTGTTTTATACTAAATAAAGATAAATGAAGAGAAATGAGGAGATTGATTTCTTGGTCCCCTCCCCTTTTTCAGTAAAATGTTAAAAATCAGGCACATATAGCAGTTTAGGAACAATTTAGAAACATTATAGAAAATTACAAAACAAACGGGGATTAGGTCGAGTCATCGTCACTCGGTAAATGGATTTCTTCCCTACTTAAAGTAAATTTAAAGTAATTAAATAGTAATTTTCTTTAAACTTAGTGTAAGGCTTTTCTGTTTACAGTTTAATATATTTTAGCACCAGGTGTTGTACCATATACACAAAGTAAAACATTCTTAAAAGTATAATTAAATATTGATGATTAGATAAAACCGACCAAAAAAGAGGCCAAAATCAATAAAATTTGTAAACTTTTTTAAATGCCAATACTAAATTAAATCTAAAATAAATGCATTATAAAATTTTAAAAACCCTAAAAAACATGCAAAAAAAAAAAATAAAAAAATAAAAATCTTGTAAATTTAAAGCAATTAGTTCATTAATAAAGTGATTTAAATTGGTCAATAAGTATTTTTTAGGTCAAATGTTAGCTGTGTATGCATGAATTAAAAAAATAATTAATAGTTTTTATGTTCATATGAATTATTCTAATTATTGTCATACATAAAAAAGTTTTTTATTATGGAAAATAAAAAATTAAAATTCTGAAGAGCAATAAATTGGTGAGGAATTCTATTTAAATCTACACTACAATCCTTGTAATTTAATTATTTACATAAAACTCGAGAGATCAAGCAAAGATAAGATACTAAAAAATTGTTACTTGAAGTATTCCTCATCCTGGCTATTTACATCGTCTTTGGTGTAATCCTCCGTCGATGTCGTTGCTACTTTCTGGAAATCCAGACGTGGTCTAAAACAATTAAAAAGGTAAGTAAGAATCTCCATGATAAAACTTGTAACGTACATAAGTACAACGATTTGGTGTCGTTGTTAAAACTTGTAACGTACATAGGTACAATGATTCCGTGTCAACATTAAAACTTGTAATGTACATAGGTACAAGGATTCCGTGTCGTCATTAAATCTTGTAATATACATAGGTACAATGATTCTGTGTCGTCATTAAAACTTGTAATATACATAGGTACAAAGATTCTTGGTCATCGTTCAAACTTGTAAGGTATATAGGTACAACGATTCTGTGTGATCATTTAAACTTGTAACATTCATAGGTACAATGATCCCATGTCATCCCATGTTGTCATTAAAACTTGTAAGGTACAAAGGTACATCGATTCTGTGTTGTCATATAAACACCTGTCTTAAATGTTGTAACATATCTATTTAAAACAGACCTCCTTATTTCACACGGTCATTTCTAACTGCGGAGGATTTAACCATTCCTTAAGTAACTGGTATAGTTGTAAAATATTAGTAACTACCTGCTGCAGATTATGGCAGGTCATTGATACTTATTATACATGTATACTATTTATCTTTAAAAGAAAAGTTATAAATGTCAATATATATCCATTCATTAATTCTGATGATGACTTGGGACTACCTCCAGGTATGAAATTCTATCCTTCTAAACAGGACCATAAATACAATCTTACTACACTATAATCCTAGTATTTCTAATAATTTTGTCATGATAAGAAATCTTATACTCTATTCTACCAGCACACTATGTCTAAAATTCATACAGAGGTTATTAATATACTTTTATTATATATATCATTAAATGAACCATATCTGAATTTAATTTTCCCCATTGGTATATTCATCCATAATTTATAATTATCATCATTACTTCAATTATCTCTCTCTCTTTTTCTTGGTATGTAAATCTTTTAATAAGAAAATTATATATATAAATTATATACAATATACAATCTAATACATGTAAAGTTTGGGCAGATATTATAAACATTTCTGGTAAGACCTCACGTTAAAATCTAAGTGTATAACTTTGTTGAATCAATCTCATAGAGATCTTCTGCTACACTTTAACATTTCTTATGGATTTGTTGGTGAATATAAAGATTCTGACCTTATATACATTCATTTGTTAAAATTTCATTTAAAGAATATGGATATATATGTATACATATACATTTTTTTCAAATGAGATTTAAAAGAGCTACTAACTTCCTAAAGATCATCTCTATAGAATAGCCTTGTGACAAACATACTTATTTTCCTTTAAACATTCCATCCTTATTTTTAAAAACATTTTTTTCAGATTTCAAGTTAAAGGTAATTTTCTTTCTTGTTTTACTGACATTTCTGATTCTTTTGCATTTTGTTTTTCTTTGGTCATTTATATTACTAATTTAAAACTAAAACCGCTTCATACACACACACACACACACACACACACACACACACGCACACACACATTTTATATATATATATATATATGCATTTACAGGTTCACTTGATCCTTAAAACCAATGACAATTTAAAAACCCATATCTTTGTGTTTATAACAACTAACAGATTCCCTTCTGTAGCCTTCATACATAAATCTTACTATGTATATATATATATATATATATATATATGCTTTTATAAGTAACTTACATATTTCAAAATTTTGATTTATTATAATTTGACATGACAAATAAACTTGTAAATTTGAAAAATAGGTCATAATGAACCACAGTAAAACTATGATTTAATGACATCTGGAAAATAAGCATCATGCTTTTTATGATTAGTTTTTTTTTTAAATTTTTCTTATACGGAAATTACTAAGATAGATCTCTATAACAGTAACATCAATGATCAAACAGATATGATGGTAAACCTTGGGCACACACACACACACACACACACACACACACACACACACACACACACAGAGGAAAGCCTTGGTAGAATCACAACTTCCTGGAACCATCTATCACTACACCTACATAATAAACATGATGCTGGCTCTCTAGAGAATTTCCTGTAATTCCTAACACAATCAAATACTCCTAGAACCACCTGACAAATTCCTGTAAATCTTAACAGAATCACATACTCCTGGAACCACCTGCCATTATACCAATGGAATACAGGCTCTAGACAAATTCCAGTAATTCTTAGCAGAATCAAAGACTCCTTGAACCACCTGCCATTACACCTATGGAATACAGGCTCTCTAGACGAATTCCAGTAATTCCTAGCAGAATCACACACTCCTGGAACCACCTGCCATTATACCAATGGAGTACAGGCTCTCTAGACAAATTCCAGTAATTTCTAGAAGAATCACACTTTCCTGGAACCACATGCCATTACACCTATGGAGTACAGGCTTTCTAGACAAATCCAAGTTAATTGTAGCAAAATCATATACTCCTGGAACCACCTGTCATTATACCAATAAAGTAAAGGCTCTCTAGACAGTTACATTGGAGGCCTGGTTACCTTCACCTCTCATCATGCTCTACATGTAAGTGGAATGTTTTTAACTTGGGGGGCCTAGACATGAGCAAAAAAGCGTTCAAAACTCAATTTTGTATCAGATTCAGAAAGGAATGAAGTGAAAATTCACTTTAGTAATATAATGGGTGGTGCAATATAGAATCTCTCTCTCTCTTCTCTCTCTCTCTCTCTCTCTCTCTGACAAGCAAATCATGCTAAAATCTCTCTCTCTCTCTCTCTCTCTCTCTGACAATCAAATCACACTTATTCACACTCAGTAAATACCAGGTATATAACAAATATGAACATTCTCAGTAGATACTTGTTGTTTAACTCAATATTGTCTCATCAATCACACACACATTGCTTACTAGGATAGCTGTTAGGGTTTAACTCGGTACTTCACTGCTAGCTATGACATATGTATTGTATCTCACACTGATACTTACATCTCTATTAAGTTTACAACTAGAACATTTTTATAATAAATTATTGTACTGACAACAATATCAAATTTATATGCTTGTATCTATATGAGATAAGTGTAAAAAATGTAAATAAAAAGATTTTAACTGGTTTGTTTGCATAGATTCTACACTGAATTTATTGAAAATTATTAATAAATAAAAAAACAATAAATAAATAAATAAATTTAAAATATAAATAAAAAAATATTATAAATAATAATTTTGAAATCTAAATAAATAAATTTGAAATATAAATAAATAAATAAATAAATAAATAAATAGATAAATAAAACTCAATTAATTCTGAACATCATCAACATCATCAGGCATCTCTGGAGTGATCAACAGTAAAAGGGGAGACAACCACTTGTATTACACAACACTATTCAAGAACACTGATCACAGCCCCATTCATTGCTTAGATTTGAATCCTGCTCAGGCAGACCCTTTATGTTAAAAGTGTGTTAGTTCATTTGCCAAAGATTCCTGGGTTTCTCTGGGTACTCTGGTTTACTCCACCATCTCAGGACCTGACTGATCACTGAAACAACCTTGACATGGTGTAAACAAATTAATTCACTGTATTACATATACTTCACTCTGGTTTCACAAATAATTCTGAATGCAAACACTATTCAATATCAAAAGGTAAAACAGAAGACAAATTTCACTGCATTGTAATAACGATTTTATAGTTTGAAATAAAGTTTTGGAAATAAACAGAGATCTAATATGATAAGAGTAAATAAATTTGATCATGATATAATGAGTTGATCCAATTTTTATTTCTGCAAATTATAAAAGAACAAACTTAATAAATAAAATGGTTCAAACACCAAGGGTTGAAATCAAAGATGGAACTAACTAATAAATTCATTTAATGTGTCCAGCCAAGAGTTGTATTACCAGCAATGGATTAAGAATATTTGCTGGATTAACAATAAACTGAACTCTGCCGTACATAACAATTAATTTATAATTTAACACATTGGAACACTAAACTGAACGCCTGTAGACAAAACTGATTTAAATATTTTGTGTCAGATTTAGAAAACCTTCAGAGGACTTGTAATATTCTTTCTAGCATTGATTGCATTCAACACAACCAAACTTAATTCTGTGAAGTTATTTGTATTAGGTAGGTTGTTACTGAACCCTGGTAAAAATACAAAAGTATCAAATTGCTTTGGTTGCTTCTAAGTGTTGATCAAGTAAGAGTTATTTTTCATTTCTAGTGTGCCTTATAATTGACCACTACTGATTGTAAAATAAGCGGAAATCTTTACCACATGCTGAAAATGAAAAAAATTACCTTAAAAAGTTATTAAGTTGTAATTCTACTGGAAAAGGTAAAAGACGTGGACTAGCAATGAACTATAAGATGATATAAAATCTCAATATTTCTGATGTTTTTGTCAGTAAATGCTACAGAAAATAATTTTAGATTTCTGTGGACCACTTGTTTCTGAACTTTTCCCCTATTTCAAAGAAAAAAATTGACAAACTATTTCAGAATATGCAGTTATGTATTTGCTTTTTGTTTTGGTTTACTGGTACATAGGGTGACTTTATACTAACAATTTTTAGGTTTGGCCTATAGAAGTTCAGTTTTCACCTGTTTTCAGTCTACTCCAAGTTGGATTTTCATAGGTTCCACGGCAACCGCCATGTAAACATAGAACATCTGTTATATGTTATTCCATTCTCATATGTGCAGAAACCAGGAGAGAAAAAAAATTGGAATTTAATTGGTAAATTTAACAAATCTGTGTGATTCCTGTCTTTAAATATGTACAATTAACCATGTATATTAAATATATAATTAGTTACCTGAATTAAAATCAGGAACAGCATGAAGTAACAAAGATATAATGTCATTTATATACAGACATAAGTCTTATCATTTACAGGTTTCCTCACAACAAGTAATTCAGATTTTCATTTTTTTAATCTTCTATCACTCTATCTGATTGCCCGTCTTATGTTTTGTATTGGGATGTACTTATCACTTATACTAAGGTATTCAGTTCTGGGATGGTTGAGGAAAATGGAGTACCAAGAGAAAACCATAAACCTCTGGCAAGCGAATTGACAAACTTTCTAATCTGTCTCAGTTGGGATAAAACCTAGCAGTTAGGAGGCACTGTGATTTGTAAGTGCACTATTGACAACTTGACCACCCTCTATATTTTGGAGAAGCACCATCTCAGTATCTCATGTGGAGAAGCACCGTCTCAGTATCTCATGTGGAGAAGCACCATCTCAGTATCTCATGTGGAGAAGCACCGTCTCAGTTTCTCATGTGGAGAAGCACCGTCTCAGTTTCTCATGTGGAGAAGCACCGTCTCAGTATCTCATGTGGAGAAGCACCATCTCAGTATCTCATGTGGAGAAGCACCATCTCAGTATCTCATGTGGAGAAGCACCGTCTCAGTATCTCATGTGGAGAAGCACCGTCTCAGTATCTCATGTGGAGAAGCACCGTCTCAGTATCTCATGTGGAGAAGCACCGTCTCAGTATCTCATGTTATTTTATGTTGTATTGTGTCTTCGGAGTATAACAGTCAGTTCCAAACAGCATCAATGGTTTTCAAATTTTATTTATGATTTTAGATTTAATCTATTATTTTGATTTTTAACTTATGAAAGTCTTTAAGTCTAGAATGCACTGTGTTAAAAATAATACCTGACATTGGTGGTGACAATCAAAGAATGATTCAAAATATCTATATAAATATTTCTAATTTCTCATCTTTATAAAAATTTCTAATTTTTTGTTTATACTAGTTTCTTAATTATCTATTTTTTCATTTACAGACATCTGGTCTGATTCTAAAATTGACAACTATTATACTGCTATAAACAGTAAGACAATGGTTGATTCTATCAATTATTACATTTTATCAAGAATGAATACAGTGCAGTAAACTTTCCATACAACTAAAGACATCTTTGGCTCAGAACCTATCAAATATACCTATTGTATCTATTATATCTACATGTAACTTAAAATCCATCATACATGTATATATAATTTGTCTCAGAGATATGCATCTGGTACATGCTATGATCAGATTGATTCTTTAATTATTAATACTTACTGGGGATCTACAAAGGGTTTTTGTAAACTTTATTTCCATATCTGGTATGTCACTTAGACAAAGAACCAGAAAATGACAAATGACACTGATTGCTCACCTGTATTTTACAAATCTGAGCATTTTACAAATGTTTCTGAACTTAACATACAAAACCAATGCCTATACCAGGTTAAGACAATATCACTTTTTGTCTTTTCTGCCACAATTAAAGCAAAACAGAAAATTGTTTTTCTGTTTTTAATAAAATTTATTCCAATATTTCTTCCAAAAACAGATCCAGTGGTTCTTAAGTATTATTACTTCAACATATCATTCTAGAAATGTTTATACCAAGTTTAGTGGGTTTTTTTATTTGTTTTTTTTTTTGTTTTTTGTTTTTATCAAGTTATTGTCAGATGTATTATAAAATACAATTCTAGGAATGTTCATACCATTTAAGTTCATGTCTTTATGAAGATTCATTGGTTCTCAGTTGTCACAATTATAAAACAAATGTAATTTACCATTCTAGGAATGTTTATACTGTTTGGTGTCTATTTGTGTATCAAGATGTTCTCACTCATATTACACTTACAACATAATGTACAGTTGGTTATTTTAGTGGGCCTAAATTTGGGCGATTTTGACAAGAAAAGGTCAGTTGAAAATTTTGTATATATATTTTAGCAATCTAAAACAACTCACTCATGGTTGACTGATACACATATTTTCACGATTTTTATTTTATAGATTTTAATATAACTGCCAAAATACGTCAAAATTTGCACCCTGCGAAAATAACCCACTATAAGGTGCCAGTTTCCATTTTGAATAAGAGCACATGTGTATTTACAGACAGTGCAGACAACACAACAAGGGTGTTGTATCGTTATATCAAACCACTGAGGGCTTGTTTATGTTAGGATATTATCAAATCATTGATAATAATGATTATTTACCTCATAATAAAACACAATGGTCACATACTCTCCTTGTAAAGGAGAAAACACACAAGATGTTAACATATCAGATATCGGACATTGCCTTCATTTATCCTCAACAAAACGGATTGTAAAAGCACAGTAATTCACAGTGTGTTTAAATCAAGAACACAAAGTTTACATTATCAAAAAAATTTAAAAAGAAGAAATGTATTGGCAAGTAAAGTGCATTTAGTTTTAGTTAAACAGTTTTAGAAGTAATTAAAACAAGCCAGATGTATCATGATTGATGAAGGAAGTAAATCTATGTAACATCTATCCTTGTTTATCTAAACTTCAGTACACGACATACAACTTATTGTTTAGGAAGTTTTATAAATTGGCAGTTGGCATACACCAGTAATAATTACATGAAAATTTCAAAGTTTTATTTATATTTGAAAAAAATAATTTGTGTGAGGTCTCTAAGTTTGAAACATATGTCTGAGTCACTTCTGAAAAGATTTTCAAATTATAGAAAATTCCCACCAAATTTGAAAATTGAAACAATAAAAAAGGAGGAGTTTCAGTTGGTATCAAAAAATAAATAAATAAATAAAAAAGGATTATCCCATTTACCATTAGGTATTCACCACCATACATGTATTAAATTGTTATTAAGTTTTTTAAACAATTTTCAGATCATTGAATTTTGCATGTATACTCAACTTATATTGAGATTAAGGAATTTTTATTATGATTTTCACCAATCTTATTATATGTCTTCAACCATATAAAATCCCATTCAGAACTATAAACAGGACCTCCCACTACATGAACTTATTTAAATCCTTGTAGATTAAATATCCAAAACATCTCAGTAAAGATGATATGTTTTGTTTTAAAGCAAATTGTTATCTACCGTAAAGTACTTTCTAACTGATATGTAGCAACAACTCTATCTGTATTGCTAGACCACAAATTCTGATTTAAAACTTTCTATAAAGCCAAATTGTATCCCATTTGTATGGACACACACTTCTACTGCAATAAGATATATAGAGGTCATCTCATATGTTTGACTGACCACACCTTCCCTTGGCAATGAGATATATAGAGGTCATCCCATATGTTTGACTGACCACACATTCCCTTGGCAATGGGATATATAGAGGTCATCCCATATGTTTGACTGACCACACATTCCCTTGGCAATGAGATATATAGAGGTCATCCCATATGTTTGACTGACCACACATTCCCTTGGCAATGAGATATATAGAGGTCACCCCATATGTTTGACTGACCACACATTCCCTTGGCAATGAGATATATAGAGGTCATCCCATATGTTTGACTGACCACACATTCCCTTGGCAATGAGATATATAGAGGTCACCCCATATGTTTGACTGACCACACATTCCCTTGGCAATGAGATATATAGAGGTCACCCCATATGTTTGACTGACCACACATTCCCTTGGCAATAAGATATATAGAGGTCACCCCATATGTTTGACTGACCACACATTCCCTTGGCAATGAGATATATAGAGGTCACCCCATATGTTTGACTGACCACACATTCCCTTGGCAATAAGATATATAGAGGTCATCCCATATGTTTGACTGACCACACATTCACTTGGCAAAGAGATATATAGAGGTCACCCCATATGTTTGACTGACCACACATTCCCTTGGCAATAAGATATATAGAGTTCATCCCATATGTTTGACTGACCACACATTCACTTGGCAATGAGATATATAGAGGTCATCCCATATGTTTGACTGACCACACATTCCCTTGGCAATGAGATATATAGAGGTCACCCCATATGTTTGACTGACCATACATTCCCTTGGCAATGAAATATATAGAGGTCACCCCTAATGTTTGACTGACCACACATTCCCTTGGCAATGAGATATATAGAGGTCACCCCATATGTTTGACTGACCACACATTCCCTTGGCAGTGTGATATATAGAGGTCACCCCATATGTTTGACTGACCACACATTCCCTTGGCAATGAGATATAGAGGTCACCCCATATGTTTGACTGACCACACATTCCCTTGGCAATAAGATATATAGAGGTCATCCCATATGTTTGACTGACCACACATTCACTTGGCAATGAGATATATAGAGGTCACCCCATATGTTTGACTGACCACACATTCCCTTGGCAATAAGATATATAGAGTTCATCCCATATGTTTGACTGACCACACATTCACTTGGCAATGAGATATATAGAGGTCATCCCATATGTTTGACTGACCACACATTCCCTTGGCAATGAGATATATAGAGGTCACCCCATATGTTTGACTGACCACACATTCCCTTGGCAATGAGATATATAGAGGTCACCCCATATGTTTGACTGACCACACATTCCCTTGGCAATGAGATATATAGAGGTCACCCCATATGTTTGACTGACCACACATTCCCTTGGCAGTGTGATATATAGAGGTCACCCCATATGTTTGACTGACCACACATTCCCTTGGCAGTGTGATATATAGAGGTCACCCCATATGTTTGACTGACCACACATTCCCTTGGCAATGAGATATATAGAGGTCACCCCATATGTTTGACTGACCACACATTCCCTTGGCAGTGTGATATATAGAGGGTACCCCATATGTTTGACTGACCACACATTCCCTTGGCAGTGTGATATATAGAGGTGACCCCATATGTATGCATGGGCACACATTCCCATTACAACAAGACATACAGAGGTTTCCCTATATATATGGGCACACATTCCCATTACAACAAGATAAACAGAGGTTTCCACACATGTAAAGGGCAAGATATGTATGGGCACACATTCCCATTACAACAAGATATATAGAGGTTTCCCCATATGTATGGGCACACATTCCCATTACAACAAGATATATAGAGGTACCCCATATGTATGGACACACAACTCTATCTGTATTGCTAGACCACAAATTCTGATTTAAACCTTTCTATAAGGCCACATTGTATCCCATTTGTATGGACATGTCATCCCATATGTTTGACTGACCACACATTCCCTTGGCAATAAGATATATAGAGGTCATCCCATATGTTTGACTGACCACACATTCCCTTGGCAGTGTGATATATAGAGGTCACCCCATATGTATGCATGGGCACACATTCCCATTACAACAAGACATACAGAGGTTTCCCTATATGTATGGGCACACATTCCCATTACAACAAGATATACAGAGGTTTCCTCACATGTAAAGGGCAAGATATGTATGGGCACACATTCCCATTACAACAAGATATATAGAGGTACCCCATATGTATGGGCACACATTCTTATTACAACAAGACATATAGAGGTTTCCCTATATGTATGGGCACACATTCCCATTACAACAAGATATACAGAGGTTTTCCTATATGTATGGGCACACATTCCCATTACAACAAGACATATAGAGGTTTCCCTATATGTATGGGCACACATTCTTATTACAACAAGACATACAGAGGTTTCCCTATATGTATGGGCACACATTCCCATTACAACAAGATATACAGAGGTTTCCTCACATGTAAAGGGCAAGATATGTATGGGCACACATTCCCATTACAACAAGATATATAGAGGTACCCCATATGTATGGGCACACATTCCCATTACAACAAGATATATAGAGGTTTCCATATATGTATGGGCACACATTCCCATTATAACAAGATATACAGAGGTTTCCTCACATGTAAAGGGCAAGATATATGTATGGGCACACATTCCCATTACAACAAGGTCATCACATCTATTAGACTGACCACACATATTGCAATAAGATATATAGTGGCAAGTTCCTATTTTTGTTGTGTTCTGAATATTTTACATATAAATATCCGATATTAAAACATATTTTGTATCTCCGATATTAACACATATTTTGTATCTCTGATATTAATACATATTTTGTATCTCCGATATTAACACATATTTTGTATCTCTGATATTAACACATAATTTTTTATTGCCTGTTTACTGTAACAAAACTGTCTAACACTTTTATAACCAGATCAATGACAATCATCAAAAATAATCATTTATTGTGATTCCGAGATATCAAATACACAAGTTACGAGACCAACAAAATTTTTACCAGCAATCAATCACGTTTATTATGACATTGTGTCAATCTTAAAAGTTTTCAATTGATAACGGGATATTTATGAACAGTTAACACGGGATCCGGAGTGACATATTTATATAAACAGAGTATAAAACAGATCAAATATATCTTATGTAATAAATTAAACAGTAGATAGTATTGTTTTTTTATTTAACACTAAAACACGTATTTAAAAACAAAACTTATCTTTTTAATATATTTCACATGAACTTACGTTAATAGATTTCGGGGTGTTCAAGTGGCGCAGTGGTTAGCGCTTCCGCCTATCACCAATTCGACCGAAGTTCGATTCCCAGCGTCGTATGTGATAAGGTATGAGGTCACCTGCTTGAGCATGTGGGTTTTTCTCCGGGTTCTCCGGTTTTCCTCCCACAATAAGACCTCACGCGCGCTACAATTCGGGCCAACGAGCTAGATTAATATAAGTTGCACAACTTGTTTCTAAATCGTTGTAAAAGAAATAAAGTTTAAATTTTAAATTTTAAATAGATTTCTGTACATAATCTCAAGCACATGCATCTTTTGTTTAAACTTTACGATAAAAACATAGTCATATCTACAAATAATTTATCAGAAGATAAAAGGAAAAATTTCTGCTTCATCATGTAGCAGACTTATGGTAAAGAGTACAAAAGAAGGAGTAGAGAAATTGCACCAGCCCAGACATACTCATGACAAAGTCTCGTTGAAATCTGTCAAGTACTTTCAGAGAAGAAGTTGAAAATGTGTGTTAACAACAACACACACACACACACACACACACACACACACACACACACACACACACAGGCTGCACAATGTTATTAGCTCACATGACCTTCAGTCAGGTGAGCTAATAAATAAAACAGTTCATAGTTATTGTTTTTTTTTTACACTAAAACACATATGTAAGAACAAAACTTATATTATTTTTTATTAATGTCTTTCACAAGAATTTGTACATATGTTTCAAGTACAATGCATCTTTTGTGTTAACGTTATAATATAACATATAAGATATAAGATATAACATATCTATAAATAATGTATCAGGAAAAATTTCCGTTTCATCACATAATGGATTAATGGTAGATCGAGTGTCAAAAAAAAGGAGTTCAGAGAACAAATTGCTCACAGTATAATCTTAACATGACAATTGTTTGCAGTAGAGTGAAACTGTTGTCATGTAAAACTTTCAAATCAAACGGTAGTGGTTTATTTCTTTACATTAATTTTTGATAAAGAAAAACTGTGGTATTATTTTTTTTCTTTTATACATCACAAATAAACCAAAAATATTAGTTATTCCTTTTATTAAGACATTCTTTCAATAAAAAAAAAAGGAAAAACAACATCAAAAGTACAATGTAAAATCTTGTGAACATTTAATTAAAGTTTAATGCTAGTCGATGAAGCGGATAAATATTGTATTATCACTTACTTATCATCAGTCAATATCACATCATATCAGAGCATAACGGTCTCGGCTAACTGAAAATTTGTTTATAGAATAAAACAAGAGGCTCAATAGGGCCTTACTGCCCAACTTGCAGATGAAATGCATTGCTAGGTATGAGACATGGTTTTGACTTAAGCTCAGTTGGCTATAGCCAGTTAGTCTGTCGAGTTAAAATCTGTTACATATATTAAATGCCCAGAGTTCTACAATGTATATACAAAAATTTGAACCAAATTGATCAACAAATAAATATGTAATTTGTCTGTTATCCTTTTCATAGTAATGGCCGTCATCTTGGATATAGGATCTGGTCAAAAATCATAATCTATAACCTACTCCTGCTAGTGATCTTTCACACTGAATTTGGTTCCATTTGGTCGGGTGCTTTCTGAAAAAAGTTTTTTAAAGAGCTGCTATATTCAGCTGCTGATTTTAATATTGCGCTAATAACATGTCAATGAAAAAACCAGTTACATATATTACATGTCCAGGATACTACTTTGTATATACCAAAGTTTGAGCAAAATGATTGACAAATAAATAAGTAATGTCATTATTCTGTTTTATTTAATTGTGGCCATCTTGGAGCAATAAGATCTAGTCAGAAATCAAAAACTTTAACCTACTAAACCTAGGGACCTCCACACCAAATATGGTTTTACCGGTATTTGTTAAGTGATTTCAGAGAAGAAGATTTTAATTTCCATGCACAAGGTCACACACTTGCACAAATGCTTTGCCCTGCCATTAGCTCAACTGGCTGGCAATATACAGCCAGTTAAGATAAAATAAATTTTGTCTGGTGGTTCTAATTGTTTTAATTAAATTAAAATTTAATTAACAGTGTGTTGTTGTGCAGAGTATCAATGAACAGGCCAAAGGCTATGAATATGACTCCATAAGTTAAAAGTTAAAATGTCTGGAGTAATCATGACTTCAAAAGTGAAGAGTTAAAATGTTGAGTAATCTTAACTTTAAAATTGAAGAGTTAAAATGTTGAGTAATCTTAACTTCAAAAGTGAAGAGTTAAAATGTTGAGTAATCTTTACTCAAAAACTCAAGAGTAGAATAGATCTTTTCAAATTTGGCACAAAACTTGAAACCTTTCAGATTTAATCAGTAAATCCTATCCAACATAAACTTGGATGTATACAAGTTATCAGAAAATGAGCTGTTAAAATAAATGTTTACATTACATCAAACATGAACAGAACCTGTATATAAACTGGTAACCTAAACATTGTAAAGATCAAGTTTTACCTCAAACATAAATCTAACATAACCAATGCCAAATGTCAAACTTACCAGGGCACACTCTAAAACATGGAATAATTCTGGACATTTAACACCAGCTATTGGTGAAGTAGAAATAATGCATGTGCCTTGTGCTGATGGCATTAAACAGCAGGGTTCTTTATTGTGCCACATCTACCTTGACACGGGACCTCATTTATTTTAAGTTGCCATCCTAAAGAACCATGACTTTCATTTCCTAATACCAAGTGCTTGGCGAAAAAAACAGCCATTACCCACTTTCAGGTCTTGGGTGAGACCCGTTCAAGCCCATGACCTCTCACTTACACAGCGAGCCTTCTACAAACTGACCTACTGCATGATTTACAGGTGAAAGATCTAAAGCTACTAAATAATGTTCACTTTATGTACATAGTGTCCAGATTCCTGTAAAAATCATGTTTTAATTACACTGTATCAACATGGTCTGCCTTAAAAATTTTACACCCAACCAAATATTTATTTAACATAACATGATAAACAATTTCTGTAAAGTCCAAGTTTTCTTGTCAAATCAGTCTTTGTCTATACACAAAGTCCAAATTTTCTAGAACACCAATTAAGAATTTAAAACAAATGTTGTCAATAATTAACATGCTTGAATTATCAAAAACATTTTGCTGGAAGTAACTTCCATGGTTTTAATTGTTTATTTTTTGTAAGAAGCACCTGCTATGACTTGTATGAAGTTATTGGTTTAATTACTTTGGCTATATCATACTAAAGATGTTAATTGATCTCAACTTCAAAAGCCCTTATGGTAATGTTCCAAAGTCAAATTAATGTAATAAGCCACTCAAATATCAGAGAAAAGTGAGGGTTGGATTTAACTACTCCGAAATCTTGAAGAATTTTACTCTGAAGGGATCTAAATAGCAGTAAATCCTTAATATAATATTCCCCCTCTACTTTATGATCTCAATTATATCCAAAAAGTGTCAAATTCTATTTCTTTATTGTTTTTCATCATTTTATGTTTTCGAACTTTTCTTATGAAAAGTTGGCATTTAAACAATCAGACAACAACATGGACTAAGTCGTCAAAGTCAAGGGTTATGGGTTCAAACTCTGTCCAATACTGAAATTATTCCAAGGTGATTTTTGTTTCTTCATCTCCTGCCAAAATTGGTTACGTAAAAAATAAAATTACTGGGAGAGTATTTGAATAAGACAAAAAACTGAAGTCTCATATTTAAAGATCTCTGTAGAGTTCAAAAAAAGAGCAAACCACCAACAACTGCAACAAAGGATGTTTCATACTACATGTATTTGAACATAGCAGACAAAGCAAGTAGAATAAGTTGAGAAAAGATGCTACATGTATTATGATCTATGTCATGATCTCTGTATTTTGACATTTTATGCTCTCATCAATGTTATAAGAACCTAAAGGTTGCCTTTACTATGTTGGTTTGCTGATACAAAACTATGTACATTAAAGCCAATGACTAAGTTTTTTGACAGTGGGATGAATCTGAATTAAAATTTTGAATATTTCCGAGTATCTCAAGCTTACAATTTTACTTAACTTTCAACTAATAGGCAGCAATTTTTTAACTGAATTACTGCTGTTAACGTTATGTGTGCCAAAGATTTATAAGCAACTGACTAGATGAACATCTCCAATAAAACTGGATATGAATGAAGAAACGGTTTTTTGTTTGTTTGAATGGCTTTTACGTCCCACCCAAAAATAATTCACTTATATTGAGATGCCACCAGCTATAGGTGATGTCCAAAAAGTATTGACCATTGCAATGCACTCAGGACAATGCGCAGGGAGGGTTCTTTAGCATGCCAAGTCTCCCAAGACACAGAGGATGGTTTTTAAGGTCTCCTCCAAAGGACTCCATTACTTTCATTTCCAAATGCCTACTCACTTGGACAATGTGCAGGGAGAGCTCTTTAGCATGTCAAGCCTGCCTTGACCTGGGGCATTGGTTTTTACGTTCTCCTCCCAAGACCCTGTTACTTTGATTTACTTTACTGACTGCTTGACGAAAAAACAGTTACTACCTATTTCTTATGTCTTGGTCAGAACCCAGCCTGGATTTGAATCACAACCTTAGTGGAGAAATGGTGTTTTATGCCCAAGTCAAGGTTTTTTTTTAACTTCTATTGGGGCAGTCAGTTCCAGGTTTGTGAAGAAACCTGAGTGTCCAGACATCAGCAATCACATTGACAAAGCTTCTCACACTAAGATCTGCCCTAGAGGGATTAAATCCTAGGCAGTAAGAGACATGGTAATCTGTTAGCATGCACTTTAGACACTGAGGCCCCTTTATGCAGTGTAGAATGCATTGCCTAAATAAAACTGTAACACATCAAATTATTCATATCATCAACATTTTATTTATCAACATATTAATAAACCTATATGGAGATATATCACTCCTATGACAAACAAAATGGTTATTTTTTACTCTCTAATTTAAACAAATACTAGTATACAAATGCATAAAAAATGAACAAAACAAAAAATTATACATCACTAAACATGGTAGTGTACTTTGTGAAAATCTATACATTTTGAAAATAGGTTTTTTATTAAAGTTGACAGTTGAATAAATGATGCCAATTTCCCTGTTAAAACTGGTTTCAACATTTCTGTATTAAAAAGTTAGATGTCAAAAATTTCTATTAAAATGTAAATATGATGACCGTGTAGAATGCTTTCAAAACCTGTAGAAACAAGGTCTTGACACAAACCTGTAGAAACAAGGTCTTGACACAAACCTGTAGAAACAAGGTCTTGACACAAACCTGTAGAAACAAGGTCTTGACACAAACCTGTAGAAACAAGGTCTTGACACAAACCTGTAGAAACAAGGTCTTGACACAAACATTAGCAAGTAATCAATGTTTTGTAAAGTGAAGCAATGGTGTTTTGTGCTCCAGTCAAGATTCTTTCATTTATATCAGGGCAGTCAGTTTTTTAGATGAAGGAATCCAAAGCAGAGTTCCCATAGACAACATCAAACTATTGGAAAACGAAACAACAATTTTTTAGATCTGTTGAGCGGGGTTCAGGAGATGCTGTTATCAGTATTGGGTAAGCTTGCTTTTTTGACCAATTGCCTTTAAATTCTCTCCAATTTTAAATACACACTCTACATAAAAACCCCATTGTTAATGTTGTAAATATAAAAAAGCATTACATTCTTGATTCTATGTCAAGATAAACTAACTCTGAAAATTTTGTAACTCATAGCCCACTTTTGTTTATATATACAGTGAAACCTACCTAAGATGGACACTCTGTAAACTGGACAACTCTCTATTCCAGACAAAAAATTAGTCCAGAATTTATCCTTTCTTATTTCTACTAACAAAAACCTCTCTAAACCGGACACTCTCTACTCCGGACACCGGACAAAGAGTCCCAAGTTACTTTTGTCCTTAAAAATGAACCTCTCTAAACCGTACAACATTTTAGTTCTTTTTTTTATTACATGATTTTCCTTTTTAAATAGATAAGTTTTAAACAGATTTATAAAAATATAAATTATGTACAATAAAAAATTATATAAAATTGTTTATTATTATTATTATTTAAAATATTTGGTATTTTATTACTCATGTATTTATTTTTAAATATATTTCATCTTTATTTTTTCTTCTATTCTTTCTTTTTGTATTTTTTATCATTCAAATCTGTTTAGTTATTTATTAAGTGACAAAAATTTAAGATAATTACCACCAAGAACTTCTGTTGATAGTTGTTTTGTTAATATACTTTCCAGTAACATCTTGTGAATCAAAGGGACTGGTAAAGTGTCCGACCATAATTAATCCCTATTGTTATCCTGTAACAGTACTACCAAATAAAGGTAGTTTCCCCTTGAGAAATAAGACTAAAATTTCCCAATTTGACAACTAAAATTCCCCAAAAGGCAACAGTGACACACAATCAAATAGTTTAATTTAAATCCAGTTGTCCAAAACTGTTCTGACAGACAAAAAGTTTTGGATATTGTCACAATATAAAATCTTTGCAATGAATTTCAAAATTCTGAGAGTAATGTGTGACATGAAAAAGGTCCAAATTTTCCCAATCTGAAAGGTGGAAGGTAGTTTTTAAAAACCATAGCAAAATCACTGTGTAAAGAATTAATGATGGTAGTACTGTTTGCCCTAAGTACCATAATTAGGATCCTAATAAGAAAGTGATTTCAAAGTGATTAAAAACCAAAAACCAAACAGTGCTGATACATATAGAATATCTTATCATGAGATGTTTATGTTACATTTATTGTGATTTTGGCTTCCCTGACATGTATCACATAAAGAGTCCATTTCAAGTTTCATTTTTACAAGAGAAGTAGACAAATCATGATTTGAAATGTCAAAGCCATCAACAAAGCGAAGAAGAAGAGTTGAATTAACTCTGGATGATAAAATTAAGCTGATAAAGGATTCTACAGGTTTACCAAAATTTATTACTATGATTACAATAAATGAAAATAATAATAGTTTATATGTTCTTTCTAGATACTTAAGGGGAGATAATCCAGGTTAAAAATTTCCAAACCTCCCTAAACCGGACAAAATCTATGGTCCCAGGCTTGTCTGGTTTAGAGGTTTCACTGTATATATAGTTTTTTTGCATCTAAATCTTTTTGTTTCAGAACGAAAATTGTTTAAAGGATGTAGTGTGAACTTTATGGGTTGTAAAATAGGTCAATGTCAACAAACTTTACAAATCTGAAAGACCTGATTTTTGTGCAAAGAATATTCCTAGAAAGTTTCATTTTTCTTCTTTTTTCTTTCTTTCTTTTCTGTTTTTTTTTGGATTTGTATTGGAGCAGAAAATGTAAACAGACAATCAATGAAAAAATAAATCCAAACATTCACATACATAACACATATTTAAAGACAATATGATACTTTCAATGTTCAAATAAAAATTACATGTGTATAACATAAGAATGCATTTTACAATTCTGTGTATTTATATGAACAGATCTATTACCTGTATAACAAAACCACAACTGGTCCCTTGTATTACAACAAAAATGCATGAGAAATGCTATAAAAAATCTACAAGTATGTAAGCATGGTTTAAAATGGCAAGATCACACCAATAGAACCCAGTATACAAAAACTTAAACAATGAAAGCCCAAACTTTTACAGAAAATAAATTTATTCAGCAAATAATGCTATCATGTATAAATTTCTGAAGAGAAAATTTTTAAAAAATCTAATTAATAAAGACCGCATTAAATTTTTTGCATACTCTGTTCATAAGAACCCCCAAAAAACTATACATGACAAACCTATATCATGTGTGAAATATCTAGACATGTCATGTCTGTATGTCAAATCTCCTGCTGATATAGCTATATCAGACTTTATATTTTTGTTACCGGTATTTATTTCTGACGTCTTTAATGCCCCTGGCAAATGACTTGTGTAACTCTAATTTTAATTGACTCGACCAAAGGACTGTACAAACCAAATATTGTTTCAATTGGCTCAGTAGTTACAAATTTGCATATTCAAAAAAGATATAAAAAATACTGATAGTGAGAATATATATATTCTTGAACAAATAAACATAATCTTACAATAAACAATACTTTGCCACATCTTACATCATTAATTTTCATATCTATTAATTGTTATCAAATTAAACCTACATGTATGTTATCTGTATGCATTATTTACAATTTTGATCTACTGAAAATATTTCTCAGAATTTTTTCCATAACAAAATGTCCAAATAATTAACAATTATTTCTGAACATGAATAAAATCAAACCCTGAATAAATGCACCAACTGCAGACAGGGCATGGTTGTTTGACACTCCTTGAAACTACCACAGTTATTCATGATGACCCGTGTTGTACTGATTTACATTTTAAGACCTTGAAATGTCCAATACTTCCTTCATTCATTAGAAATAAATGGTGACTTCTTACAGATCTTCATTTTCATATACTGTCCGCTCCCTATCTGTCTAACGTCAAGTCCCATTTCTTCTGCTGTTTCCACAATACAAGCTGTCTCTGCCACTGTTAAATTTAAAGATGGCCATGGAAGTTCTATAACATCAGGATCATCAACAAAATTCTGAAGATTTTTCCTAGCAAGATTTTTAAACTCCTCTGAAATTTTCATACTTTTGTCTTCAGCCTTCTGTATGATCTCGTTTGACCTTGCCTTCTCTTCTTCAGACTGTCCTTGTGGTTTGGAGAACATTTTCTGACACATACCTTTGTATAAAACATCAAAATCTCTCATACTGTTTTCCAGTTTCTGTAGTTCTGCGTTTATATTTTTATCATCACATTTTCTCTGTTTTTGATGCTGTTTTTTGGCTCTAATTAAGTAATCTCTGGCCCTCTTGAACTCGCCTAACTGATGTAATGCTTTTCCGTAATGGTACAAAGCTTTTATATTTTCTTTGTCAATCTCTAAAGCTGCTTTACAATGTGTAATAGCTCTACCTGTAAAACACGTACAAAAATAACGAATTAAAATTTTCAAAAACAAGTTTCTAAATTCCATCTTATCTCAATTACAAAATGTATGAACGTAAAATAAAATGAATGGTGAGCTTTTTATTAAAAAAAAAAATTCAACTAGTCAATAAATCACATAAATGTTTTTAAACCAAGTCAGACTGGTTAATGTCTAAACTTCATTGGATATTATATAGTTTTATGATAAGTTCTTTCAAATTTTCTCAATCTTTTAATAACTTACTACCAATCTCTCACATAAACTGGTTTGATAAAAATAAAGTATACTGTTATAGACCAGTATTTTACTAAAACGTGCCTTTAACATATCAGTAGTCTATCTTACAAACTGAAGAGTTGCTTTCCTTTGAAAAGCAAACTCGTAGTCCTTTAACATAGTCTATCTCACTTATGAGTTGCTTCCCTTTGAACAGTCTGTTTTTGATACTAATTTTTCTTTTAAACAGGTTATGCAGCACTTATTCTGGATGTCTTCATGTCCGTAAAATTCTTAACAAGGAATTTATGACATTAAATAAAATCAAGTTAATCAATAATTTTCAATTGTAAAGATCTAAGAAGTACTAACTAATATTTTAGAATTTCCAACAATTTTAAGTTTAGTCAACTGGGTGTGAATTCCAAGCCTGATAATTTCTACTTAAACCATTAGATTAAAAATGCAATCTTCAAGGTTGTAACAAGTGCTAAAAAACTTTAGATTAATTTAATGTGGCCATTTTTAAAACTCAATAATTTTGTTATGTCTTTAACACACAACTTAATGTGTTATTTCAGAGATCACTACATGTTTATAAAACCTGTGTTCTGGCTTTGGCAAAAACAAATAGTGAAGTATCCTAAAAGCTGCAAAAAATTAGTATAATAAAATTTAAAAATCTTAATTTAGAAACAATTGTGAAACCAGGGCCAGTATACACCTGTATAAACTTTACCTGAATGACAAATCTTTGTACAACAAACAGCCATACATAAATATGTGCTTAATAATTCTTTCTGTTGTTCTGTCTCTTCATCCCCGTTCTTCAGATGATACCATTCTAATAACTCTGCCCCTTTTCTATACAAGTTATATGCTCTGTGAAACTGTTTAGCATCATACAACTGTTTGGCTTCTTGACGTTTAGCATTGTATACTTTCTTAACATCTACAAAGGGAACTTCTCTTTTCTGTTCTTCAGACATGAAGTTAAAATCATCCACTCCAGCATGATCGACAAAACTAAGGACCTCAATTTCAAACATGAGTATAGCATCTTGAGGTATACGTGGAGGACACCCATAATGTCCATAGCCATAGTCTGGTTTTATTATCACTCTACATAGTTCTCCCTTTTTCATAGTTGCCACAGCAATGTCCATACCAGTTATCACCTCTCCTTCCCCAACTCTAAACTTCTCTACCGCATTTCTTAATCTAGTGCTGTCAAACGGCTCATCAGCATACTCTAGATACCCATTAAAATGTACCCTAACTAAGGCTCCTTTTGGTAACACATTTCCAGAGCCTTCCTGTAAGATCTTTTTCATTACCCCGCCATCACCAGATATATCCTCCATATTTCTAGCCATTTTCTCAAACGGTGAGGCATCGTCATCTTCATCATCATCATCACTCAAGTCTCCAGCATCATAGAAGTTATGGTAGACATCTTCCCGTGCGAAGTAAGTGTTACTTGTTGATTCCTCTTTAGCATTGTTCTCTATCTCGGATTCCTCCACTTCAAACAGAGCACCTTTGTCTGGGAGATCATTTATATCAATTCCACTTTTAAGTCTGATCCCTGTAAGAATAAAAAAGAATTTGTTACCAGTAGGATTTATTGATAACTCAAGCTTAGGATACTTAGGATAAACTATATGTTTTACATATACACTTCAAGATATCATGAAAATTAATTACTATCCATGTTGTAGTAGTGACATTGAAAATTGTGTTGCGTTTTGGCTGCTGATTTTTCACCTTTGTGATTCAGTAAACTCTCTTTACAACAGCACTCTTCATAATGGCATATTCATTTAATGGCAACAAACTGATAGAAACAAATCTATTGTAAAGTACCCTGGTAATATTTTATACTGTTATAAAGGCATATTTGGTTACTGACACCAGCAATGAAATGTCAGAAACCAATGTACAAAATGACACTGCAAACAGAAAGATCAAGGAAATGAGGCATTGGGACACAAATCTCTTTGTGTATAACAAAAGGTTAATTCAGGTTAATTAATATTAAACACAAATTTTGTGCTTTGAACAAATATCTGTACTTTATTTATTTAAAACTTGTTTTTATGAACTTGAAAATGATGTCCTATGTTTGATGTGCACACAAATTTTGGCAAATCAGACATAGAATTTTAATATCTTAAATTAGTATATGTATATAAAGTTATTAAAAGTTTGTTCATTCATTCATATTTGAAGACACTGTTGGCTTTAAAGCTCGTTTCTTTATCTTTAACTTCTGTTTCAGGTACTGCTGCTCTTCCATTTGCGCAGTCTTGTACTGATTGAAAACAACCAGGGTTAAACCTAGCTGTTGTCAATTTCATGTCTATGCATAAATTTATTAAATGGAAGTTGGGTTTCAATAAATATTTGTTACACAAACAATACTTTTAGAAAAACATTTTTCATGATTATAATATATTACTAGAATGTAATTTTTCTTGAAAATGGCAGGTTTTTCAAGGGAAAATTGAAAAAAAAATGTCTACTGGCAGGATGATATTTAAAGGGTCAAATCCTAGAACTCGGATTCCACATTTTTTTTTAACCTTTTAGTTTATAGTGCTTTACATGTAATTACAAAATACAAGATATTGTTTCAATATTCCAGAAGATCCAGTAGGACTTAGTATAATTAGTAAATAATGATAAATACATATATCAAAATCGTTAAGTCATGAATATAAAGACCATCCAAAGTATGGTATATGGAAAATTAGTGGGTTTATTTTATCATATACTATATAAGTATATGAATATAAAACATCACGGAATCTATTTATATCTAAATAAGTATTTATGTGACACGACACATCAATCAATATCCAAGTCTCTCTGTTCATCACAGACGTCTAACATAAAATTACATCCAAATGCACTTCCGTTTTGAAACTTCTATTTTTGCCGTGTTTAAAATTAGTTCAAAGCTGTTTTTTTAAACCTATTTCTTCGTTTTCATCCATCATATTTACAAAATTGATGTGCTTCAGACTTTCTGCCAACTTTCTCTTTACACACGTGCGTAGATGGACAAATCGTACCATACGAAAACCGTACCTATTTATAGCGGATAAGTCTTGGTCGAACATAGCTTCTGGCACAGGTGAATCAACTCACTAAACTGATAACATTTTTTCATTCATCAATAGGGACGGAGAATAGCTGGTAGGTAAATTGGCTGTGTGCGTAGTCATGTCAAAAAATTTGATTTCCTTTGAGCAATTTTCCGAAATTTTGATAGTTGTCACAGTAAATACTTGTAAGCGTTAATATTAGAAGAACCCGCAGTTTTGCCAGAGCACCTAAGTGGCCACTTAGAATGTCTATTATAAATCTTAGTTCATTTAAGAAAAGTCTCACAAAGTGTAATATTCATAATTGTAAATCGCGCCTTACACTTTTTGTTGATAAATGACAATTTAATCTTTATGAATTAAAGCGTGAACGTTTTGTAGATTTGTAATGATTGTTAAGTTAATTCTGTGAGCATTGGTACCCTTTGGTAAACAAGGTGAACCCTGATTTCTTCAGAAAAAAAAAGTTAAAAAAAAACTCGCAAGTAACTAAATAACGAAACATAAAAGTAGCCGATCTGTGAACAACTACTTCGTGTTAAAATATTCGGGCGTCATTAAAAGTTAATTAGTGTGTTTAGCGATATTTAAATCCGTTTAAAATGCCGCTGGTGTGTTAGTCAAATTTTAAATCTTGCATTTTTGAAAGTTATTACGAAACAGGCTATTTTTTAACTTTCTAATTAATGTAAAGACGCGTACATTTTGTTGTAAATTTTAATTTGGATTTAAAATAAAAATTAAAAAACAAAACAGCAACAAAATCGGGACTCAAATTTATGTCGCAATATAATTATTATATCTAAACTACAAATTATTACAAAATCTCTGTAAAAAGTAAGTTACCTTGCAAATCTTGTCAAATTACTTTTCCTGCTTCTGATCTATCGGATGACAAAAACCAAACCGACCGATAGCTTATTTGCCGAATTAAAGCCGTAGCGACAAACTCTTCGTTATCGAAGATTATCACGATAATATTCCTTAAAGAGGATCGCCTAAACATGCATATACACCCACGTGGCCTTACGGTTGTATCCTCATATCCATGGTTTAAGTCGGCAACTTATTGTTAACGCCCGAATTGATGCCATGTCCGTGACAATCACAGCCGTGCTCTTTTAAAACAGCAAAAAATGTTGACAACATTTATTCACATAGCTGTATGTGATATTTACTGGTGTTTTAATCGGTTTACTTTTCAGTATAATTTCATACTAATGAATTCAACATTTATTTTGATTTTTGTTAATACTATTGTATCTTTTACTTTTCTGGCCGCGAATAGCTGCAAATTTGCTGGTGCGTATGAAAACTCATTCACTCTGAATCCTTACTAATATTTAAGCAAAAAAAGTTTTAAAACAGCAACTACGCCTTGGCGAAATTCCTAGATAAAAAAATCGGATTTTAAACTGCTTTTTGATATTACGATTACAATCTATTGTTTTTTTTAACAATTACGTACGGAATTTCAACTCATCGATAAAAAAAATCTTGCGATCATAATTATAAACGGTTTGAGCCTAAAGTGACATCCCATGTTGCATACATTAAGTATGGGTGCTGTATAATAAGATACGTTATATAAAAATAGTGGTTTTTTCCATTATTTATCACATTTCACTTACTTCTTAGGCAAACTTTCCATCTTTCATCAGCATTATGTAACTTCAAATTGATATTTTTAACCCTCTCCCGAAATCAATTACAGTTTACACAGAAAATCACCCCAAAATCATTGCGGAAACTCGAAATTATGATTCCTCGCGGTTTTTCACTTCTTTACTCCCGAGTTGTCGTTCTTTAAAGTTGTTCAGTATTTTTATTCACTGGATCTTGCAAATGCTTGTTACTCGTTGTACTTGCATACGTACGCACGCACGCGCGTGCATGCGTGCGTACATTTGCAATGATTGTTTAAACCCAATCGTCCATCATCAGGATGAATTATTATTTTGATTTTTAATGTATTGATTTTTTAGGTGGTATGATTGACGAGGAATGTGGAAATAAATTATAGATCGAACCAGCGACATTTAAAACATCTTTAAATTTTTCTGATCGAACTATTAATCCCTATGATAATATTAAACCATCAGCTCATCAAATAAATCATTTTTTTAAAAAAAATTGAAATCAATTAAATAAGTCTATATCTATTGGTCGTTGATTTGGACTTTACAAATGTCTATAGATAGTCTACTTTCGATTTTGACGGTTTAACCAGATGCTTATGTAAATTAAGATTTTCCATTGATTGTACGGTTTTCCAAAATTTAAGTGGTTGTTTCCTTGGGCCTACATTCGGTTTCTGGCTGCAGGATTGGGAGGTAAGACTTTTTTTAAATACCGTGACATCATAACGACGATTTACTAATAATTAAGTGTATGTTGACAGTCGGCTTACCTACAGGGTGTACATATATATATACATTTTGCAGCATATTGTGTCAGTTATTAACCATATAACTTTTTTGTTTATTTTCATATTTTAAGTTGCATTTTTAAAATATAAGTGATCGATGCAAAGGCGTTGTAGCTTTGCAACAGTTACTTACGGGATGTAGAAAAATGTAGTGTCGATCCGGAATCGATCCTAAGACCTTCCACACTATTATAAGTGATCGATGCAAAGGCGTTGTAGCTTTGCAACAGTTACTTACGGGATGTAGAAAAATGTAGTGTCGAACCGGAATCGATCCTAGGACCTTCCACACTATAAGCGACTAGCATGCTTTCTAGCAAGTTGCTCAGTGTGTTGTGTTCTGAGTAGGAAACTGTGCCTCGACTTCCAGTTTAACAATTTACCTAAACAAAACGAAAATAACTTGATTGCGGCGTTGGATCGGGTAAATCGTATATAATTAAGTCATGCGTAGGATAAATTGTCAGTGCCGGGGAAATCCGATCTTTTAGTCTTGAAACCAATTGTTTTAGTTTTGTATTTTGTTCGAACTGCGTGAACAAAGCATGGCAAATAGTTTCAAGCTCAGTGAATATATCTCGCGTTTCAGATTTATATTCTATCTTTTAAATACAAATCTCTGATACTGCATTCTCCATTTATCAACATTGCGTGAATTCTGTTTTAAATTTTAATTAATTATATAGGTCAGTTATTTATTTTCTGTCTGGATGTGGCTTAACTTTAAAATATACAAAAACTTACCAGGTTAAAAACAGTTGTTACCTTTGACCTATGACCTTTTCTGAATTACTAATTATTTAATTACTTTAAGGGGCGTTATGTCATTGCCTTATGCTAAATGATTGATGGTTAAAAACAGTTGATACCTTTGACCTT
>CM056599.1:46741154-46773654 GCA_029721355.1 Tegillarca granosa | reverse complement strand
CTTGACCAGAAGGTTGGTATTTATCTGTATCACAATACATCCACTTGACTATAAGGTTAGTAATTATCTGTATCACAATACATCCACTTGACCAGAAGGTTGGTATTTATCTGTATCACAATACATCCACTTGACTATAAGGTTAGTATTTATCTGTATCACAATACATATACTTGACCAGAAGATTAGAATTTATCTGTATCACAATACATCCACTTGACCAGAAGGTTAGTAATTATCTGTATCACAATACATCCACTTGACTAAAAGGTTGGTATTTATCTGTATCACAATACATCCACTTGACCAGAAGGTTAGTAATTATCTGTATCACAATACATCCACTTGACCAAAAGGTTGGTATTTATCTGTATCACAATACATCCACTTGACTATAAGATTAGTAATTATCTGTATCACAATACATCCACTTGACCAAAAGGTTGGTATTTATCTGTATCACAATACATCCACTTGACCAGAAGGTTAGTAATTATCTGTATCACAATACATCCACTTGACCAAAAGGTTGGTATTTATCTGTATCACAATACATCCACTTGATTATAAGGTTAGTAATTATCTGTATCGCAATACATCCACTTGACTATAAGGTTAGTAATTATCTGTATCACAATACATCCACTTGACCAAAAGGTTGGTAATTATCTGTATCGCAATACATCCACTTGACCAGAAGGTTAGTAATTATCTGTATCACAATACATCCACTTGACCAGAAGGTTGGTATGTATCTGTATCACAATACATCCACTTGACACTAAGGTTAGTAATTATCTGTATCACAAAAAAACCACTTGACCAAAAGGTTGGTATTTATCTGTATCACAATACATCCACTTGACTATAAGGTTAGTAATTATCTGTATCACAATACATCCACTTGACAAAAAGGTTGGTATTTATCTGTATCACAATACATCCACTTGACCAAAAGGTTAGTAATTATCTGTATCACAATACATCCACTTGACTATAAGGTTAGTAATTATCTGTATCACAATACATCCACTTGACCAGAAGGTTAGAATTTATCTGTATCACAATACATCCACTTGACCAGAAGGTTAGAATTTATCTGTATCAGAATACATCCACTTGACCAGAAGGTTAGTAATTATCTGTATCACAATACATCCACTTGACCAGAAGGTTAGTAATTATCTGTATCACAATACATCCACTTGACCAGAAGGTTGGTATTTATCTGTATCACAATACATCCACTTGACCAGAAGGTTAGTATTTATCTGTATCACAATAAATCCACTTGACTATAAGGTTAGTAATTATCTGTATCACAATACATCTTTTTGACTATAAGGTTAGTATTTATCTGTATCACAATACATCCACTTGACCAAAAGGTTGGTATTTATCTGTATCACAATACATCCACTTGACCAGAAGGTTAGAATTTATCTGTATCACAATACATCCACTTGACCAGAAGGTTGGTATTCATCTGTATCACAATACATCCACTTGACTATAAGGTTAGTATTTATCTGTATCACAATACATCCACTTGACCAGAAGGTTAGAATTTATCTGTATCACAATACATCCACTTGACCAGAAGGTTAGAATTTATCTGTATCACAATACATCCACTTGACCAGAAGGTTAGTAATTATCTGTATCATAATACATCCACTTGACCAGAAGGTTAGTAATTATCTGTATCACAATACATCCACTTGACCAAAAGGTTGGTATTTATCTGTATCACAATACATCCACTTGACTATAAGATTAGTAATTATCTGTATCACAATACATCCACTTGACCAGAAGGTTGGTATTTATCTGTATCACAATACATCCACTTGATTATAAGGTTAGTAATTATCTGTATCACAATACATCCACTTGACCAGAAGGTTAGTAATTATCTGTTAACAAGGTGCTCCTTTCCATCTTTTTTATTCTTGCTTTGTTTTGGTAATATTGGCAAATTAAAATTCAAAATAATAAGAACATATCCGGAATAATTGTTTAAAATATTTTGTTTGAAAATGACACATCTCTAAAGATAAATAGATCTGAAGAATAGTTGATAGGATTAGAATACTTTTCGCGTAATATTAAATCTGAGAAAGCTTTTAAAACGGTAGCAAATTAAACAGGAACTTTTTAAAGAACACATCATCATCATCATTATCATTTATCATCATCATTTATTTATTTATTTATTTATTTATTTATTTATTTATTTTTTTATTTCCTCTATGTTAGAGATGCAGTGTATAAAAACATAGTTATTGACGAATAAACAAATTTGATGTTGATATGATTATAATAAAATCCACGACTTGAAGAGTAAAAAATAAACACCTACACCCTACATTGGAAAAAGACGGATTTTTCATTTTTTTTATTGGTATAATATCTATTTTGTCGGAAAACCGTTTTAATATCTCAATTCAATCATTTGTTTATTTCGTTCTCAAATCCAAGTCAAAACTTTATGAAAGAATTAAATAGCTTGTTTTAAAATTTCGTCTTTAATAGCCCGGTTGTTAGGAAATATCAAGGGAGTTTGAAAATGACTCACTCCAATTTATAAACTCTTGCTCTCAAGTCAACTTAGATTGATTGCATTGATTTGCAGGACACGTAATAGGACATGTATCGTAAATTCTCAAGTTAATCTTGATAATATTTTTTATTTCTCACTTTCTCATTTAGATGGTTTATTGATTAAATAATTCGATTCAATTCAATAACAAATTCTAGAGTTATTGCAGTTGTATTTAAAACACTAATTGATATTCTAGGGTTATTGCAGTTGCATTTAATAAACTAATTGATATTCTAGGGTTATTGCAGTTGCATTTTAAAAACTAATTGATATTTTAGGGTTATTGCAATTGCTTTTACAACACTATTCTAGGGCTATTGCAATAGCATTTAAGGCAATAATTAATAAAAATACCAATTTTTCAATTGATAAAACCATTAAGAGTTTGTTTAAGGTATAGAAGTACTGATAGAAAAACGTTCACTTCTGAATGAAAACCTGTCTGTGAAAGGCGTTATATTTTTTGTGACAACTCAGTACTTACTTTCAATGTGACTGAAACTTCATGGATAATTTCTAATAAATATCAGAAAAAAGATACAAAAAACAATTTAATTGCCAACGGAACTAAAGAAAGTTCAAATGTGTATGCAACTTACCATCATAAAGGACGGTTTGAATTTATTATAAGTACATGTACTTCTACATGTACATTAAAAATTATATCATTTTTTAAAATGTATTACGAAAAGGGGCTATATGGTATTAGAGCTAAATTAGTTTTCAAGAGAAAAAAAGGACGGCATATTTAATGATCATGATTTGGCGATTGAAAACACACACACACGCGCGCGCGTGCGCGCGTGTTTAAAAATCAAAATTCCTAAATCCTTTAGCTAGAACCAAAATTACGTTGGTTTCAATATAGAATTATGCATTATATTCCTGGTATAAACTACCTTTTATTTAAACAAACCGAAGAAACTTTTCCTCTAGCACCTGTTTTAAACAGCACGAGGAAACCATTTTACACTTATTTTGGAATATGAATTCTGCAGTAAAATGATGAATGGTTGCTCAATAAAAATAGTTTTATAACTTTTAATTAAACAAATGTCCATCTTACAAGACTTTGTTATCTTAAAACCATGTCAAAACTTGAAAATTAAAGAAACAGAATATGTGATTTTCAAATCTATAGTTGCTTTAATAAAACATTGTTTTGTATTGCCTACCAAAATACTATGAAAATTATGACAAATATTACAAAATCTATAGTTAATGGGTAGGGAAAGTGTCGGCACTTTTTATAATCATGAGATAATTTTTGAACAATATTTAACAAGGTCACACACACACACACACACACACACACACACACACACACACACACATACTCTCTCTCTCTCTCTCTCTCTCTCTCTCTCTCTCTCTCTCTCTCTCTCTCAAAATGTTAAAAATATAAAAACCTAAGTGAAGTGCTTAACTACATCTTCAAATGTTTTCGTAATTAACCCTCTGAATTCAAAATGTTTCTTTAATTCATCTTCCATCGTTAGCTTTTTTCGCGATTTTTTTACATAAATTTTACAACATTTTCTGTATTGTGTTGCTGTATTTTGAACAATAGGTTTTCAACAAAAATTAAAATTCATTGAATTCCTGTTACCTATGTATATCTGAAAAAAACATGCTTTTTAACGAAATATTATAACAGTTGTAAACAACTGTAATAATAATAATAATAATAATAATAATGATAAATACCCATAAATCTGTCTTACTTAAGACAACAGGGAACACAAATACATGTATTTTTGGCCTTTTTATATTAGCTAATTTATTGAATTGTACCCTTCTTGCCGGCAGTTTAAAGTAAGTAGCATATTTCTTGCATGGCTAGGGAGCGCCTAGTTATCTCATTCATACTTTTCGAAATGACTTGGATCATAGATATAATCTGAGATGGAAAGCATTTATAGTTCCCTTGTTCATCAGGCATATTTTGGACAAAATATACACAAGAAGCTTAAAATCATTTGACAGTATAAATAAATAAATAAATAAATAAATCCAAAAAATGCATCGGATGAAAGAAATATGAATCTTTGTTCAATAAAAAAATCATTTTAATATTTCCCTTTGTAAGTGAAGATTGTAGTAATAATGTTGATATGAATTAGTATAGAATATGATTAATGAATTTCATTTTCCTTTTATTTTTGGATTTCACACTTTGTTTTTGCCAAATTACATTTCTTTACATACTTTTCCTTATGACCAATTTCCCGTTTTAAATAACGAAGATAAAATTTTCCATTTATGGTCTGTATATATAAAGTGGGTAATTTAATTTCTTCATTTGGCATTCCATCACGATTTTTTTAACGCGGAAGGATTAAGTTAAATGTAAGTATACACATGTTTATAAAGAGTTAGATACGAGATACATGTGGCTGTTTTAGCTATGGTTAACCACATGATTTCCACACAGGTACTGAAGTTACAGTTAGTTTTAATGAAACAATAAAATACGAACTCTTCACTTATATCTTATAGTCTCCAGGTTTATTGGAGTTGTTCATCTATTGAGAAATAAAATACCTCATCACTATTTAATAATAATAATAATAATAATAATAAAAACAAGATTTTATTTGTAAACTAAGGTTTATATTTGTTTTTAAATGTGAATTTGAATTAAAACTGGTTTCAATATAAGTTGAATAGTTTAAGACCCTCCAATGGTGCTATAACCACGCCACCGGGTATTTCCTACAGTACCCGTCCAAAGTAGGAAACTTATTATCAGTGCGTTCTTCTTCTTTTTTTGTTACATCAGTTCATATATTTGTCATTTGCTTGTATTGTTTTACGTTCTCGATTAAGATTGGATCATTTACTTATATTGTGCCATGTTGTTGGTGGCGTTGGCTATTTAATCATTTAAATGTATTGTTCATATGTTTTTGGTGACTGGTTTATCATTTACATGTTCTGTTCATATTCTTGGTGGCGTTGACTGGTTTATCATTTACAAGTTCTGTTCATATTCTTGGTGGCGTTGACTGGTTGATCATTTACATGTTTTGTTCATATTCTTGGTGGCTTGGACTGGTTTATCGTTTACATGTTTTGTTCATATTCTTGGTGGCGTTGACTGGTTTATCATTTACATGTTTTGTTCATATTCTTGGTGGCGTTGACTGGTTTATCATTTACAAGTTTTGTTCATATTCTTGGTGGCGTTGACTGGTTGATCATTTACATGTTTTGTTCATATTCTTGGTGGCGTTGACTGGTTGATCATTTACATGTTTTGTTCATATTCTTGGTGGCGTTGACTGGTTTATCATTTACAAGTTTTGTTCATATTCTTGGTGGCGTGGACTGGTTTATCATTACATGTTTGTTCATATTCTTGGTGGCGTTGACTGGTTGATCATTTACATGTTTTGTTCATATTCTTGGTGGCGTTGACTGGTTTATCATTTACAAGTTTTGTTCATATTCTTGGTGGCGTGGACTGGTTTATCATTACATGTTTGTTCATATTCTCGGTGGCGTTGACTGGTTGATCATTTACATGTTTTGTTCATATTCTTGGTGGCGTTGACTGGTTTATCATTTACATGTTTTGTTTATATTCTTGGTGGCGTTGACTGGTTTATCATTTACAAGTTTTGTTCATATTCTTGGTGGCGTTGACTGGTTGATCATTTACATGTTTTGTTCATATTCTTGGTGGTGTTGGCTGGATTATCATTTACATGTTTTGTTCATATTCTTGGTGGTGTTGGCTGGATTATCATTTACATGTTTTGTTCATATTCTTGGTTGTGTTGGCTGGATTGTCATTTAATTGTATTGTTTCATGTTCTTGATTGTGTTGGCTGTATTGTGCCGTGTTCATGATTGAGTTGACTGTTTCGTGTTCTTGGTTATGTTGGCTGTTTTATCATTTACTTGTATTGCTCCAAGTTCTTCTTGGCTTTGGTTGTTTTATTGTTTGTTTGTATTGTTCCGTGTTCTCGGTTCAGCTGTTTTTTGTCAAGTTTACGTTTTTTGATATTTTTTCCCTATTTGAAAATCATTATCACAATAGACATTAATTCTACTGGTTCTTATAAGTTTAGAATAAGTATTAAAATCATTTTTAGAATTTAGTTTTTAATGTTGTTTCTTTACATTCTCTAGCCACGAATATCTGCAATTGTACTGTTGCGGCACGAAATAATACCTCATTCACTCACTCACACACTGTGTTACATATAGCTTAACATTATGTAGGTCGACAGATACATGTCGAGTTATTTTATTATATCTAAACATCTAAAATCTACGAAAGCCTATTAGGCTCATGAATAAAAAAAATTAAAAGGCGTAATAACGCGAAATAAAGGCGTAATAACGCGAATTGAAAGGCGTAATAACGCGAAATAAAGGCGTAATAACGTGAATTTAAAGGCGTAATAACGCGAAATAAAGGCGTAATAACGCGAAATAAAGGCGTAATAACGCGAATTGAAAGGCTTTATAATGCGAAATAAAGGCGTTATAACGCGAAATAAAGGCGTAATAACGCGAATTGAAAGGCATAATAACGCGAACTGAAAGGCGTTATAACGCCTTTAATTCGCGTTATTACGCCTTTATTTCCAGTTATTACGCCTTTCGAATTCGCCCTCATTTCGTTTTATGACGCAAGTTGCTTACCATAATGGTGTGGAGGTCCAGGGTTTAAAGATCTATTTTCCGCCCCATTACATACATTATTAAAAGTCTGTGTGTGTGTGTGTGTGTGTGTGTGTGTGTGTGTGTGTGTGTGTGTGTGTGTGTCCTGCACATATACATTATATGTAATGTAATTAGTTTTTATATGTATAATTTCTATGAATATTTAAAAAACTGTACATCATCCGATCCTGCGCTGAAATGAATAGTTATTTCTGAAACCGTTCCATTTGTCGATTTTAAAGTATTTTTCATAAAGAGAGTCTTTGTACACATGGCTATTTATGAATTAGATCCTGATTAACAATCAGTCTGTTTGTGGAAAGGGACATTAACCTTTGGAGAGAAACGATTCTCAAGGGAAGTGACTGCTCTATATATAGACAAAAAGGCATTATAACGCCTTTCACTTCGCATAATAACGCCTTTCACTTCGCGTTATAACGCCTTTCAATTCGCGTTATTTCATTCATGAGCCTAATAGGCTTTCGTATTAATGTTTATGATTTATTGAAATAGATAATTTATTGTTATTAAAAATAAATCTGATTTTTACGAAAGCCTATTAGGCTCATGAATAAAAAAAATTAAAAGGCGTAATAACGCAAAATAAAGGCGTAATAACGCGAATTAAAGGCGTAATAACGCGAATTGAAAGGCGTAATAACGCGAAATAAAGGCGTTATAACGCGAAATAAAGGCGCAATAACGCGAATTGAAAGGCGTAATAACGCGAAATAAAGGCGTAATAACGCGAATTGAAAGGCGTAATAACGCGAAATAAAGGCGTAATAACGCGAATTGAAAGGCGTAATAACGCGAATTGAAAGGCGTTATAATGCGAAGTGAAAGGCGTTATAATGCGAAGTGAAAGGCGTTATAATGCCTTTTTGTCTATATATAGAGCAGTCACTTCCCTTGAGAATCGTTTTTCTCCAAAGGTTAATATCCCTTTCCACAAACAGATTGATTTTAGTTTAAATTCTTTTAGACAGCCTAAAGCAAATGAAAGTGAATAAACCTTGATCTATCCATATTAACTAAGATAGACACAAATGTCATTTAATCACTATTAAAAGTTAATGAGGATCTAATTCATAAATAGCCATGTGTACAAATGACACTCTTTATGAAAAAAACTTTAAAATCGACATATGGAACGGTTTCAGAAATAACTATTCATTTCAGCACAGGATCGGATGATGTACAGTTTTTTAAATTTTCATAGAAATCATACATAAAAAAACTAATTACATTATATATAATGTATATGTGCAGGACACACACACACACACACACACACACACACACACACACACACACACACACTTTTAATAATATTTGTAATGGGGCGTAAAACAGACCTTTAAACCCTGGACCTCAACACCATTATGGTAAGCAACTTGCGTCATAACGAAATAAGGGGTTTTAAGGCGAATTGAAAGGCGTAAAAACGGGAAATAAAGGCGTAATAACGCGAAATAAAGGCGTTATAACGCCTTTCAATTCGCGTTATTATGCCTTTTAATTCGCGTTATTACGCCTTTATTTCGCGTTATTACGCCTTTAAAATCGCCTTATAACGCCTTTATTTCGCATTATAACGCCTTTCAATTCGCGTTATTACGCCTTTATTTCGCGTTATTACGCCTTTCAATTCGCGTTATAACGCCTTTATTTCGCATTATAACGCCTTTCAATTCGCGTTATTACGCCTTTATTTCGCGTTATTACGCCTTTAAATTCACGTTATTATGCCTTTATTTCGCGTTATTACGCCTTTATTTCGCGTTATTACGCCTTTTAATTTTTTTTCATTCATGAGCCTAATAGGCTTTCGTACATTAATGATCGCCATTGAGATATTTATTTTTAAACAGAGGTCATGTTGATTAAAAACTGGGACAACAAATTATTACATATATACAACTGAAACTAAACATAACTGATTGTAAAAGTGTTGACTTTAGACGGACAAAGGGTGCAATGGTAAAATCTTGTCTATTGTTGTGGTTTAAGTAATTTTTAAATTCTTCACTGACCTGTCCAAGTTTTAAAAACCAGATATCTATAAATTCTCACATTGGAAATTTTTCATTTGACCAAAACAAATACAAGAAATACCCGTACTTTGAGATAAAACTCTGATGTAGTAATGTACATTGTATGTTGTACGGTTGTAATTTTTTTTATTTTAATAGGGGTAGAAACAGCTTAAGAAAAATGAACCTAGAGATGGACAGACCTTACTTTAACCATGCTGATACTATACTGGTCACTACAAACTATTACTATAGTACCAGGGATTGTATAGGGCAAGGAGCAAGCTCGTGTGTTTATAAAGGGCAACACAGGGTAAGTATAACTGTTATGTTTTAAGTAAAGTAAAATATAGAAAAGGGGCAACATAAGGAAATTGCATCTAAAGGGCAACACATGGTGAAGAAAACTTCTCTTGTTACGCCAGTAAAATGGGGAACATCATGAAGTTGTATATAAATGGCCACACTGGGCAAATAAAACTTCTAGTATAAATATATTGAATGTGTTGGACAAAAGGCAACATTATGTCTAAAAAGGGCAAGTAAAATATAACTTTTGTGCATGAATTGAAGTAAAACAATATGTGTACATAGGACAACAAATAAAGCCATCCCGCTAACCTTATGTAGATATTTGAAGTATAAAAACATCAGAAATGATATGAGGTATAATCGTCAATCGTATTTATTTTATGCTGTGGATTCACCATTATTGCAACTACTATATCCTAATCTATAATTTGCACATACATAAGCAACAGATCTTAAACAGGAAGCTGATTTTTTACCATTATAACTGATCCATAACACTATATTTAGACACCCACGGTGTAAGTTATACCAGGTGCTTCGAAACAATTCTGTATGTTTGTATTTGCTAAGCAAATTTTCAGAAGAATTACATTTTCTTTCATATTACAAGGAGATGGAGGTAATGTCTGGTTCCCTGATATACATTTTTATGTTGATTTTTTCGTGTTAAAAATCTTCATTTTACACTGATTTCTTTCAGAACACGTTCTATTCTTACCCACTGTAAACCAGGTACTTCCAAAGTTTAGGATCATTAAACAATTATTCTAAGATTCTTATCTAATTGTTCTTACAGGTAACTGGAGAAGAGATGGCTTTAAAAGTATCTAAACAAATTGGTTTACATAGAGAAGTTGAAAGAGAACTTGAAGCATTTTTAATTTTACGTCACAAAAACATCGTGACATTCTACGGAGTTGAAGAAGATGTAATTATTTATTATAATTTGTATTAGTTAATATTTGTATGCATGCAATTAAAACTTTAAACATTTGTAGATTTAAAAAGTTCATTAAAATTATCAGTTAAAAAATTCATTTTGTATCTTTTCAACAAATTTTATGGATTTATTTAAGTCAGAACAATCAATAGTGTCATGTGCTACTTTTGAATTTTTGAAATAATACAATTCAAAAGTAGCACATGACAATTGTTTAAATTTTAACACAAACTTTTGAATTTTATTAAAATTTAAAAACCGGAAAACGGTTGAGACAATTTCTGAAAAAAAATGTATGGAGTCTTTATTAAAATGGTTATAACGTGTTTTGTAGTAGAACAATTTTGTTGACATTTCATATTCAGATTTGGTAAATGTGCTTTTTTGTCAGGTTCAATCCGGAAAACATGTGATTGTAATGGAATATTGTTCCGGCGGAAGTCTTTTCTCTTTTTTGCAAGAACCGGAAAACAAAAGAGGACTTTCTGATCAAGAATTCTTGATTTTATTGAAACATTTGAGTAAGTAAAATATCATCTCTATATTATGTTTGTTTATAAAAAGTTTTAACGTATTGTGTACCTTTTAGAATTTGACTTTTTACGGATGGTGATCATCATTCAAGGTCATCTTGCATTACAATACTAATATTTGAGGACCTTTCTTTTCGTAAAGTTTTTAGGAACTTATTCTTTTAAACTTTATACTTGGTACAGTTGTTTTAATCAATGCAACCATATTTGCAAAGTTAGCTGGCCTTCTGTGTTTTTGTCAAAACAGCAACTCATTGTTATTACCTATATGTCATTTATATTTATTTATATGTTCCTGAACGTTTTCCCAACCTATACAGTGTATATATACAATAGTTTAATAGTTTATTGGCAAATTGGATACTATTTAGGAATAAACCTTCGGTGAACATGCAAGAGCTTTACCTTTCAATTCTTCTCAATTATTATTAATTATGAATTGAAATGCAATGTAAATTGTTCTAAGCTTATACAAGGAACTAGATAGGTGAATGTAGAATATATATGTACAAACATCCGGCAGGGAATAGTAAAAACGAACCCAGTACAAATATATTGATATTATATGAGAAATGATAAATAAATAAATAAACAAACAAACAAACAAATAAATAGAATAGAATAAAATGAAATAAAATAAAATAAATAAATAAATAAAATTAATAAATAAATAAAAAATAGAATTGAATAAAAAAATAAAATAAAATAGATAAATAAATAAATGAATGAATGAATGAATAAATAAATCGATAAATAAGTAAACAAATAAATAAATAGATCGATAATAAAATAAATAAATAAATAAATAGAATAAATAAATAAATAGAATTGGATAAAAAAATAAAATAAAAATAAAATAAATAAATGAATAAATAAATAAATTAATTAATTATACAAAATATAAATAAATATTACTTAATATATATTTTCATCAAAGAAGAAAGACTTCCAGTATTCCAATTTAAAGATCATTTAGGGTCAACCCAATTTTTATATATATATTACGGTTTTGAACACATGAAGAAATTATCATTTAATGAATTCAAGAAATCGGCCATTTTTAACTACAGTAAGGAAATATAAATAAAATTATTCTGAATTTTATCACCGAGTGTAGGCTAATTGTTAAAACCCGGAAGTATTATTTATAATTCCCAGGCTTTAGGTCTATTTTTAAAACCCGTCATTTCAACTTGGGGAATTTTGCATGGTTTTCTATTCTTTGTAATTTTATTTTAGCAAGGATAATTTTTTCTGAGGAAGAGCTCCTGTTGTAGATTGTAAATATCCAATTTAAATATTGACGAACCACTTAAATTCATTTCCGAGTACTGATAGGTTTATAATACATCATTAGATATTGAATTGTGGAATTCTAGAAAAATGACGTTGTTGTTTGGTTTGAGTAGTTGGTGCGTATATTCCTAAGTTGGTCTTATTTACAATTAGAAAGCCCGGATTGATCCACTTACCTTTGCCAAGTGAACTGATAAACTGTATCAAAATAGGTATTCCCTAAGTTTGTGGATATCCACACACACACACACACACACACACACACACACACACACACACACACACAGAGAGTTAACTTCTAGTAAGAATTTGTTGAAGATTGATTTTGTTGTTTCGTAATGACGGTTGATCTCCGTAACTTAAATATCCTTTGGATTTTGGAGATTCTCATTGGTCTCTTGGAAAGCCGAAGTTAATTGTGTTCTATAAATAACGCAATGCTCAGATAATGTTTGATATTTTAGAACGTTACAAATTACATTTTTTAATTTCTTTGTTGTTTAAGTTTATATTTTATTGTTAAGCAGTATAAAGTATTGATTTTTATTTATAAATTATACAAATGTTTATTTTTACACATTTTTTGTAATATATTCAATGACTCAACTAAAGTTTGAAAGTGCATCATTACCTTTGGATTTCCAGCTTATTTTATCCATGTATATACCACGTAATTTTATTCACACGAAATCGTATTTGCTTTTGGCATTAAATTTAAAAACTGACAATTAAAGCTATTATGTAACACTTGGATAAAAAAATCAAAATCCCAGTTTAAACATTCCGAACGTTACAGAATTAGTTTTGTTTACTTATACGGAACGCGGAATAATTAAACTACAGCTGAAACAACTCATAAACATAGCATGCTGCCCGCCAATGTTACTATTATAACAATGCTACAACAATTCTTAATGATAATAATAATGCAACACCTAGCAATTTAGCCACGGGGACTATTCTCAATTTAGTCACGAGGACTATTTTCAATTTAGTCACGGGGACTATTTTCAAAAAGGCACTAACAAACAATTCAGTTCTGATTAAATTTTAGCTGGACTAAATAGCGAACCTCTGACGTTTCAATAAATTCTTATTACTCCATGGGAATCTGTTTTATAAGCATATCAATTGTAACAAAAACAAACAAACCCTGCATATTCTAAAACAGAAACGCCTTAGAAAATAAAAAAAAAATTATTTTAGTTCGAAGGGCAATCTCTGCATTATTATTTTTGTTACAATAAGGAAATTTTTGTATTGATTTTTTGTCGCTTTTGTGCATTTTTGTTTGAACAAAGAGAAAACTGTATTTTCGTAACTACTTTTCTTAAAGGGCGTGCCACTGAGAAGCTTAACTCCTGTGGGTTCATACACAGAGATATCAAACCAGGAAATGTGTTACGAGCTATTGATAGAACAGGGAAGTAAGTGATTTATTTATGTAAGGAAACAGCTAAGATAAATAACAATAACCAACTCTATTGTTGTAAGAATCTTTCTTGCATTTGAGAAAAACAAGATCAGGATGGACTCTGAAATGAAATATAAATATATTATTCCCCTGTGTTGCAATTATATAGGGTCGTATAGTCACTTGTAATGATGAACACTTTGTGTCATATAACGCATTTCATTATGACTGACTAAATGGTAAATTCCTATGAAAGTAGATTCCGTTTGTGGGAAGTCGGGATTCAAACCCTGGTCAGCTCGGCCTAACGGAAAAAAGGTATAGATGTTTTTTCCCAAGCACCCGGCATTTAGAAAATCATAGGTTTTTTCAACAAGACTTTTAAACCCCATGCCCTCGAGTCACCACAGGCATGGCACGCTAAAAACTGAGACGTAAAATTCCATTCAACCAATTCTATTAAACCGGAGATGACAAAGGTTAGATGATGTTAGTTTATATATATATATATATAAATATATATATATATATATATATATATATATATATATATATATATATATATATATATATATATATATATCTATCTATATATATATATTATTTACTTTGCGTCATATTACTAATAAAAGTTATAACCATTATGGTTTGTCTAAGTTTATAACTGCACTCGTTTATTATAGATCGATATACAAGATATCTGACTTTGGTTCAGCCCGGCAGTTAGAGTCGGATGATCACTGTGTATCGTTAGCTGGAACAGAAGAATACTTGGTAACTTTTATTCAGTATTTTATACAATGTATACTGTAATTTAAGCAAGCCCATGATAATATTGCCTTGATGACATAACAATTAAAGTGTAAGACAATGGATTTGTTCTGGTATGGCGTTTTGTTGTGTACTTTTAAAAATGTACCCGTGGACTATTTTCATGTTTTATTTTTAAACGAATGCAACAAAATTAGATATTTCCTCACAAAATTCTTTTAAAATTTAGCTAAAATTAAGCAATGGATTAGGATTAATGAAAAATAATAAGCTTAGCTTGACGTTTACACGGAAACTACTGTAGGAATGTCAATTAATTTTTAGGTTTATATATAAAAAACATATCTGCAATAGGAAAAAATCTCCTTTAATACAATAAAAAAAATTGATGATCTATGTTAGAAAAAAACCTTTTACTAGGAACTGGTTAATTTAATTATAAAGAAACTTAATATGTTCATATGTCATAAGATATTTTTGTAATAAAAACAAAACTGAATTTTCTGTCATAAGGGGCCATTTTTCATTGAATGGATATAAAATAGTCAATAACGATAAACAGGTTTAAATCAATAAAAAAGGATTTTCAGTGTACTGTATATTCATCTTTTTCAGCATCCGCATGTTTATGATAAAGCATTTATTAACCGTTCTCCAATGATTATCTACAAACATTCGATGGACAGATGGTCGCTAGGGGCAACGCTTTGTCATGCAGCAACAGGCGATGTTCCCTTCAAACCTTGTGGAGGCGCCAGAAAAAACCGTGCTGTAATGTAAGTGTTCCGTCATATCCAGAGAAAGCAATTTTGAACAAAGGGTAACATTATGTTTTAATGTTGACAAACTGTTTTTGTTGTGGAGTAAACATGTTTGAATGGTATTGTTACAAACAAGATTTTAACGAGAAATTTTCCAATTTATATTAACTTTTTTATGCATGTACAAAATGATTTTTTGAATTAGCTTTGTTATAAACATATTTTAACCTTCATATAAAGCCTTTAAGTTATGATTTTGGAAGTTCTACTTTATGTAAGATTTTGATATTTTAACAGATTAGACATGTCCCATTTTGGTTATATTAATGAAAATTAATCTAAATTGAGTGCATGTATATATAAGATGGTAATAATTACAGTGTGTAAAATATATAACACAAATACCAGTTAAATTTTCATGTGCCAGATATTCGGAAATTAGAACATGTAGGACATTCTATTATTGCATCATTTTTAATTTATTATAATATTATTTTGTTTGTAATTTTTTTTAGAATAAATATTGCTTTTAGAAAACCGTTACTTCTTGTAAAAATGATTCATATTTTATTCCTTGTTCAGTTGGGTTTTCCTGTCAAGTTCTAATTTAAACATAATGTTTCTTTGTTAGAATCATTTGAAGTTAAAAAGAATGAAATTCGCTAATATTTGCAAACAAGGCAATGTTAAATAAGAAAAACACACATTGGGGCGACTTTAGTAAATTAAATTGTTATCTTGTGAAAATATATGAAAAGTCGTAAAAGTTTATTATGAAAATTATGTTGCATAACATTCAAACTTACAAGTCTCTTGAAAGGCTTACTTGTACGTGACGCGTGTAGCTAGCTAGACAGGCGGTGTTTACCCTTCCGGAGCACCCGGCCTCACTTCCTTGATGGAAGTTCACGTGTATAACTAATTTTGACAGCTTTCAGAGTTTTTACTTTGTTTTTTGAATTGTGGTTTCGACAAGGACTTGTATGTTTGTTTTATTTATTTATTTTTCCTAAAACACAATTTTAAGAATCATCTCTAATTTTTAGCTCAACTGGCTAAAGCCAGATGAGCTTATGGCATGATGCGCGTGTGCGTGCGTGCGTGCGTGCGTGCGTGCGTCCGTCCGTTAACAGCAAAAACTCAGAAACTACTGGGCCAATTTTAGCAAAACTTTGCAGGAATGATCCCTAGAAGGAGTAGATGAAAATTTGTACAATTGGTTTCCATGGCAACCAAAAGTAGGTCACAGCGACCTAGAATGTAAAAAACCTAAAATAAGTTTCTTCTCTGAAACCATAGGTTATATTCAAAATCTGATGTGATATTTAGCTTCTAGACACCCTTAAACATGTAGGTTGTACATTTCGTGAAATTCTGTCAAAAACTAGGTTACGCGTTTTTAACGTTTTTCTGTCATACTTCGTAAAAAGTGAAAATAAGGCTTATAATGAGATATCAACTTTGAAAATCTTCTTCTCTGAAACCATGAAGCCTTAAGCTTTCATATTTGGCAGTTAATATCAGCTTGAGCCCCTTTACCAAGTTTGTACAAATGGTGGCCCCCGGTCTATTTTTGGCCCAACCCCAGGGGTCCATATATCTGCATATGCATATATGGCTTATAATGGAAAATCAACTTTGAAAATCTTCTTCTCTAAAACCATGAAGCCTTAAGCTTTCATATTTGGCAGTTAATATCAGCTTGAGCCCCTTTACCAAGTTTTTACAAATGGTGGCCCCCGGTCTATTTTTGGCCCCACCCCAGGGGTCCATATATCTGCATATGCATATATGGCTTATAATGGAAAATCAACTTTGAAAATCTTCTTCTCTGAAACCATGAAGCCTTAAGCTTTCATATTTGGCAGTTAATATCAGCTTGAGCCCCTTTACCAAGTTTGTACAAATGGTGGCCCCCGGTCTATTTTTGGCCCCACCCCAGGGGTCCATATATCTGCATATGCATATATGGCTTATAATGGAAAATCAACTTTGAAAATCTTCTTCTCTAAAACCATGAAGCCTTAAGCTTTCATATTTGGCAGTTAATATCAGCTTGAGCCCCTTTACCAAGTTTGTACAAATGGTGGCCCCCGGTCTATTTTTGGCCTAACCCCAGGGGTCCATATATCTGCATATGCATATATGGCTTATAATGGAAAATCAACTTTGAAAAAACTTCTTCTCTAAAACCATGAAGCCTTAAGCTTTCATATTTGGCAGTTAATATCAGCTTGAGCCCCTTTACCAAGTTTGTACAAATGGTAGCCCCCGGTCTATTTTTGGCCCCACCCCAGGGGTCCATATATCTGCATATGCATATATGGCTTATAATTGAAAATCAACTTTGAAAATCTTCTTCTCTGAAACCATGAAGCCTTAAGCTTTCATATTTGGCAGTTAATATCAGCTTGAGCCCCTTTACCAAGTTTTTACAAATGGTGGCCCTGGGTCCATGTTCGGCTCCACCCCAGAGGTCCATATATCTGCATATGCATATATGGCTTATAGTGAGATATCAACTTTGAAAATCTTCTTCTCTGAAACCATGAAGCCTTAAGCTTTCATATTTGGCAGTTTATATCAGCTTGAGCCCTTTTACAAAGTTTGTACAAATGGTGGCCCTCGGTCCATTTTTGGCCCCACCCCAGGGGTCCATATATCTGCATATGTATATATTGGAAATCAAATTTAAAATTTTTTTTCTTTGAGACTGTAAGGCATAATGCTTTTATATTTGGCATTTAACATTAGCTCAAGTCCCTTTACCAGGTTTGTACAAATGGTGGCCCCCGGTCCATTTTTAGTCCCACCAAGGGGCACATATATCTACATATACTTATATGGGAAGTCAAATTTCAAAATATTCTTCTCTGAAACTGTAAGGCCTACAGCTTTTATATTTAGCATTTAACGTCAGCTCAAGTCCTTGTACCGAGTTTATATAAATGAAGGCACAAGAACCATTTTTGTCAGTTGAGCTCCACAGGCCCTTTTGGGCCTCTTGTTAATGCTTGGCAAGAAAACTGTTTACGGAAAAACTGCATATAGAAATATTAATGCAATGGTGTCGGCACATAATTTTCAATAAAAATTACGTTTCTTTAAGGTTTCACATGGTGTCACAGAAACCAAGTGGTAAAATTAGATGTATACAAGAGAAGACAAGTGGAAAGATAATCTGGTATGACGAACTGCCAGTGGATTGCAATATGACAGAGTAAGATTTTAGTATTATTTACTAAGTATTGTCACCCTTCAAAGAAATTTATCGCATAGCGATTGATAAACTTTCTAGCGTACATGGAACTAAATCGTGAATCTGCCGGGGTACATAAACTTACGCGGCATTTAGCGGCATAAGGGAAGTAACTCTTACATTGGCAAGGTAGCCCACAGTAAACAAAGATGGCGACGAAAGGGTTTGCAAGTCATTAAAAAAACGAAATTGAAGTCCAAAGAACCAAACTAGTGCCATCAAATACCAACAAAAGTTATCGATCGTCAACACAAAACTTTCAGCCAGTATTAATGTGAAAAAAATCAGGATTCGAATTTACATTAAATGTTAGTAAATACATAGGATTCATTGAATAATAAATATTAAAATAATTGCTTTTTAATTTTTTTCACTGGTAGTTAATGTGTTGCTTTGAAGGGTGGCAAATACGTTATACAGGTTTTTGGCAGGTTACACCCCCCATGTACTCTGTCAAAGATTTATGTACCCTGAGCCGCAGGCCAAAAACTTGTATAACTTATATTATACACTCTTGTTCAATTTACTGATATGTAAAGATAACGTGGCGGGAATCAGAAAAATGACGGACCTTTCATTGACACTTTTCAACATTATCACTGAGTTTCCAAGGAACCGGAATATTTAGATTGAGGATAATTTATGTCTTTTTTACCACTTGAAGGATCAGGCATAATATTTCTTTTATCATAATGTTTCCTAAGGATGGCATGCAAACTTTAATTATGGACAATTTAACAATTTTGAGAACAAGCCTTCTACTTAATGTAGAATGTGAGATTTTTTTGATATATTTTATCATTTGCTTCGCTGTTTAATATATATCAAATATACCAGTTGATTTTGATAAGTAATATGTGCACATTTCGGAAAGTCATTCCTTATTCGTGACACTAGGGGACGAAAAAGTTCATAGTTACAAACATCATAAGTAATACAGTTGAAAAAATGAATCCAAATTATATATATGCATTTGTTTTTTTGTTTTTTTTTTGCACTTTACAGGGGATTAAGAGCTAGAGTTGTACCTATTATTGCTGGTTTGATGGAAAAAGACGAACATAAACAGTGGACAAATATTACATTTATACATGAGGTAGACAGTATACTGGAGTCTGTTGTTATGTATATCTTGAACACAGATACGTGTAAATACCATACGTTGTACATGGAACCGGAAAATACGTAAGTCTGATTATAGTAACGTAGAGTCATTGGCCAGTACGCTCCATGTCACCATACCCCCAAGACATTCTGGTCTTAAACATTCATTAGGTCGTCTCCAAACACAAACTTTATGATTGTTACCAATAACAATTTTTGTTTCATCGCTGAAATACCATTTGACCAATTATTGTCAACTCACCATTGCAATTTTTCACGACAAAAGCTCAACCTCCGTTGACGATTTACTGGCGATATTGTGATTTTTTTTTTGGAAACAGCTCTGCGTTTGTAACAATATTCAAATCGTCTGCGAACAGTTCTTGATAATAAATTTGACCCAGAACGAACATTGTATCTAGTTGTCGAATCCTGTAGTGTCTGGCATTAGGGAACAGACCTTAGTTTTAAATAAATTTTAAAAATCAAGGCGGTACGATATGTTTTTTTAACATTCGAAGTGACTCATTATTGAATCTGCGTCGACCATTTTGCGAACTCAGTTTTGGCTAATGACTGTATACAATATACAAGTATTACATTTATACTTTGGGTCTTATACTGTAGTCCTGCTTTATGTATTCTGAACATAACAGAATCGTATAACTACCATACCATGCATTGTTCTATTTGGTTGGAATGTGTTCTGATATTTTTAATATGCATATGTATATCCATAGTCTACTGGTTGTTATATAAAATGGATGGTTTTGGGTTCATCAAAAGTACCTTAACACCACTTACATAAAATAACTGCAGAGGCCCCTTTCCATGAACTTTTAAAAACAAGAAAAAACTTCACTTTTTGGGGTACGAAAACAAAGTAATAGATAAGAAGTAACATTTGTCTGAAACAAAAAAAAATTCTAATAATAATAAGGTTGATATTGTATATTAATTGTAGCTTTCCCTACATCTCGGAGAGTATTGCAGCACAAACTGAAATCCAATCGGCTCGACAAATATATTTTATAAATAACCAACCAAAAGATTGCATTGTCTCATCTAGTGTTAGAGTAAAGGAATTGCCTTCTACATCTGAAGACAAGCCTTTAATTTGTGTTTTCTTAACAGATTACGACGAGTCAATATTCAATCAACTAGGTAAGCGTGTTTTTATTTTTACCGAAACAATTTATAATTATCACCAATTCTACATAAGATTAGTTGATGTTGGGAAATTATTTTAAAGATTTTAACTGATAAAATGCTGACATTTTTCTGTATTCGAATGATTTCATCTTTTATCGTTTAAAGAAATATATTTAGGTCATTCCATAAAATTTACTATTTATAGAGATCAGGCCAACTTTATTGTACAATAAAAGAAAGTAATTAGTAGGTGAAAACATAAATTTAGTATTGCAATCGAGAACAAACATCATGGCAATGAAAAGGCGAATCAGACAAAGACAAATGCTAATTGAGCCAACTGATTAATAAACATACAACTTTCGTTAGAAAGTGAGGCCGGGTGCTCCAGAATTGAGTACCTCCTGTGTAGCTAGCTAACCAGTAACGTGACGTCGTCAAAATCAAATTTTAGAATGTTTGTTTGAGAACCATCTGTTAAGATCAACAAACTACTTTGTTTTACGATTCATGGATTGAGAAATAAATTTGAAATATTTTTTGTTTTCAGTTGAAAAATGTACGTTTTCTGATGTGTTTATATTAAGTGAAGATTGTAAAGTTTCATCTGACATATCAGTAAACATACACGCTATCCTAAAGAGAGTGACTGAATCTGTTCAAGCACAGAAAGCTTTGGTACATTTCGCAAAAGATTACAGGTAAAGAACAAAGTTTAATAAAGAATATCTAATAAAGTTTTATAATAGTAAATGTAAACTTTAATAGTAAATGTAAATGATAGAGTTCAACGTTTGAAAAAAAAATACCTGTATATCTATATATATTTTGCGTCAGTTTGCAACTATGAGCGATGGTTAAAGTATAAAATTTTGATCTTATTTTAGTTATCAACTAAAATGGAAATTGGTATTTGTTTTAACAATCTGATGGATATTTTGATATGTTGCAATTTTCTTTAATGGAATGACTAAATGAATAAGATTTTTAATAATTTATTTTAAATATCAACAAGTCTCTATTCTCAACGATCTTTTCCATTTTGGTGCGTTAAAACTCATCTGCGGGGTTTTGGAAAGTGTGTTAAATAATTATTTCTAAAAATGTAAGGCAACTGCTCTGTGTTTGATGCAAAGTAAAACATTTGTCATAAATAGGTCTTACATGAACAGACTTGTTGAAACCATAGAGACCGACTTTACTAAAGATGTGATGATATTAACTGAAAAACAGACACGGTTTCGGCAGATAACAGAAACGGTATCGATATCAGGAACAACAAAAGATTCTTCATTAAACCTAAAGTGTCAAAATTTGTCGAATAAAGAACTTGAGGTAAGTGGTGTTTAAAGTCAGGAAAATGTTATGAAAAAGGCCATAAAACATATTGGGTCGGGTATCCTTTGCTGTAATTATTTTTGACGAAGCAATGTTGCAAAAAAAGTTGCAAAGTTCCACATTTACAACTGCGGATAATGTAAATATGCTTTATTTACAATACGTGTTTTTAATCAGTAATTTAAAGTTTATTTTTAGTTTTATAATTTAATATTCTATATAACTTTCACGATAAATATTTATTATCTTGTTTAATTTTGATGTGCCATATGAGTACATTTTTTAAAATTCATTCCTCATCAGTGACATTAGGGACAAAAAAGTTGATAAATAAAAATGATGATCCAAACATTTGAACAAATCTAATTTATTTATAGTATTGTATCTTGTACATTTTCTGTTTGAATAGCTTTATGGTAATAAAAATATCGGCAATTGAAAATAAAATGAGCTGACATGGACTGTATAATTGTGTTTTATATCAAAATTGAAGTGAAATTTTTAAAATTAAGTTATCTTTTTTGCATTAAATTATTTATTGCAGATAAAGAAAGTTATCGAATTTATTAAATGTGAAATTTGTGAAATCAAAAGACTACAACAAACTATTCAAGAAAATGAAGATTTCCTACAATTTAAACTTTGCTCTAATGATTGGTATGTATAACAAATATAAAAACACATTTTTATGTATAAAAATTCGGTAAAAATTTTAATTGTTTTCGTCGTTGGGACTGAAAAAAATAAAGTCCTTTTGATTTATACTTTCAGCATATCTGAAATCGAATATGTATTTAAGCAAGCAAAAGAAGTTGTGAAGTGCATGTGTAAAAGAAGAAAGAATTCTTGCCTAACTCATATGGAAGAAGTACGCCACAAAAACGACAAGTATGTATACAATAAAAATTTTAAAAAATATAAAATATTAGCATAGCAAAATGTGTCATAACAATATGAATCGAAGTTCTAGTCAGGAATGAGAAATTTGTCAGTATGACACAAAGAGCCTTCATCGAAAGCGAGGAGACGCTTATAACGACAGATATAGTTGACGTTTAAATCAGGAAATAAACTAATCTTTTTTTTAACAAATACATTCTTGTAGTAAGTATTAGAAAATCATTCACTCTTTTTAATTCTTTGTACTATTTAATTTCAGAAAGAAAATGGTTAATTTTTTTGATTCTGCTTCAAGACACTGGAAAAGCTGTTGTAACACCAAGTCACAAAAATTATCCAAATGTTTTAAAAATTGGATGAGGTATAGTGTTTATATTATTTATTACATAATACACTTGCAAAGGTTTCTGAGGAACAAAACAATAATCAATTAAAGCAAAACTACCTTGATCTGAAATCGAATTGCTTTAATTAACAAACAGCATTACATAAAATGAAGAACGCATTGTAAAGAGCTTTCAAAAGTTTCCATTTCTTGTTTCATGAACGTACGATACGCACGAAACGTAGAATTTGTAATTTGTAGAAAGAAAGCATCTAATAAGGCTTTATTGTTAGTAAATTTGTCAAATATTTCTTGACATGACCTGATGTTTTTTGTGTTTCGTTTCTATAATAATCATTTTAGACAACACCAATGAGGAACGTTTCAGAACGACGATAAATGTATTTGCAAAAATTTTTTGTAAAGTACCCAGTACACAACTTGATTGTGTGACTGAATTTGGAGCATTGACTTCATATAAACTTTTTTCAGTGACAGTAATTCGAAAGAAAACATCTTTGACATTTTTGTAAAAAAAAAAACCGAGGTTTTAATCCTTAAGACGAGTAATTTATTATAAGTACGAATAAAATCATGGGAACGAGATCCTAGTATCAACTGTAAAATGATGGTGTTTACGGCTGTATGATAGATTTATATTTAGAGATGCCTGCTTTACAAATGATTTCTAAATTTTGTTTCATGTTCAATATTTATGGAATAAATTCACAGAGTATGGTTTAAAACACTGCTACATTGAAGACTTTTTTGTCCTTTTTTCTTCAGGTATCAAAATAAAGTACAAGGAAAATTGGAAAACGTGAAAGAACATATAGTTTATTTACAGTCAATAAGTCGTTCATTTAACAATGAGCTGACAACAGTATGTATCATCACATAAACATTAAATGTGTTATTATTATTATTATTATTATTTTACATATTATTGTCGTCTTGATGGAATTCATGTTTAAAATTGATAACAATAGCTAATGACTAAAAAAAACCATTCCATTATAAAAAAGAACGTTTGAAAAAACGATTGATTAACCAAGAGTACGTAGGAATGTATGATGGACCAGAACCACGGTATATCATGTAATGATATAAATTTTGTAATAAATTTTATTAAATTGGTCGCTATGGAATATTCAGTACATAAAATTTGCATTCAAAAGCAATTCCGCTTGTCTCCAGATGGTGTATAGGGGATGTTCATTTAAAAACCCTGTGCAAATATAAAAAAGATTCAGTTATTGAAATTATGAAATTTAAATTTAATTTTGATTTTTAATTTTTCTTGATTTCAGTTTTCAGCATACAGTGGAAGAGACTGTTCAATGATGGTATCATCAGAAAAATGGAAAAAGTAAAACATTATTTGTTATTTATAAAATATTGATTCTTAACCATTTAAATGTAGAAACGACGCAACGCCAACTTCATCTCTAATGTTCATCAGAAATCATAAAAAATACAACATAAATATACTATTTTGTTGACAGCAATAATTATCAATGATTATTATAATTCAAGTGTTGATTTCTGCCATTCAAATTTATTATAAATTGCAAGCCTAGACTTATCAAGGCTTTGAAAACGCACATAATCACATTATTGTTGATAAGTATGAAGTAACTTTATCCAAACTTATCCTGGATATATTTGTCGTCCCATAGTTTGAAATTTTTCATTTTCATCATTGGTTTCGCACTTTTCGGATTTCAATAGCTATCCAAACATCCAGCCTTAAATTCCTGGATGAGGTTCACTTGTTTAACTGAATCAGCCAGTTGTAAAAGTTTTTAATCAGCTTTTGAGATTGTGATTTAGAGATTGACCGGTTTGTCAGTGTTTGATTTTTGTACTCTGATTTAAAGGTCCAACAAGTAACATTTTGACATTTCTTATTACCAAAGATATAGACCTGAACACTAGAAATTTCATTTGTATTGATTGCTGCTCTGCAAAGATGATTTTAAAATGTCCTTGAATGTCAAGTCGGAAAGATCTTGGATTTCCTTTTTTTGGACGTTGTAATTAATTCCATTGGTCCTTTTTTATTCCTAATATATAAATACAGCTTAAGTGACTTTAATACTTTGATTGATGTCTAAATAGAATTAATAGATTAAAAAAATTATGATGATTGTTTTCAGTTTGCTAAGGCGAAAAGATGATTCAGCTGATATATTGATTGAGGAAAGTAGATGTCTAATGAAAAGGTAAAAAAATATAAAAACATAAGTTTGCTAAACAAATCTAACACACTGATACTTGTTTTCTTCTCTCTTTATTGTGTTTTATTGCTTCTATTTCTGACAAAGGCATTGCCTTTGGTTCTTTTAACCAGATCAAACTTCAATGCAGTTGTGATAACAAACTTTAAAGCACAAAATTTATTCATTTGTTAATTTTATACAATCTAAATTGTTAATATTTACATCTGTTTTATAAATTTGAAGTACAATATGATTATTTTATCTTTCAGTTTGTCACTAGCATTACAAAATTCATGTCTAAATATAATCGGAGATGTAAAACGGACCGATTCAATTCATGGTACGTAACAACATACAACAATTCCGAGGCCAATCGGATCCAGTTTTTACTGGAACAACAGAACCTAACAGATTGTCATATAATCTGGAAGTTATCGCCTGCTATTCAAGCACGATATTTTTGTAACGGGAAAGATCGTGAATTCCAAAAAAGGAGATTTGCAAGGCAAATATTCTTTAGAAAATAAATGACAAGAGAATCAATGTAAATGGAATGTGGATTGTTGGTAAATCACCAGTTGTGTGTTATCTATAGCTTTAGAAAGTTGTGTGAAGGAATCAAGAGTGAAGAAATACCGGTCGTCCTTATTACTGGGGCTACTGTTTGTCCCCCTAAAGTTTTGAACCCTTAAATTTCTTTTGCAGACTGTTTGTGTAAACATCACATATGTGCATGTCATAAGGTTTTACTGTTTTAAAAATTTTGAAAAATTCTTCGGAATTAGCTGTAACAGTTTTTGTTGAAATAGTATGCATATTATTAGGGGTTTATTTTTCAGACAATATAATACAAATTACATCTTGTAAGATTTAAATAATATGTATGGATATTTTTGGCTTTAATTCTTGTGCACTATGTTTTAATTGTTCTGCATATTATAAAGAATTAAGATTCTTCATCATTTCTTTGAAAAACAGTATGTTACGGGTAAGACATTGCCGGGCCGGGGCATCATTTGTCTTACACAGACAGTTTACAACAAACCATTGCTTGCGGGTGATGTGGCTGCGAGGTCAGATCCCTTTCGAGGTAAAATGAAAAAGATGCAAGTTAATAATCCGACACATATGTGTAATAAGAGTTATGGAATCAATACATTTTTTATCTAGAAAGAAATTCTCCTCTTCAATTCCTTTCATACATTTGATGTTGTTTGTTCATTTTTAAAAATTTTAAATGACATCATAATGTATCACTGCTTGTGAAATAAGTTCGATGGTAGAAACCTTATCTATAAGTATTACAATATGGAAACCATCGGGTGTTAACTTCAATGACCGTAAAAAGTCATCCATTTATAATCAGCTGCCCAATGTAGGTTTGTCTTTTTTCTTTTGTTTAGCTGTTTCGATCATCATTAATATTATGTAGTGTTTTTCGGTTGCGTTGTCTATTACCAGATACATGTTTTTAAGATTCCATTTAAGTTTTTGTCAGTTACTTAGTACTTGTTTTTCAGCTAAAACCTGTTTTATACATGGAATAAATTGTCATGTTAAACGTATTTAAATATGAACAATTTACATTTACATAATCGAATTGTCATGTGATATTCATTATATTAAACAATGGTAGTATCATTTATTAAATACGGACTGTTGTTATTTACAAAATTATATTTTCATATGATATGTTGAAATAATACTCAGTTTAAAGCAATGTATATAAATTGCATTTTTTCATTTGCATCATATATATATAACTTCGTCTAATTATATTTTAATGACGATTTCGACAAAGTTGTGAAAGACGTTAAAAATATTTTTGACATTTCGAAAACGTCAATATTTTTAATTATGTTTAATAAGTTTTTTATGGTTGTTTAGTACTTGATATTAGTCGATTTTGATTTTAATGTACATTTAATCTTGTATAAAACTCTTGATAAAACATATCAATTTTATTTATAATTGCATGATCAAATGAGTATGTTATAATTGGCTAATTATATGAGTACTTGACATTTAAAGTTCAAGCTCATGTGATTAATAGCGTATGCATTACAGATAATCTTTTTTAAACTGTTTTATCATACTTCTACTTGAGATTCATAATAATTGATTTGTTCTAAAAATATTTAAAGAACATTTGTGTTAAGTGTAACATTTTATAAATTTTTATTTACGTGTTGTAAATTTGTGTGTGTCGTAATATTAATTTCATTGGTTATTGTCAAGTACGTGATTTTCATGTCCATGTTTGTATAATAAGATTTCCATTTAAAAACGCTGTTTGTAAAATCACCCCAACACAAGACATTAACTCATTAACTCAATGCTCATGCCATGGGTTTTATAATCCACGGTTATATTGTTATATATTTTTCTTGTCTAATGTTTAAAATTTTTTATTCATTGTTTTGCGATGTGTTGTGTCCTTTTCTTCTGACTTGTAAGTAATACTTATTGCATCTTCAGCGATTATAACGATGACATAATGTTAAGATGTAGCACACAGAATCAGGACAATATATATATATATATATATATATATATATATATATATATATATATATATATATATATATATCAATAAATAAAAATTTCACATGACCAGTTCTTAAAAAACAATTTGTATTGTCACTAGCGCTTTCATGTCTTACGACAATCTTCAGGTGACTATAAAAAAGAATTCATAGTCACCTGAAGATTGTCGTAAGACATGAAAGCGCTAGTGACAATACAAATTGTTTTTTAAGAACTGGTCATGTGAAATTTTTATTTATTGATATATTTTTCTGTACACAACAAAAACTAACTGTGGACTATATATATATATATATATATATATATATATATATATATATATATATATATATATATATATATATTCTCCTTTAAAAAATAACCGGAAAACTGGTCAATAACGCTAATGCTTGTACAAAATCAAGTATTTGTTAAATAACTATCCTTATGTGTCTTTTGTTGTTTCTATCACTGTCATTATATCGTGTATTTTGTGAAATGTAATGACAAAACGAGTACAATATATGGATACTACATATTCTGTGATTTTTTTTACCGTGCTCTTAATCTTGAATGTAAAAGTTGTTTCTTAAAGTAGATGTCACATAAAAGTAGGTTGTGTATTTTTTTTTTTTGTCATTCTTTATTTTTTGTCAATAAACACTTGTAAATATTTTGACATTCAAATAACGCACAAATATTAAGCATATAATAACCTTTACGACATTAAATTTTGAACCAAATTTTAAAGAATACTGAGGTACAAGGTTCATGTTTAATGTTTTATGAGAGAGAGAGAGACAGAGAGAGAGAGAGATTGTGAATGTTACATTTGCACTGTTGTTTAATTTTTGTGTTGCAAGTGCCTTTAACAAATTATCTAGTCTTTTATCGTGTGTTAAAACAGATTATTGTTATATACAATTCGTTGATGATAAAAAATAAACAGAAAAATAAAAAAATATTTGTTGCTTTATAGCTTTATAGCTGTATTTGTTTCGTAAAAAACAGAGTTAGAAGTTTTTTTTTACTGATTATTTGAAATATTTCATGAGTAAAAATCACGTGATATAGTTTAAAATGTATGGTATCCATTTTGTAGAGGTATAAATTTTTCAACAAAAGGCAATTGATATCAATAAAAAGATTAATGTATGTTATCTTCAATAGAGAAAAATATAATTTTTATGCGAAGTATATGATTGATATATTGTTGTTTTCGCAACACCAGCATTTTTTTCAAAACTTTTTTTTTTCAAAAAATCCTCGGTGATTATTCTACGAACAAACGCATGCGGTGTGTGATTGTGTTAGTATTTTTAATCTGCTTTGTCCTGGATCGCACTTATGGCGATATTGAGAGAAAAAGTGCTTTTGCCTGTAACTTCGCATGATCCATGAGTCTATTTTGCTGATAACGAAACAGCAAGAAAATATATATCAAATACCAGTTAAATTTTGATGTGCCAGATGTGCACATTTCGGAAATTCATTCCTCATCAGTGACACTAAGACCGAAAAGTTTGATAGATAAAAAACATAGACCAAACAGTTGAAAATAATGAATCTAAAGTTCCAAAATTATATAAATCCAAATCCAGCTAAGGAATGCTTTGCATGAGGGAATAAACCTTAGTTTTAAATAAATTTCAAATTTTTGAAGGCTGAAAATTTTGCTAAATGGTACATTTTCTGACAGCACAAAGTACTGCCTATTGAGTTTTGGATACCCTCGGGGAGTTTTACTCCACCAGCAGCGGTACCCGCTCAGGGGTAGTAAATATATATCAAATACCAGTTAAATTTTGATGTGCCAGATGTGCACATTTCGGAAATTCATTCCTCATCAGTGACACTAAGACCGAAAAGTTTGATAGATAAAAAACATAGGCCAAACAGTTGAAAAGATGTAAAACAAAGAAAAAGCTTTCTCATTTGGGTTTGACCGAGGCTGAATAAAAAGTGCTTAATTTTTATTGACACAGAACCAATGTGAATTATCGAAACATACAACACAAAAGTAAGCAACAATAATTAAAACATAAATCAGTTTCTTTAAATCAAATTTGTCAATGAATGAATTTAATTGTATATATACTACATATTTTTAGTTTTAAAGAAGAAAAAAGTTCGGTATATTTTTATGATGACCAAAAATGTTTAGCCGTAATTAGTCACGTTCCAGTTGGCGTAAATTAATTGTGACGTCATTAAAAGTTTTAGCTAGGATTGGTGAAATTGTTTCATTGCACATTAAACTTTTAATGTATTTTAAAAATATTTAAGTTGTTAGATATATAACATAAATACCTGTTAAATTTGATACGTCATATGTGCACATTTCAGAAAATAATTAGAATAATGAATTTTCATTTTTTATCAAAATTTGTAAAATTTAAATCGAGTTTTAATCGGATCATTGAGAAGTAACAAAGATAGACGTTCTGTTATTTTAAAAAAATAATTTCCGCGATCAGTTTGCTGGTAAGATACAGTTTACATACAGTAAATAAAGTGTTGATCATAAAACAATAATGATATACAAATTCACGTAAAACAACGAACTTACTCATAGCTAATACAGTTAAGATATCAATTTATAAGAAGAGCTAGAAAATATACAAGAAAAGAAACACACACTAAAACTTGTATATACTGTACGGCAATAAATATATAACAAATACCTGCTAAATTTTGATGTGCCATAGGTGCACATTTCGAAAAAGCATTCCTCATCAGTGACACTAGGAGCCGAAAAGTTTGATAGATAAAATACATAAGCCAAACAGTTGAGAAATAATGAATCTAAAGTTCCAAAATTAACTATTAATTAAGAAAGGTTACACAGGCAGTTGATGTTACAATATTTAAATTATCTCGATGATCTGTATAACCACTTGATATATGTTTGTATTATCAAAGGATGAAAAAGTAGTAAAGGTAAATTCAATTAAAAGGCTAATACATTTAAACATTTTATGATACAATGACCACATTGTATCGTTCTGAATATAATTCTAAAAATACAAAACTCCAAAAACCAAAACACATTGTACAGCGCCAAAGTGAATACTTCCTTGATTTTATCAAACTTTAATATCATAACAAATAAAGATATATAACATTAAAATACATAATCATCTTATTTAAAATCAATCAAACATATGATATCTATTTTTAATACATGAGGTGTATTTATATTAAAATACCGGTTTTCCATTTGCATTTGACCTTTTAAATAAGTATTCATATTCGGCTTATTTAATTTACAGAAATGGATCATACTAATTTTGTTAAAATTACAAAAAAAATCAACCATTTTGAGATTGATTAAAAAAAATTGAAAATTTTGAAATTATAAAAAAAGGGTTTAAACCTTCTATATTCTATTTCAAAAATTTAATCTGTCTTTCTTATTTTTTCATCAAAGAAATTTTTCTAATATCGATATCTTTGTAAATTCCTTTGTAAATTGTAAAGTGTGTGCGTGCGTGTGTGCGTGTGTGTGTGCTAAGGTTGCCTTAAATGCCCAAGAAATTCTAAGCGTTTCTTTATTTTTGCGGTGATGGTTACTAACTTTGTAAAACAAAGTTTGCGTATCAAAAACGTTTATTAATCGATTATGATCTAATATTAAGGAGATTGATAGATAACAAACAGTGCCCAATAACGTTTTACTTAGTTCAAGCATGATTCACTTTAGTCATAAAATCAAGGCATATGGTAAATTGCGATTATATCTTTAGAAAAAAAGTAAGTTATATAATTTAACTTTGAAGGTTAACCATGTGTTAATTAAAAAAATAATCAGTTTAAATTATTTTGATTACTACAATGATTTTATCTGACCAGCTAATGCCTTTTTAAAGGGTAAAGTATATGTAACAGTTTATAAAGAAAGAAACATTAAATTGAGTTAAAGTAAGTCAAAACTTTGGCTTGCTTAATCAACCGGTAATTATATATTAAAATTTTTATTTTTTCAAATTGAAAAAACGGTATGTAACCTCATTAAAAAAAGCTAAATCTTCCCTACGAATTCAAAATAATCTTCCTGTGATCAAAACGTAATTCCGTCCAATTGGGCTTTATTGCTATGTAACAGTTTTTTCAGAAATTTATGATAGGTATTTTTAATTATAGACATTACAAAGTTTCCATTTTCTATATATCCTTGGCATATCTTGTTAGAATATCGTTTCCAAAAATAAATGAAAACTTTAAAATACTAACCACAATTCATTTTCATATTCAACTACTGTAATGTGCTACTCAGAAAAATATAACTTAATACGTAGGAATACCGATGTATAACTTCTATTTATA
>CM056599.1:46686731-46741054 GCA_029721355.1 Tegillarca granosa | reverse complement strand
CACAGTTTGTGCCGATTGGTATACCGATTGTTTGTTGAGAGATAATATTGCCAAAAATAACAAATATGTTGTCTATCAAAAACTCTAACATTTTGTTGATGGTATCTTTAGTTATTTTTGTTTGCAGTCTGTATGGTGTTTTACAAAATAACCAGAATCCCTGTTGACACTAGATATTTATATCTTGGATTACCGTTTTTGTAAAAGAATGAAAAGTGAATGATTTGTTTTAGACGTTCGTTGAATTTAGCATGAGGGATAGTGGTGTAAAGGGTAGAAAAATCAAAAGTTTTTATACTTTTAACCGAAGATAGAGTTTAAGAAGCAAAATGGTCAAGTAGTTCTTTAGAATTTTTGAGATTCCACATTTGGTGGATGCCAGATGTAGAATAGACTTTATCTGAATAAGTCTGAAGGCCATCTTTGACGACTGTCAAAATTTGTGTTAGAATTACTGATAATGATTTATTAGTACATTTAGAGGAACCTGCTATATATCTTTCCTTGTATGGATTTTTTGAAGTTTTGGAATCCAATACAAGTAAGGCAGGTCAAGTTCTTCCTGTTTTAAATTGATACCAAAATACTCAAGGACTCCCCTATGCCCTATGATTGGAAAGAACTTGATCTTAGGTAAAATTGGTTTTGGTATAAGAAGGATTATATATATATATATATTATATATATATATATATATATATATATATATATATATATTCATATAGTGTTGTTCAATGCAGCAAAGCATATTTCAATTCAAATACATATCTTATATCAATAAACGTAAACAAATAATCAAAAAAAAAAAAGAAAAGAAAACTGGGTATAAATAAAAACATTCATGTATGTAGAAGTCATACACAGTTTGTGATGGCCTTCGTTGTAAACCTACAGCAAGATAGAATGGAGGTTGGAGTGGAGTAATTATGTTTTACGCCCCAGTCAAGATTCTTTCACTTATTTCGAGGCGGTCAGTTCCGGGATGGTGGAGGAAACCTGAGTACCCGGAGAAAACCACTTACCTTCGGCAAGCGAACTGGACAAACACTTGGATCTATCCCAATGGGATTCGAACCCAGGCGTTAAGAGGCACTGCCTGGGTTCGAATCCCATTCGGGACAGATCCTATGGAAAGAAGGGAAATTACGTTAAAACCTGTTTGTGAATATACAGAATAGATCTACTGTGTTTTAGAAAACAAAACTGATTAAGAAAAATGTTTTAAGTGATAAGACCTTATACACCTAATGAGACATCTATATGGCTTATAACATGACTTGATTCTCTTGAATGCTCTGTAGCCAATGTTTTGTAAAAAGGAAAAACGTATATTACGGTTAGTTTTGTTTCTTAAAGACTTATAAGGTACCATTTCGTGCATTTGTTGAAAGTATCATCTTCATCGTTATAACTTCATGCTGTTTAAGTATAAAATCTATTTTTTAAATAAAACATAAATATTTAGGTGTTGATCAGGTCTGTTCTGACGCTACATACATTTTCAGGACAATCCGTTTTCTATCTTAATGCACACAAATAAACGAACAATGTCATACCAATTCATCATTATTCAAAAGTTAAAGCGTAATTCTCAACAATTATTCAATTCACGATCAGTTTTATTGTGCACATTCAATGTCTGAAAACTAGACCAAGCCGATAAAGCAGATCGTAGCTAGTCTTTTTATGTGTTAATAAGATGAAAAGCTGCTTAGGTGGATTAATATTAAATATAAAAAGCAAAGACTTACCAGCAAAAACGTATATTGCAGTTATATACTTATAAATTATATTTAATTAATTCACTTTAGACATGTCAGTTTACATTTTATTTTGCCAAAAGACCTAAGGCTTGAACAGAATTTACATTACCTAAATATGTATTCCTCTTGTTTATGGTTTCGCGCGTTTGGTGCTTCAAGTATTTTATTGAATACACTTTGTTAATGGTTGTTCCAAGGTACATGTTTTCTGCTACATATTTATTTCTTATGTTTCAATAAGGGATCTTGGTACTTTTATGTATTTATAAAAACTAATGATCGAAGGTTTAAAAAATCCAACAAAACAAAACTCCCTGTTTATTAATAGTTGGTGGAGATTTTAGGTATTGTATTTTTAGTCAATAAAAGCACTTTTTGAAACATTATTTATTATTATTTTGCGAAAAGTAGCTCAAACTAATGCTACTTTGTTTCAATTCGATGACATAATGACAACTGAACACGGGGATAAATACAATATGAATGATAAATAACATACTTTTTGGTTATTAGTTTCCTTTTAATTATGTAAATTATTCAATTAAAAAGTCTTATTAAAGTCTCTTTTTCGTGTTTATTCTCAATGATGATATTAGGATGATGCGATATGAAATTAACGTTTGATTTTTACGGATGTAAAATATAATATATATAAAACAATGCACCATAACATACGTTTATCATAGTTTTTGTTGCTGAGTAATGATGGTATGTTTTTAGTTTTATATTTAGTTATGTTTTATTTTACACATGAGCGTTCTTATATTCTCCTTAAATATCAGTGAGATTATTTTAAATGAGTTGTTAGTTGGTATCCTTAGTCGAATCGTTTTAAACTTATTTTGTGCTCATATATGATAATATCTCCTATATAAATTGTTATTTGAGAATAAAACAAGTATAATGTTTATACTTATGCTTTTATTTTATGGTTGTAATGTTTAAATCTTCTTTAGTTTTCATTAATAAATTGTATTTTTTCCATAATATAATTTAAAAAAAAGACTTTAAAAATTCTTTTGATAGATCTGGATACCTATTTACTGGTAATTATTTCTGGTTTGATTGAAATGTTAATGATGTTGTATTAATCAGTAAAACTCTTATAAGTGATCCCTAATTTCTCAATTTTGTATGTCACAACTAATATGACACCAACGAAGTGTTAAATCATAATTATATATATATAAGACGATTTTGTTTCCTAAATCTAAAGCTTAAGTCAATAGTTGAATGGATAATAAGCTTCAATACCATTTGAACCGAAAGTTTCGAGGGTATCCGTAACTCAGTAGGCAGTACTTTGTTGTGTCAGAAAATGTACCGTTGAGCAAAATTTTCAGCCGTCTAAAATTTGAAATTTATTTCAAACTAAGGTTTGTTCCCTTATGCAAAGTATTCCTTAGTTGGAATTGGATTTATATAATTTTGGAACTTAAGATTCATTATTTTTAACTGTTTGGCTTATTTTTTTTATCTGTCAAACTTTTCGGTCTTAGTGTCACTGATGAGGAAGGAATTTCCGAAATGTGCACATCTGGCACATCAGAATTTAACTGGTATTTGTGTTATATATTTACCAGCCCTGAGCGGGTACCCCGAGGGTAACCATAACTCAGTAGGTAGTACTTTGTGCTGTCAGAAAATGTGACATTTAGCAAACTTTTTGGCCATTTAGAATTTGAAATTTTTTTAAAAACTAAGGTTTGTTCCCTCATGCAAAGCATTCCTTAGCTGGATTTGGATTTATATATTTTTGGAACTTTAGATTCATTATTTTCAACTGTTTGGCTTATGTTTTTATCTATCAAACTTTTCGGTCGTAGGGTCACTAATGAGGAATGAATTTCCGAAATGTGCATATCTGGTACTACAAAATTTAACTGATATTTGTGTTATATGTTTACCAAGTCAAATTTAATTTCATATAAAAAAAGAATATTGCAGATAAACTTGAAACAATAGAGATAGCTACAAGTCCAAATGCACAAACAATACTTTTTAGTTAATGATAAAGATCATTTCATTTAAGAAATAATTGAATTAACAAAGTGAACATACGGATAAGATCAAACAATTTTTATCATTAACATCGCACGTTATTTGAATATTTAGTCTTAACTTGCATGCTGTTTTCAATTTGTTTCACTTCAGTTAAACACAAATCTCTAAATTATACTACTGCATGAATATTTGCTAAAGGCGTTTTGTTAGACTGTTTTACTATGGAATCAGAAGACAAGTTCATGCTTTTGTATCACACTTTATTTATTTATTTGTAGAAAAATGGATGTGTGAGAATATGTGATATACAAAAACTTTAAGATATGATGATTTGACATGAGATATTTAAAATCAAACACAAACATAAATGTCCAATGTCCTAATCACAATTAAACAAGCAAAGTTAAAAACTTTGATAGATGGCTTATTCAGTTGACCGCGTAGCTTATCATCAGGGAAGGGAGACCAAGTGCTCCGGAAAAGTAGGCGCCACCTGTCTAGCTAGTAACACATCGTTTTGCATGCAAAAAGAAATTTTAGAATAAAAGTAACATGAAATAAGGAGAAGTGAAACATATTTAGGATAAGTTTGGATAAAGCTAGTTTATTTATATCATCATTATGATAAACCCCATTTACCAAATTCATTAATAAATTTTTTTTTTTAAAGATTCTTAGTGAAATTGATATAAAATATTAAAACAGGATACGAACAACTCAAATCCAAGAAAAATTTCCTTCAACTAAATGTTCTGTATAATTTTTTGTTACTAAATTTTTTTTAAAAATAAAAACGATAAACCAAGGTATAAATATCTAGCGCTGAGCAGGGATTCTGGTTCTTTCGTAAAAACAAACTCCAAACAAAAATATACTAAAGATACAATCAGCAAAATGTCACATTTTTGATCAACAACATATTTTTTAATTTATACCTCATAAATTTCTTTTTCTATTTAATGCATTGATTTTACTCCGGGCGATATTTAGAGATTATTTATGACCATTTTGATATCACACCCTTTATCAGCCCGAAAGTCCTGATATCAGCCAGAGGGCCGAAGGCCCATGGGCTGATATCAGGACTCAAGGGCTGATGAAGGGTGTGATATCAAAATGGCCATATTATAAACTTTTTATCATATCTTTCCATTGAAGTAAAATTAACAATTGATAATAATTAAATTTTTAAGCAAGCCAGCAGGTTTTATTTCTTATATATATCATGATCTCATTGATAGTTTTTTAACGCATACGTCAATGTTACCCTAAGCAACCGCTGACGTCGATCTTCTAACAACTAGGTCAGTCAGTCGGTCGCCATATTCATCCAACATGACGTGGACAGAAGCATATTTCTTCATTAAAAAGTGAAGGTTGTTAAAATTAGTTTTAAGATCTGCAGTCATAAATCATGATTGTGATGACAACAGGGAATCTGAGTTTTTGAACCGGCAGTTGCATCTTATTTTTGATACGTTACACAGATGACAGGGAAACGTCCCCTTACAAGTACAGGAACACATTGGCTACTAGCTGGAATGATTTAATTTTTGGCTTCTGTAAGTTTATTTATTGATGATAGTGATGAAAACATATTATTAATTGATATTTCTGTACGGGTGAACAGTTCCGCTTCGAACTGATGTCTCACTTTGTCCTGACATACTTGTCTCAGCTTGAAGCCAGCATCGTTTATATTTTCAACTGCTGTCGTGCACAATCAGTGTAAACTAGTTGTACCTCTCGGGTGTGTTTGTATGTTTGCAAATTCCGAAACTCTGTTTAAAATTAATTTAAATACAACTGATACATGAATGTACTGCACACCTACTCATTGTGTTAACCATAAACAGCCAGTATTAAGCTGAACGACACTAAAATCCGCCATTACTAGAATTTATGGAGGGGTGTGATATCACTTTTCTAGGGGTGTGATATCACTTTTCTAGGGGTGTGATATCACTCGGGCTGATATCAACTTGTGTAAATTCGAGAGTTATCACACAAACAAAAAAGTGATATCATTAGTAGACATATGATAATTTGCATTATTATACCTCATATATATTAAAACACATTTTATTGGATGGATTCCAATCACATGACATGTAACAAATAAGATATTTCCCACAAAATAACCGTCAGCATGTGACAACCTCTCCCTTCTCGCCACAGCCATGTGATAATACTATTGTCACCCGTTGCCAACCCGGCATAAGGGAGATAACTCGCAAAACTTGGCTGTTGTCGTTTGGTAAACAACAAAAATGGCGACAAGTCGTTTTGGAAGTTCGTCAGAGGCGGACTTGCAATTAATAATGCAGGGTAAAGATACACAAAACGGTATGTGGACATTGTGTTATTTCACATAATAAGCTTTGTTTCGGTATAATAAAATAATAATTGGCCTCTAGGTATGTGGACATCCAGAATTGTCACCCTTCAGAAGTATTGTCACCCTCGGGCGATGCCCTCTGATTGTCCTTGATGACGTAATATTAGACTAAACAAAAAGAGCATCTTAACCCGAAAAGTTTAATGAGTGGATTAACGCAAATACAAAGTTAGTCAGGCACGGCAACTGTAATACGTAAACAATCATCTTCTTAAAGGAAATAATTAATTCCAAAAAAATGCTGATGCCTATTTTGAGATGGTATCCATTCGGTCCATATAATATTTCCGTGGTGCCTGCCCGGTCCATAAACTGCGATTTAGCCCGCAACCCCATGATATATTTGTTAAAAATTCCCGTTTCTCCTGTGTATGATGTATATGATTCACAGCTTGTAAGCCACGGTATAGCCACTATAACGAAACAAGCTGCTTACAATTAAATTGTTGACTCAAGGATATTGTGTATCAAATTTTACCAGTTTTAAAATTTTCTACTTTTTAGAGATTGGGGGTTGTGATTTGGATATGAAATGGACTGTTGTTTGTGTTTTATTTTAACACGTATTCTATAGTTGTATAAATTTTGAAGGTTATTACTTTTTAGAAATTTTATATGTCGTGATGTTTTTTAAATGTTGTGAAAATGCATGTACTTATAATTATGTGTTGTATGTTTAAAATTGCTTGTTAGTACAAAGCTTATTTGGAAACGTTACGCATCCTTGGATAACATCCTTGCAACATGTTATTAGAAGCAGAAATGTAACCTGTCAATCATACACTGGTTTCACATAGAAAACTGCTAGTAAGGTCTGATTTATATAAACACAGTTATATTGTTGTCATTTAATGATTTATAATACTATAATTTGCAGGGTAATGTTACATCAATAAGATACATTTTAGTTAATACCTGATTGATCACTGTATGCGTTCTAATGTTTAACAGCTGTAAAAGATAGATATCAGTTCTTATCTGATTTACCCAAAGTTCACAAGGCAACAGTTGTTCACTTTTTACCTGAGATTCAAGGTTCAAAAGCAGCATGTTTGTAAAATCTAAAATTCAAATTGATTGCATATAGTTTCTTTAGTATAAAATTCTTATTTATGTATTAAAATTTCTCGTTGTGTTTTCTTTCAAAAAAACGTGTTTTGGTTGAGATAGGTGTATAATCAGTGGTCCAAGAATGTGTTTGATTTTTTACTGTCTTGACTGACAATATTTTTGTCTATTGTTGTTATAAATCTATGTACGTTTGTTACCTGGTTATTGAGAAAAAAATGTTGTGTATGTAGACTATTATCATGCAAATCACAAAGCGATTTCTAGCGTTAAAATTCAATTTTCTAGTTTTTCTTTAAAAATCTTTTTTTTTTTTTTTTTTTGAGAAAGGAGAAACACATGCACGTGACATTTGATAACTCAACAAAGAGCACGAAACATTACAAATGCAGAAAATTGTTATACAAGACAAAAAAGACAAGGCATATTTTGACCACTGATCATTAAACTTAACTTTTCAAAACCGGAACTTGAGTTAACGTCACGTGGTGTGCTATGGAAAAATTGAGGTCCACGCATTCCATTCATACTACAAGTTGTTTATCAATACATATGCCTTATAATTAACAATAAGCCTTAATATGGACGGTTAGGCGAACTGTTAATGGGTTTAAATTAGATAGAAGCGAAGATTAATCTAATGAAATAATAATAATAATAATAAATAATAATCATAATAATAATAATAATGAAAGAAAAAAATCTGATAATTAATTCTATACGTTCAAACGGTATGCTCATTTGTGATTAATTTGCAAAAGTGTTAAAAATGGTACCGTCTAAGGAATTAGACAACATAATTTTGTTCTTGTTATCTAATTGTTACTTTGTATATTTTTGTGTCATGATATTTAAAAAACTAGCAGAAACTCGTGGTTATTCAGGTATTTGTTGATTTTTTTGTCGAGAAATGCATATGGAGTATTATTGTAAGTTTTAATGATGGTCTAGTTCTAGAAAATTAACATCAATGGTTACACTTATCTAACCAAGTCCAATTAGGTCCTATTATTTAGTACAAATGTATCACGGTCAAATCTCATGTTTAATCTTATTTTGTGTATAATAGTGTTGAGGATAAATTATTAAGTGATACATTGGACTAAAGGCGTGTAAGGTCAAATGGTCAATAACATTTAAGTTTCATCATTACTTACATTAAATGATAAGTTATATATATAGATTCATTAAATTCGACAATAAGCCTTGAATTACCAATACGGTTTTTGTAATATTCACGCTTAAAGGGCATGGACATTGTTGAGAGCTTGTTAATTTTGCTTATTATGATATTGCTACAATGAATGCAAATTATAGTAAACAATAATTTGTTGCAGACATAACATACACACACACGTGTAGTAGGTATATTACGTACTTGGTAATACTAAAAACAAGGAACAATGAGGAATTGCCTTATATATATATATATATATATATATATATATATATATATATATATGTATGTATATAGTTGACAATTAAACACCAAGGATTAGGTGTTATTTTTATGTTATTTAATTAAAATTAACAAACTCCTCCACGTATAAACATTGTATATTTAATATTTCTTTGATTTTTGAAGATAAGTAATTGTTTCCGTAATATTTGAAATCAATTGGTCAAAATTAAATTTTTTATAATTTTAGTTATTCTGCCATGATGGCTATCTTTTTCATCGATGTAAAACTTAATACACAATCCTTTCCGGTTTTTAATTTAATGTTTTCTTACTTTATTGTTTTCACTGTTGACGCAGAGTTGGCCTTTAATAAAAGGAATGTAAATTTCATTCCGATAACCATAGATGATATCAGATTAACCAGATGGCAAACTTTGTTTAGGTGAAAGAGGTAAATTATATCAACATTGAGTTGTTTAAAGTTAATGTAGTAACCATAGTTATGTCTTCAATCAAATGATATTATTTGACAATTATGAGAGCCATATATGCCACAGTCACGATATTCTAACGGTAGCAGATACATAAATCAAAAGTCTTTTATCTTTTATCTTGCTGAAAGGGACAGTAATAATCGTTACTAAAACATCTGAACATTGTATGATTTTTAAAATCAAATAACGATATGATTGGTTTGACATCTTGATTTAAAATAATTTCAAATAGATTTAATTTCTCAGAAACAAATATAAAAGAAAAGGTTATAAAAATTAGTTAAACAAAACAAATAGTATAATTTTATACGAGTGTCTTTATGGACTATACGTATTATTTACAAAGTAATTTAACCACATCAACTGCTATTTTATTTTCCCCAATTGGTAACAAAAAATTTGATAAGTGGCCAATGTAGTCATTGTTTTTCCTTTTTTTTTTTTGAATTTTTTTAGTCCATTTTTTGTTTGTTCTCCGTCCCAATATTTTGCCTAACCTTAAAAATTACTTGTCTACAGATTACTATTTTTATAAACGTACCAAGAATATAAATCAACACAAGCCAACCGTCTCAAAAGGTTAACTCAACATTTCTTTATCTCGTGTTTAAACGGTTAAGTAGTGTCGATGCATTATTTTTTACACGGTATATCCAAAGGGAGATATATCAAACTTCATTTAGAACCTTGCCCATGGTTTCTAATTGGAAATTGAAATCTGTTATTTTAAGCTTTTGTTAATATTACTCACTGAAGCTTTGACGAGAATTATGAATTCTTTTTTTTTGGATTAAATAAATAGCCTCATGACATTCTTGATTGCGAACAAATATAATGCCCATTCGATATATTTGGTTTAATGACGATTTGAAATTTTTGAAATCCAATACTTATCTGGGACAATGCAATTCAAAAAGTTCTATGTTTATGTTTATGTTCTATCACGAAACTATATCAGAATTTATTTAATTATTTTTTTACCAGGTCGAATATAAGCATACCGTTTCACCATTATTTTTACACTTTTCGAACCAGTCGATACTTTGTCCTCTAAACGCCCAGCACAAAGCGCGTATTAGGCTAATCAAAGATTCATTGATTTCTTTAAATCAAGTTAATATCACTCGAATTTGTTTCTTTATATATACAGTTCTATAATCTTCTTGAATGTGAAAGTCTTATATATGACCAGACCGAGAAGCTATAAATGGTTACAAATGATGATTGAGTTCTACGTAAGTGTGTCACAATCCACAACGAATCGACGGAATAATGACTATAACCTTTATAAAAGATGAAGGTCAAGGACGTATACATTAACATTATAGACAAAAAGCATGTATGTAGTTCAGACACATGTCAATTAAAATGAGTCAAAGATGTGTAGTTTAACCAACAAAAAACAACAATTATATGTTTTATAATGATTACATAAGTCTCAGAATCAAAACAGTGTTTCGTAAGGTTTGACAGGACACAGTTTATATAGAAGAAACAGTAATGCTGAATTGGAAAAATTGATTTGAAGATTTCAAGTAATTTCCGTTATGATATACTCACTATTATTTATCCAGTATTGTGTTCTTATATCATACGTTTCTTCGATCAAATTCTTTGCTTGATTGGCTAATTTTTTTAGTTTCAAGTTTCTAAATTCTGTTTTAAAAAGAACGTTTTTAAACATTAGTTATCGTGTTAAATTAAAATCATGCCAACAAAATTGTAAGCAAATACTGTCTGTATAATTTGGAACATAAAAGTCCTATGAAAAATTGCTATTTTCGATATTTCTTGGCCCCAAAAAAGAATTTGCAAAACACTACACTTTCCTTTTAAAGACACACGCTGTTATTATAGTTTATTATGTTTTTTTTATTTTGTTAGTTTCTCACATGGTTGATTTGCCTTGTAAAGACAATATGTTACATGCACCTATACATTTTTTTAAAAAAGTGTTGATAAATCTAAAATTTGCAAAAGCAGCAAAAGAAATTTCTTTTTTCATCCCTAGCATATTTTGAGAATCAGATTTATACAAATGTCTATGTTGTATCTTTTTAAGTATGAAATATGTTCAAGGAAGGCAGGTGTATTGTTTCCTAGGCCATTTCGTGATCATTTATGAGATGTTTGATTATAAAACTCCCGGTAATCAAGTCTGACTTAATTGTATACGTTCATCTTGTAAGGATCGCTACAGTCGTCATATGTTCAAAGTAATGATCCTACACCACATGTGACTAAACGGTCTTAACGTCGTTAACTCGCAATATAAATGGATAAAAAAGTTTAGCTATATATTGTGTAACATCTTCAATGTTTTAAACATTCCGTATAATAAACCGTTTACAAAACAAACAACTTTGAAAAAACTATATACGTAATGTTAGGCTAAATGTGACCTGTTGGTAGCAAGTAAACCGCTAGGTATCTCTAAAAAGGTAGCAAATGTATACATACTTTATACTTAAAACTTTGATAATTAAAGTAACAAAGCCGTTTAAAACGAAGAATTATTTTCTCGTATATGTCTATATAGGGTAAATTTTTAACTTTACTAAGAACTTTATGATTTAGATTTTATAATTTCTTAAATTTATAATTTATTTTAATATAAGGATTTATTTAAGAACTAAGGATTGTTCCCTCATGCAAACATTCCTTAACTGAATTTGGTTACATATAATTTTAGAACTTTGGATTCATTAATTTTCTGCTGTTTTGCTTATATGTTTTATTTATCAAACTTTCGGCCCCTGCTGTCACTGATGGGGGTGGGTTTTCGAAATGCGCATAAATGACACAGCATAATTTAACAGGTATTTTGTTATATATTATAACTTTTTAAAGGTTTATTATTTATAACTTTTGTCCCAACGTTCATATCAATACTTTTAACTACAACGCCATACAGATTGGTTTACCTTAAATATTATGTATTAACCGTTGTTATGTGATTTTTTTATGTTATTACATTTTGCGTTTGCAAGGGTGCGTAAAAACTACACGATAATGTTCTTTTTGCCAGTTTTTTTTAATTTGCTGGATCGAATAAATTTTATTTGTTTAGTAAAATTCTAATTATGGACCATTTAAATTGTCGATAGAATTTCAAAGAGAATTAGCTTAAAAATGAAATTCATTGATTCTGAACGAATAAATGACAAATGATTTAAAGGTAGCAGCGACAATAAAAGATTCAAATACGAAGGCAATGAGTAAGGCGATTTCCTGATTTAGATAAATATATCGGGTAGTCAGCAGGAAAGGTAACGTTTAGACAGTTTTGTATTTACATTGGGAGTTTTAATCAAAATTGATTGTTTGAATTGGATTTTTCATTGTTCCATGATATGATTTATAAAAGCAATTATTGAAGAAGACAGATGAGCTGTATTCATAAAAATGCTACGCACATGTGGCAGAGCATACAATTTATGACGTCTCAGTATAAATTGTATTTAAAACAGAGAGAGAGAGAGAGAGAGAGAGAGAGAGAGAGAGAGAGAGAGAGAGAGAGAGAGAGATAATAAATATTCAGTGCCTTAAGGCAAATTGTTCATTGAATTTATTCAAAAATTAGGTTTGTTACCTCATGCAAAACATTCCTTGGCTGGATTTGAATTCATAAGTTTTTCAAACGTTTGGATAACATGAATCTATTTATCTATTTTTTCGGTCCGCAGTGTCACTGATAAGGAATGAATTTCCGAAATGTGTGCATCTGGTACATCAAAATTAAACAGGTATTTTTGTTAAATATTAGAAACATTAAAGGACACAACATAAGCCGATGACAGATAACATTATATAACAAATTGAAGTAAAGAAAAACACGTATTGGAATAACAAATAACATTTCATACTGTGGACGGACAATGTAGTTATATACAATGTCTAGAGTAAAATACCATCTTTAAAGTTGTGTTTGCAAAGAAGTCTTTATTAATAACCAAATTATTAATCTAATTTGATTGATTACATTCGTGCAGATGACGAAATATACAAAATTACATAAAGTTTTCACACAAGGAAAACTGGTAGAAGTTAAACCTACTCCATACTGTGAACGTAAAAAACATTCAATTAGCTCTGAAAAAATAAGATTACCAGAACGTGCAATAAAAATATCGAAAAACACCTTTTTTGTAACAATTTTTAAAAATCATGCTATTTAAAACATTTTCATAGACAAGACTTACACTAAATGTCAGTGGATTAGTAACAGATTATTAGATTTCAACTCATTTTCGAACATAAGATAATAAAATTCAATATATCCTTTAAGCGTTTGTTATTCTACAATAATTAATACAAAAAAATATACCGATTGATTTAAATGTCATTTACACCTTTTTGTATTCTTTATTATCTCGTGTTATGTAATATCTTAAGGCCACTCATTTAACAGGTTCATTGGTTGCTCTTGGGTTATATTACTATAGTTCAAATGCGAGGTAGGTTCGGCGTTAAATGTTCGCATTGAACTTTTCTCGGAAACAAAAAAATAATCTAAAATTATTTGTAATCATTATAATAATAATAATAATAATAAAACAAACAAAAGTCACTGAGGTGTAAAAACAAAATGAAAGACAAACAAAGATTCCATTAAATGTTGTTGAAGATATAACAGACGAACGGGATTGTCTAGAGATGTTGTATTTAGTCGACAGGTATGGTAAATTAATATGACTTAAGTTTGTTCTAAAACAAGCGATAACACTCACAAAAACAGAGAGAGAGAGAGAGAGAGAGAGAGAGAGAGAGAGAGAGAGAGAGAATATAATATAAACATTTTGATCTTTGTTTTGTCTCTAATATTAGATTTTTGCCCTGGTATAGAAAATTATCGCCCGAAACATAGTCGAGGATTTTTATTTCTTTTACAGTATCTTACATAACACAAAACAAAGATCAAAATGATTTTATTATGCCAAATGTGTTTTATGTCACCTTGGATACGTGAATCAAGTGAAGAAAGTGCGTTGTACATTCTCTCTTCTTACGTTTGTAAATGATTGTTTCATTTCCGTCGTTTGATTGAGGCGAGAGTAATATCGGAAATGGACAAGAACAAGTACGGTGAAATCCGAAGCCGAAATTAAACAAATGATGGCCCGTTTGCAAAAAATATATATCACCTGTCGTTAACTAGGGGTGATTTTAATAGGAAGATAGTAAAAGTTTTCGAAATTGTCATAACTACATGGGGTGTTATATTTATTTGTTTTATTATTATTATTATTATTATAATTATTATCATTATATATATATATATATATATATATATATATATATATATATATATATATATATATATATATATATATATATATATATATATATATATTTATATATAGCACAAATACTAGTTGAATTTTGATGTGCCAGATGTGCACATTTCGGAAATTCATTCCTCATCAGTGACACTAAGACCGAAAAGTTTGATAATAAAAAACATAAGCCAAACAGTTGGAAATTAATGAATCTAAAGTTCCAAAATTATATTAATCCAAATCCAGCTAAGGAATGCTTTGCATGAGGGAACAAACCTTAGTTTTAAACAAATTTTACAATTTAATGATTAACAACACCAAAAATTCAACATTAAAATAGCATGCATAAATTAATCACATGACTTTTATGTCAGATACTCTCTAAATAAAAAGACAGTTCCCATTCAAACGTATAATACACGTTGCCCGTTGTAGGCTTAACCAAATGGAATTTGATAATATTGTTCTATGTGAGGTTTGATAATTACCCACTATCAAAATTGATCAACTGACTGTTTTTGAAAATATTGTTCCTTATATAAGCGAACATTCTGGCCAATTTAGGTAGAAATTTAGCAATGAAATGCAACAACAGTAAATAAATAATTTGTACAAAGAATTTTTTAAATAATTCCATTTAAAATGCTTTAATAGATAAAAGTTTTCCATTTATTTTATTATTCAATGTTTAATGTTATCACATCGCATGACTTAAAAAGATGTATTTAATATGCAGGGGAATGTTGCGTATGATTTTATTTGATAAGGTATTTGGTCACCACATTTGATAACAAATAATATTTTCGTTACCTAAATTACTGTCGCAAGATGCTCGTAGTAACATTTAGAGAATTGTTTAATTTTGTTCGCATGAGAAATATAGAATTGAGATATATAACGCAAAATAGACTTCAGTTTAATTAAATTATTGATAACTCAAACATGTGTCTAATATTGAGTATTAATATAAAAAATTAAATCAACAAATTGACAACTTAAGCGTTTATTTCATCTAACTAAAATGTAAACAAACCAAGTTATTAACTTCTAAAAAAATATCCATTTAATATGATCAAGTATAGTAGCAAATATGTTTAACTCCTTTTTGAAACAATTTATAATGACAAATCATTTAAAGAGTAATTTTAAGATTTTTTAATTTCTTTTATAATTTGCCATTTGGTTGGTACGAATATTGTTCGATGCATTTTAAATTCCCAAAGTTAAAAAAGACGACAAACTATAAAGCTCAGTTTTCAGAACCCTTTCATTATGTTTTGTAATTTTCAAAAAAAAAAAAGCAAATCTTTAAAAAAAAAAAAAAAAAAAAAAAAAAAAAAAAGCCAAAAGTATAACAACTCAAATCCAATTATTTCTTCCTTAATGCATGTCAAAATCGATTTGTCTTTCAGTGGAGTAGGATAATCGAATTGTTGTACTTCTCAAGATTTTATCATACATATTGAGGAAGTTGGTTCTGCAGTGGTGAAAGAAAATGGATAAATAATTCTGTTCACATTAGCCGGATCTTTCTTGAGTGAGATTCGACCCTAAGCGGTGAAGAGGCATCTTGATCCGTAAGCGTGGACTTACAACAACTTGGCTTGAGAGGCCTTTTTGCCTATAAGAACCTTATTCCTTTTTTGATAAGTAAGTCCTTTAAAACGTCTTGATAGTCTATATATCAGGTGGCCCTAAAAAGTACAATTTCAATATTTAATCCAGAATTTATAAGTTATAAAGTTATAAAAGTTATAAAAAGTTAAAAAGTTAAGAAGTTTAGTTAAAGTTTAAAAAGTTACAAAAATTATATGTTTATACTTCTGATGCAAACCAAGAAAACGATAAAAGCAAAAATAAACAGGAAAAGACCACAATACCAAACACACATTATGCGATTTAAAAAATTAATTCGTGTCATGTAGTACAATTCTAAAAAAATCGAATCTTTCGAAAACTAAGCATCTTTTATTTGACGGGAGATCAAAATTCAATCTTCAATAAGTGTATGTACATTTCAATGCCATTGTTTTCTAAAAAAAAAAAAAAAAAAAAAAAAAAAAAAAAAAAAAAAAAAACATGGAAAAAAACAACGATTTTTCTGCACTGACGTTACGTTAGTGCAACCGCTGACCTTAATTCGGTAATCTTTTGTATTTTTCTAAAAATGTTAAGCCATATTTTTTTTGTACAAAACAGATTGTACATTGTAATGGTTATTTTCTGTATGACTAGTGTTAGAATGCAAGCAAACTTGTTAAGAAAAGATCCTTTTAAATAGACCGAATGCTTTTAAAAGACCACTAATACTTGCGCTTTTTTTGCCACTTAATCAATTTATGAACTGTTTGTTAATGTAAAATTTTATCAGTATCAGTCTTGTATATTTTACTTTAACCAATCTACATTACGTTATTCTTTTGCTGCATCAAATGGTCATCGCCGTCGAACGTTTTAATTAGGTGGTTTTCCTTTCTGCATGTTATTTTGTCTTATATGCTTGTTTGTTTTATTTGTCGTTTATTCGTCGTTAATATTTATTTAATTGCTTTATCAAGCTTTAATTTCTCTTATTTTCAAATCGTTTTTGTAACGTGTTCATGGTTGCACTTGCTATTTCCAAGTATATGTTTTGATTTGCAATTTACATATCAGGAGACATGAGGTGTTTACTTTTAGAAGCACCCGGCTTTTTTCTAAGATGAAAATTTTCTAGATAAACTTTATTTGTCAGTTTTCATACTTATTATTTGAACGCGGCCCGGTTTGTTTTGTGAATACTGATTAACTTTATTCAATTAAAACTACTGCTTTTGAAATGATCAACAATTATTTTGAAAATAAGATATATTCAATACAATTATGCAATTTATTTAGTACAACAGCACCTGCAATTTATTATGATAGAAATCGACATTCCATACAATGGTAGTACAGAGATAAAATACATTATAGCATTGACGATTGTATTTGGTTTTCGAATGTTTGAAGATTTAGAAAAATATATGATGTCACTGTAAATGAAAACAAAGAAAATGTCATGATATTTAAGAATAGAAAATTTGTTTTCTTTCGTAATTCTAATGATACATGTAGCAACCTATTCTTCGAAAGGATTAAATTGCAATATAGACCTGCACTGTAAAAAGGATAAGCGTCATCAAGTCACGAAAGGTATTTTCATATTACAAGCTTGCATCTGTTTTATGTTTCTTTTCTATATAGCAATGATGTAGATATTTGATGAGAATAGCACAAGAGGGACTTGTAAATGTTCTAGAAATACTTTGTTTAAAATCTTTTATTTAGTAAAAGATTTTCGATGTCCGGTATTAACACAAATAAATTGAAAACAGTCGATTTTTTAGTTTTAAATGTTTTACTTTATTCATATTTACCATTTTGAATTATTGTATTATTTTAAACAATACACAAATGAAAAATATAAATAAACCCTGCAAATATACGGTTTATTGATAGTATCGTTAATAAATTTGAACACCTATTTTTAATAAATAGTCTTCTATGAAAAGTATTTCATTTCTTTATGCATTTTTGTACCAGATGTTGACAAACAGGTTTAAAGATGATTTTCATATTTTCTTTATTAAGTAATTGAGGCAAAGAAAGCTTTATTGTGTTTGCAGTTACATATATTGTTACATACATCAAAATTTAGCAGGTATTTGTATTATATATTCTCAGTTGTTCCCGAACAATCACTCATGCAAACATTTTGATAGCTTTTTTGCAAAATAAAATTGACACATCCAACAGATATCGCCATAGATATTGCTGTTGAAATATATATATTATAGATTTCAACTTTCCTAAGTAATGCTTGTCATTTCAATCAGTAAAGTTAAACTCAGTATTGAAAGCGATAATATTCCTATCTATATGCCTTATTGAAATTTTAAAAATTTGTTATGTTAGTATTTATATAGAACGGCTAAATCCTACAACCCAGTGGTTTATTCTTCAAAGCCTGAATCATGTGTAATAACTGTGGAAAAGTCTTGTAATTAATTATATTTGTCTGTGCCCAGTTATACATTGGTAATAACAATATGTAATTGATCATCAATCTAAATTTGATACATATCTAATGCAAGTTCGATTGTAGGTTAGCTATTTGTGAAACTACACATAATTTTGTAAATGTTTGTTGTTGCCGTAAAATAAATGTGATGATTAAAATCTACACTATAAATTGGTACTACAGTTGAACGTTACAAGACATTCAATTTATTTTCTAACCAACTAAAAGATGAAACAGCTAATCAAACAAGAAAGGAAGCAACAACACAACAGAAATCGAAATTATATCAATTCAGATTTATACATGAAATATACCACATGTTATGTCTTATGTTTATGATTGTTTTTTAATGAAATTGATAACTAAATTTTGTAAAGTGATTTTTAAGAAATTTATTGCTTTATTTACAAATATTTCTAATAAACACCTGCATAAATTATATATGTTTGCAAAATTGTTGTATTCAGTATTAAACGAAGTTATATCGGTTTTTAGTTTGTTTTCTTTAGATTGATATTATTAGATTGAAGGTATACTTAAGACTGTAGATGGATGCTTTCTCTTGACTACTGTCAATACTTTCCTTTGCAGTTTGTCTTACGTGCCTTCATTGTCAATTTTCTGATCAGGCATCATTAACTTTGCGTCAAGTATCACACCAGGTGTCTTTTACCTTATTTTAGGTATCACACCAGGTGTCTTTTAACTCATGTAAGGTATCACTTCAGGTCTTTTTATCTTATCAAGTACCATAGCAGGTTTTTCTTCCTATTGTTTAGCTCATACTAGGCCTCTTTTATCTTATGTGACAACATCTTAACTGTTAAATATAAATGTCAAAATTATCCATTACATACCTTCAATTAACCATTTAATGGATGAACGAGTTTTTATAAATCTCTTACAAAATGTCCTTTGTACTTTGTAGTCTATTAATCACCGTTTTAGAAGAAAGCTAATGGCTATTTAATATTTTAATGATAGTCAAGTTTTGTTATTATTTACGTAAATACTAATACAGTTAAATTGTTTGTTTCACATATTAATTATAAACAAATATGTATGACTTAGATTATTAAATCTGATATAGAAATCAGATGCTTTTGTAAATAAATCCTGTACAAAGATCACAAAATAGACAAAAGCGAATGAAGACTATCACACACACACACACACGCACACACACACACACACACACACACACAAAGAGAGGCGACTTAATAGAATATTCTAAACTTTTAACAGGAATTAAGTTCAATAACATAACATTACCAACTATTGTAGTTAAGGTATCATGTTCAACATGTAATGCAGGACTGAAATCACTTTATAAACAAATAATTATGTTATAAAGAACCATTCTTTGTCACGTAGCGAGTGAGTAAGTGAGGTAATGGTGTTTAACGTCCAGTCAAGAATATTGTACTTATATCGAGACGTCGCCAGCTATAGGCAAAAGTGCAGAAATTTTGTCTGTGCGTTGCGCTGATGGCATTATACTGCAGGGTTCTTTATCGTGCCACGCCTGCCGTGAAACGGGGCCATCCAAAAGAACCGTGACATTCACTTCGTAATGCGGTGGCTTGGCGAAAGAACAGTCACTACCCTCATTTAAGTCTTGGGTCAGACCCGACCTGGGTTCGAATCCACGACTTCCCACTTACGGAGCGAGCAGTCTACCAACTGAGCTACCGCACTGGTCTGTCACGTAGCAACATCCAATATAGGAAGTTATTCATACAACTATTAATTAGTTCAATTTATTTTAGTAATTATTCATTCAACAGATACTGTATTTGTGATAATATCAAGAACCAAAAGGGAAAATCATATTTTATAACTTGAAATGATAACGTATGAAATTTTTCCTACCAGATAAATATCAAACGAAACTCTAAAATTAATCACATATGAGAAGTGTTTAATCAAACAATATTATCAGCAGCCAGCTATCCATCAAAGATTAGCTTCTCTATATTAGGACAAATTTGCTTCAAGCATTAAGCTGTGTTTACATTTTCTAGTTCTACAGCTCAAGTAATGCTGAGACCGGATTTTATTGGATTTTAATATTCCCCTTACGGTTTTCATTAAGTTGTTTATTTCATCAAATCAAAAGGCTATTAAAATAGACAATAAAGTGGGATTTAAAAGATGTAATCAGTCATATCTGTGATTAGATTGACAAAATTGTGTTGATCTGTTCTATATATGAATTCGGTAAAGACAGCAAGAGTATTTATAGATAGACTTATATGTTATGGTTGTCGAAGTTTTATTTATGTATATGATAAATTTATAACTTATTGTAATATAAAAAAGGAAGAAGAAGTAGAAAGTAATTTATTTCTATCCTAGTCTTAACTGATAGTTATACCCTAGACAATAGAAATTGATAAACAATGATTAAAAAAAAATTAATTGATCAAATGAAATATCGATCACTTTGTATTTTTAATCAGTATTATTAAAGTGTTTTATTTGTTGTCAAATACAAACTTTTCTGTGAATTGTATTTAATTTTTGTTATCAATTTGTAGTGAGTATGATATATTATTTTCATAATTCATATTTAGATTGGAGAAACCAGGCTTCTGAATGATCATTTTTAAAACCATCAAGTAAAATTTTGTAATATATTATAGATATTGTTTGTCCTTAGTAAATGCACTTAGCCAAATATAAACAATAATAAAACCGTTCAGAAAATCTTCATACGTATATTGATGTACAACAATTATTCTAATTTACTTCCAGAAAGTTCTGAATAGGCGTCACTGGTTATTTTGTATACATGTTTCTGGGTGTAGTTAATAAATCAGAAGACATTACCCTCCGAAGCATTCGCGTCACTTCTCTGGTTGAAGTTTACGTCTTTAACTTTATTTGCAAGTTTTTCATAGTTTTTACTTCGCTTTTAGTGTTGCAATTTAAACTTGGACCGTAATAACTGTGTTTGATTATATATATCAATGTTCTTCACTTACTAAAGTAATATTAGAATAACAACATCGATATTTGGCAAAATTTATAATGTATTATGTAGGAATTGTTGACACATTTCACAAAACTTTCTTTAGTTTAATGATTTGCTTGAAGCTTGTAGAAGCATATTGTCCGGATTTTAATTGCCTAGTAGTATATTGCTGCGGTTAGGGAGCATAATATTCTTGTACAAAAGCAGTTTTCCTTTGTCTGTTAGTTAAGAACTGTTTAATTTTTCTAAGTTTTAAAACTTTAAAACAACAGAAAGGCACACCTGACAGTTAAAAAAATTTCTTTATTAATTGTGAAAGATAAAGAGCCAATATTCAGTCAACCGCTTATTTCTAAATATTAATCAATCAATCAATCAATCATAAAGCTAAACTGTTCCTAAAAGTACATTGCAAGCCAATGACTGAGTAATTGTAGTTTCTTTATTGCTATGAAATCATCAATTTTCGTGTTGACCCAATTTCGTTGTTTTCGTGGACACCTTGACGCCCGAATTTACATGTCAACAAAATAGTTTAATATATGTGTTTATCAACTTACTTTTTTGGCGACATTAGTGAAATAAGTAAAGTAATTGCTTAACACTGAACACATAAGATGATATTTTTACAACATGCAGTTCACTTTATAAACTGCGATCATAACAACAAATTCACCTAAACGAAATCATATTTTTTCTAAGAACAACGAAAATTGGACACCACCAAAATTGATGATTTTACATAATAAATTTCTACAGACAAAGCATGTACGATCTTCTAGCGGTCTCATTATTGTCACTTCATTCTGGGCTTTACTTTTTCGGAGACTTAATATTTAAACTTTAAACGCTATTTACGAAAACTTGTTTCTTGTTTCTGTTTTAAAACATATCAAATACCGCTCTTGTATATTATATTTTATTTTTAGTTAAGAACTTTTTTCTTATATAAAACCGAGATCACGCAATCCTTGTCAATTACCATAGAAAGAGTAAAGTGAGAGTCTGTATATGCAATCACAAGTAGTGTAAAAAGACGATTTAATTGTTTATTTTATCTATGCAAAAAAGTGATAGTAACTTTAAAAAATTAATACATTTTGTACAATTGTCGGTTGAATGAAAGTCTTTTCGACTTCATAAAACTATAAGAAAAAGAAGAATCGACGAATGAAATACAAATAAAGTTTGATTTTTTTTTTGCATGCTTTTGTTATAAAAATCATTATAAAAATATTGTCCCTTATGCAATCATTAGATCAGACGAGACAAACAATGTATATAAATGTTTTTAAAGGGAACACGAACTGATGAAAAACCTTCAATATCTATGGAAGTTGTCAATCATCCGATATAAACATTATATTGTTAACAGCGGAAGTCATGACTATAATTTTTATTTTAACTTGAAAATAATTTGTTATTTAACACACACACACACAAATAATATATATATATATATATATATATATATATATATATATATATATATATATATATATATATATATATATATATATATATATATATATATATATAACATTCATAAACGGGTGATATCGCATATTTTCACCCTGAGGAACCATTGTTTCCGAGGGGTGAAAATATGCAATTTCACCCTCATATGAATGTTATATTTATTTCATTATGCCAAATGTCTTTCTCCAGATATTCTCTTAAACTGAGATTCTCTGTTACTTAAAAAATGATTACTGTACCAATTGACGGTTGTCGTCTGTCGTCTGATGACAGGTAGTCTTGATCAAGGAAACGCTTGCATATGAATAAAATGTATATTAATAAAAGTTCGTATCCATCAAACGTTTAGCTGCTTGTGATTGAATTGCGTTCGATTGTGTGATTTAGGATTCCTTTTGCGCATGTGATATTTTTTGTAATATTACCCGTTACCATAACTCCTTAACTAATGTTACCCTGAAGCACGCGCGCCATTCTTTATTCTTAGTAAATCTAAGGGTGATATTATTTTATTTTCAATCAGTTAGTTATCCAATCAAATTACTTGAAAATTACATGAGGTATAATAAATATTTTAGTATTCTTAAAAAATCATTTTCTCTTTTTTAGTATGGACAAATCCATGTGTGTGTAAAGGAATTAGTGATTGAAAAGTTTGGTCAGGACGTTTGGGCAGAAGTTCTGTAAGTGTTACATATTTGAACATTTATTGATTGTAATTGTGCTAATACAAAGGTGCTTTCAAAAGATTTTATTCGAAATGATCCTAAGTTTTAATTTGATAAAAATTATTATTTCGGCTGATATCTAACATTAATAGCTATTTATTTTGATGTGCCATATATACACATTTGTAAAAGTTATTCCTTATCAGTGACACTAGGTACCGGAAAAGTTGATTGATACAAAAAAAATAAGTGGAACAGTTGAAAGGAAATGAGTCCAAAATTCGAAAATTACATGAATCCAAATTCAGCTAATAATGCATTGCATCAGGGAACAAACCTTAGTTTCAAACCTGATTATAAATTAAGAAGGCTAAAAATTTAACTCTATTTTACATTTTCTGAAAGCACGAAGTTCAACTATCGTGTTAAGAATATCCTTGGAAAGTTTTACTCCAGCAGCATCGATACCCGCTCAGGGATAGTAAATATCTAACAAAAATACCTGTTTGATTTAGATGGTATATGTGCACATTTTGAAAAGTTATGTTTATTGATTTTGATTGATGTCTTTATTAATTTTATAACTGTGTCAATACTTGATTGATTAAATTCTCTTCTAGAAATTTACACGGTGAAAAGAACAATTGAAAAAGTCATAATGTTTCGTGATTACAAGCAAAGTCAAATAGGTAAGATGTCACAATTAACTGATTGAGTGACATCTTGCTTCAGTCATAAAGTAAAACAATAAGTAAGAAGATTCTAAGTTAAGAGTGTATTGAACAGAACACAGTAACGATGTAAAGCTAAATGCTTAAAGAAATCATAACACGTTTTAAATCTAAGAAACAGCATTTTCTGTATTTTGTTAATATTATAATCCCCTTATTTAAGCAAATATTCTTGTAAAGATGAGAAATTAAAGTAAATGATGAAAATACACCAATATTTTATCTTGATAAATAACAAATACCAGTTTAATTTTGATCTAAGATTTAGCGGAAACACTAAAGTATCGATATCAGATTTCTATTTTAATGGCAGAGAGACAATATAATTCTTTAACTAATATTAACAAAAGCCGAATTTGTCAGATATATATCGGACTACACATCGAGATAATATTTTTCTGTATGAAGTATTTGTTTTAAACCATACCTGTAACAAATAATGTATGAAAAATACAAATTGATATTTCTATCCTACTTGTATAACATTCTCTTAATAATTACAGTGTTTGTAAAAATCATTTAGATGATTTAGTACTTTATGTTGTTAGAAATAAAACATGTAGTAAAATTTTCAGCCGTATTAGTTTTTGAAATTTATATGAAACTAATGTTTGCTCCTTCACGCAAAGCATTTCTTAGCTGGATTTGGATTAATATATTTTTGGACTTAAGATTCATTAATTTTCAACTGTTTGGCTAATGTTTTATTTTCTATCAAACTTTTTGGCTCTTAGTGTCACTGATGAGGAATGATTTTCGAAATGTGCACATATGGCACATCCAAATTTAAAAGGTATTTGTGTTATATATTTAGATAGCATAAAGTAAAATACTTAAAGTAAGTAAATAGATAGCACAAAGTAAAATGTGCACATCTGGCACATCAAAATTCAACTGGTATTGATACATATTTACTACCCCTGAGCGGGTACCGCTGCTGGTGGAGTAAAACTCCCCGAGGGTATCCATAACTCAGTAGGCAGTACTTTGTGCTGTCAGAAAATGTACCATTTAGCAAAATTTTCAGCTGCCTTAAATTGTAAAATTTGTTTAAAACTAAGGTTTGTTCCCTCGTGCAAAGCATTCCTTAGCTGGACTTGGATTTATGTAATTTTGGAAATTTGGATTAATTTATTTCCAACTGTTTGGCTAATGTTTTTTATTATCAAACTTTTCGGTCTTAGTGTCACTGATGAGGAATGAATTTCCGAAATGTGCACATCTGGCACATCAAAATTCAACTGGTATTGATATATATTTACTACCCCTGAGCGGGTACCGCTGCTGGTGGAGTAAAACTCCCCGAGGGTATCCATAACTCAGTAGGCAGTACTTTGTGCTGTCAGAAAATGTACCATTTAGCAAAATTTTCAGGTGCCTTAAATTGTAAAATTTGTTTAAATGTAAGGTTTGTTCCCTCATGCAAAGCATTCCTTAGCTGGATTTGGATTTATGTAATTTTGGAACTTTAGATTAATTTATTTCCAACTGTTTGGCTAATGTTTTTTTATTATCAAACTTTTCGGTCTTAGTGTCACTGAGGAGGAATGAATTTCCGAAATGTGCACATCTGGCACATCAAAATTCAACTGGTATTGATATATATTTACTACCCCTGAGCGGGTACCGCTGCTGGTGGAGTAAAACTCCCCGAGGGTATCCATAACTCAGTAGGCAGTACTTTGTGCTGTCAGAAAATGTACCATTTAGCAAAATTTTCAGGTGCCTTAAATTGTAAAATTTGTTTAAAACTAAGGTTTGTTCCCCTCATGCAAAGCATTCCTTAGCTGGATTTGGATTTATGTAATTTTGGAACTTTAGATTAATTTATTTCCTACTGTTTGGCTTATGTTTTTTTATTATCAAACTTTTCGGTCTTAGTGTCACTGATAAGGAATGAATTTCCGAAATGTGCACATCTGGCACATCAAAATTCAACTGGTATTGATATATATATATATACTAATGTAACAATCGATGTCGAAGCCACAACTCCAAAAGCAAGGTATAAATTTTGAAAACTTGCTTATTCTGTTATACACGTTGAATGGGGTCAGGTGCTTTGTAAAGGTAATCACCTTCAGTCTAGCTTGCTTTACTCACCAAGTGCGAAAACAAAATCGAAAATGTAAGGAAAAATTGAAACTCAGTTATATGCAGAATAAGTTTGAACAGCGACTCATATTTGTTAACAATATGATAAAATTACTATCTGTTTTATTAAAACACGTCTATTTTTGAACTTTAGATTCATTAATTTCCAACTGTTTGGCTTATATTTTTATTATCAAACTTTTCGGTCTTAGTGTCACTGATGAGGAATGAATTTCCGAAATGTGCACATCTGGCACATCAAAATTCAACTGTTATTTGTGCTATATATCTATAACATTACCTTACCCGACACGTAAATCCAACACTTTCAACTCAAGATAGTTTACTTATTTATTTCTGATAATATGATTTTTAATACAACATTTAAAGACATCTTTCCTAGAATTTCCTAGGTGTATATAATATCGCTAATTATATTTAGTTTTTACATATTAAATATATAACAAATACCTGCTAAATTTTGATGTGCCATATGTGCACATTTTGGAAAATCATTCCTCATCAGTGCCACTAAGAGGCCGAAAAGTTTGATAGATAAAAAAAGCCAAACAGTTGAAAAATAATGAATTTAAAGTTCCAAAATTATATGAAACCAAATTCAGCTAAGGAATGCTTTGCAAGAATGAACAGACCTTAGTTTTAAATTCATTTCAATAATTAAGACGCCTGAAAATTTTGCTAAATGGTATATTTTCTGACAGCACAAAGTACTGCCTACTGAGTTATGGATACCCTTGGTTAGTTTTACTCCACCAGCAGTGGTACCCGCTCAGGGGTAGTAAATATATAACAAATACCTGCTAAATTTTGATGTGCCATATGTGCACATTTTGGAAAATCATTCCTCATGATTAGTATCATTGAAAATTTATATAAATATAAAATGTAGAGGGAACTAAGTTTATAGAATAAGAAGTTGTCCTTTTACACGACAACGGATGATAATTGAAAGCGTTTTTTAATTTTTAAAATTTAACAGGATTTTGTATCTAGGTAAAAAAGGAATTTTAACCATACGTCAGCTATAAAAAATCTAAGGCGTTTATATGTTTATATATTGTTTCTAAAACTTTAGCCATTATATATAAACTAATTCAATTTTAGTCAACAGTAATGACTCTTTCAAGCCTTAACTTCAACGTTCTATCTTTTATCAAGTATGGAACAAAGTTATTGACAATTCCACAAAATCCTGTTTTTTATTTTTGTACATTCTTATCAAACCTTAACAGAAGAAAGGTCAATATTATTACTGCCTGTATGAATGTGGTTTTAAAATTAGGTGTTATCAACATCACAATTTAACATCACCTTGCCTTATTAAAACACCAGTTTTCAATTTTATTCTAACAAACTATAAAAAGCCGGATACACGCCAAGAGGTTCGTGGAGCATAAAGAATAATTTTACTCGTTTCAACACTTCTATAATTAGAAGTCATCTACGTCATTGGCATTCAATTTACATTGATTGATCAAAAGATGAATCGACGCGAAACTAAATACTGGCTTTACGCTATAAAATTCGCCAAATAAGAATTTTATTATTTATTCTTACTTTTTATATGTCTTTTGGGCAAAAAATGGCCGAAATATAAATCTACTTCTTATTCTTAAAATATCAGGAGTTGCATTCATCAATCACATATGTAGTTTTTGGCTCAAAAACAATATTCATTATCATTTGATTGAAATTGTTTAAAGCAATTGCAGTACAAAACCCGATTCAGTCTCTTAAGCAATGCAAGCTAATTTTTTTTATTCATCAACCGATTTTAAATCTTTTAATTTTAATAAATATAATTCTGAATGGTCTAATTATAAGGGTTCAAAGGGGCAATATAAATAAATATTTTCTATTTGGTCATGTTTGCGATTTACACTTTTTTACACCTCAGAAAAAAAAGTAAAAGTTAAAAATAGGTGAAACGCAAACACACACAGTCCACGTCTAAATCACAATCCCAGAGTAAAAACTGTAAACGTGCTTATTTAGTTAAATACATGAAACTTCACATGAGAATTTAGACCGGGTCCTTCGCAGTTATATTTGTTGGCCACAGTAACTGAATAGTAAATGAAGAAATGCTCCTCAATAATGATTTTGACATGGGCTGGTATGTTTGTGTTTGGGATTGTGATTTGGACATGACCTGGAATGTTTGTGTTTAGGATTGAGATTTGGATAGGGCTGGTATGTTTATGTTTGGAATTGTGATTTTGACACGAGTTGGAATGTTTGTGTTTGGGATTGTGATTTGGACATGAGCTAGTATGTTTGTGTTTGGAACTGTGATTTGGATAGGGCTTGTATGTGTATGTTTGAGATTGTGCTTTTGACATGAGCAGGAATGTTTGTGTTTGGGACTGTGATTTGACATAGGCTATTATTTTTGCGTTTAATATTGTGATTTGGACATGAGTTGGAATGTTTGTGTTTGGGATTGTGATTTGAACATGAGCTGGTTTGTTTGTGTTTGGGATTTTGATTTGAACAAGGGCTGGTATGTATATGTTTGGCATTGTGATTTGGACTGATATGATTACGTTTGAAATTGTGATTTGGGCAAAGGCTAGTATGTTTGATGGTCTGTTATAAAACTGGTTGTTATATAAATTTAACATTGTTCAAACTATTTCATTTTTTGTCCTATTAATAATTTATCTTTTATATAAGCCAATAAAAAAAATGTAAAATGACGATAAACAATTATTCATTTCTTTAAGATAATTATCGTTCTACAATGATATGTCCTTAAAAGTTCAGATCAGACAAGTTCTTATAATACACAAATGAAATTATTATATATATTCAGAACGTATTGTCACATGAGTAAAAGTTTATCTAGCACAATTTATTTAAAATATGCACAGGGTTTTTAATTGTTAGTACCTTCCGTGTGCTTCTTTTTGCATTTAGTACCTGTGTCATGGTAAAGTTAAGACATAGTAAGGTCTTTCAGACAGGTTTCTGAAGCTATTACATCTGATTCATGTTTTAATAAATCCCCAAGGTTTCCCATTGCAAATCAAAACAATAAAATAAAGAGTACATTTGGACATCAAAGTGATATAACAATATTGATATCTAATTTTAATAACGTGGATTATAAATTAGAATTTCAGGATAGATTACAATTAAAGAATATAACAAAATACTGTTGTTTTAATTAAAAGATTAATAATATGATTATGACTAAATAAAAACGGTGAAAGGTTAAATTTAAAAACATGAAGATAAAACCTATGCTTTATATTAATATATTTTTTTTATTCATGCGAAATGTTATATAATTACTGCCCCTGTGCGGGTATCGCTGCTAGTGGGCGGAGTAAACTCCACGATGGTATGCATAACTCAGTTGACAGTTCTTTGTTCTGTCAGGAAATATACCATTTAGCAAAATTTTCAGCCGTTTTACTTTTTGAAATTAATGTAAAACTAATGTTTGTTTCCTCATGAAAAGCATTTCTTTGCTGTATTTTGATTCATATATTTTGGAACTTTAGATTCAATTTTTAACTGTTTTACATTTTTATTCATTAAACTTAGCGGCCCCTTGTGTCACTGATGAGGTATGATTTTCCGAAATGTGCACAAATAGCACATCACAATTTAACAGGCAATTGTGTTACATATTATCCTGTAAATCTTTGATTTTTTTGCTAGAATTATCAGCAAACAGCAGTAATATTGTTAATGTTGGTGTAAAATATAAAAGCTTGATAACTATAATAACATAACATATACTTTGTAAAATTAAATAAAAGAGTATGTTTTCTTCAAAGCATTTTGTATAAATTTACATTTAATTATAAAATGCTTGGAGAAAATGAATATCAAAATTTTTAAATGATGTAAGAGTTACTGCAAAAGAAATGCCAAGTTATGGAAGAGTTTATTAACCTTTAAACGAAACAACATATTTTTTCTCGAAACCTATTCCCATGAGGAAAGTTTTTCTTAAATAATCTTGTTGTTTTCAACAAGTAATAACGTAACAGGAGCATGTACTTAATGACTTTAAGAAAATTAACTGACTTTTATCTTACATAATTAGTTGAAGTATTTTTCTCCTAAACAAATGTAATTTTAAAAAAATGTAATTTTAAAGACATGTTAAATTAATGAACAGCTCACTAAACAAATCAAACGATCTTTCAAAAGAAAGAATCCATTTTGGTGTTGTAGAAAATGTTAATACTACACTTTAAGATATTTCCGTTATAAACAATACGATTGCTTTCGAAAAAATGACTAAAACAAGGTGTTTTAAAAAAAGCAATAAATTGTCTAGGGCGAGTTTTTTTTTTATTAAATCAGTCATTGTTCTTTTCGAACTTACAATAAATAACAATGGATCAGGTGGATTTGTTTTGCAAGAAATTAAAGAGTCTTTGCAGCTTAAAAAAAGTCTAGGTATTGAGTTTGTGTCTTAAAAAATTCTCTGTTAGAAGTGATATATGAAGAAAGTACGATTGAAATTAAAATTTAAAGATGATAAGAGTAAAAAAAGAAGCGACCTTTTGAAACACAATATATTGAAATTACAATCCAAAATGCCAGAGCATTATGATTGTAAAATGTTGGAATGCTTACCAGCATTGTTAGCAAAATGTTAGTTATAGGCACATGTTTACCTCTTTGAAGATTGAGATTTTATTATCGCTGAAGTTATGTTTTCTTTAACAGAGAAATAGTCGTTTTTTGAAAAATGAATAATATGACATTTTTAGAAGGATCTGATACTAAGATGCCGTAAGTTTGTACGTTTAAAATACAACTGAGAAAAAAGATTAAGTATGAATTGCAGTTACATGAAATAGTGCTGCAATTAACATTCTTAAAATTTAAGATGTATATTTTATTTCATGGTCTTTTTTCTACTTATTGGTTCTATCTACTAGAGATGTTATTTATTAGTGCAGAAAATACACAAGAAGTTGATTCTGTATGTTAGGAACTAAAACTTTCCCACAGTAATTTCGTCCAGTGGTCGTCAAATATAAGTAGTACTCAATGCAATCAATCATGGCTGCATACCATTTATATTTCGTGTGGTATGAAAACAAGCATATATATTTTACTGAATTAATGAATTACTCAAATTTTTTTTTAATTCTAATTTTTCTTATTTTTATTTTATTGAGTCGTGGATGACATCTTCTTTAGTCTGTGTCATTCCTTTTCAGTCTTTAACTTCCCCTGTAGCTCTTGCAAGTGGCACAGTCTTATTCAATTTTTTTCATTATTTTTTCCCAAAAATTTTAAAAGTTCATAGTCCCGGTTGAAAGTCGAATGAACAACACTTTACCTCTAAAGTAAAAAGCAGCATCACACTATCATGCCTGACTTTGATAATGTTATGACACTATCAATGTTTTAATGTAACAAAACAAAAAATAAACAAATCACAAATCGTCAATTGACCAATATGCAAGCTATAGATTGATCCTACTTTTTAATACCAAGGCTATATGCATATCAACTTCTGATATTTGATCACGTTTAAAATTGAAAAAAATTTTAATCTTGACTCACAAGGAAATTCATCTCTGGAAGAAATATAATCTTATGGTTCTGTCAATTTTTAATCTTCATTTCATAGAACAGTTTAATCCTCATTTCGATGTTTCAAACGTCTCAAACAATATATGATATAAAATATAACATAGTCTGATTTAAGTATCTGCGTTCGATTTCCTTGTCAATTGTTATCATCTGAATAGATCTGAAGACTTAGGAATGAAAGTTAATACATCAATCTGAGTTGAATTCTCCTGATATTTTGTAATTATGTAATTTTTTTGTTTGATCTGCTCTTTATCAAGTGTAGTAATATCCTTTTAACATTTCCTCCTTTATCGTATTACTATTTTCTCCCTATATCTTTCATTTTATTTCTTTACGCTGAAGCATATCCTCTGTCTTGTATGTGTGTTAATAACAGTGAATAGAATAGATAGCAATTATTCGTGAGGCTGTATAATAATGGTTTGACCATTTATACAACAATCTTGCTACAACTATCCCATAAATAAAAAGCCATTCAACGAAAATATTGTTTTCAGTTTGTTTTCAAAACTTTAAAGAAAATTGAAATTAGAATTTTGTATTTTGTAAAACCAACCCACACCAAAAACTTGAAACAACAGCAAGCAAAAGTTATTTATCAAACAAGCACAAAAGACAATTACAATAAAAACAAACATATAAAAGAATCACTTATTTTAAGATACTATATAATATATGTTAACTCCTTAAAGTATTTATCAAGAGCACATCTAACATACTTTAATTTACTACTTTGACTTCTAAGGCAATGCAAAAATGGTATTTTAGGCAACGCTTTTGTATTTTATCAATATCCCGATACAGTAATGTTTAAAAATAAAGCAGGGTTTAAAAGGTGATTGATTTTGCAGGTCATTTAATTAAGTGAAAGAAGTAGGGTATGATATCTTTTAAATCTTAAATATGTTATTTTTGTAGAAAAAGGTGTGGTTTAGATGGATATGACGACTTTTTGGTATTTCATCAGTACAAAGATGCTGAAACGTTTAAGCTGATTGGAGCAGTATGTGAAGTCGCTGGTATGTAAAATCACATGCACTAGTGCGATTATAATTTTTGTTGAACATTTCGGCCTTACCCTTTCTCATTTATCTATAATATAATTATTATACAAATCCTGTAAAATGTAACGACGTAAAATTATAACAGAAAGTATAATTGTCAAAATCGTTATTGAACAACATAACTCTATACCTTTGTGTAAATTTTTCAGGGTGCTCTTGCAATTTGATGGTCTTTACTACGTCGCCTAAATAAGAAGGCGTTTATGGTGTTTTTTCTTTTTTCCGATATGTCAACCTTTAATCTACGTGTGCCAAATGAGGTTGTTATTTTGATTTAGCCCTGTACAACCCGTGTTAAGGCAATACTCTCTCAAAACATTTCCGTCTTTGTTGTAGTTTTGTAAATAGAGGTTTTGAGGAAAAGATTGAAGACATGCATTACCGTTTATCGCTTACAATACACCATTTCTATGGCATACGGATGCTTGCCTTCTCCAAAGTGTATTATAGACTTAATGTCATTGTATATATAACAAGTATCAGTTAAATTTTGATGTGCCAGATGTGCACATTTCGGAAATTCATTCCTCATCAGTGATACTAAAACCGAAAAGTTTGATAGATAAAAAATATAGGCCAAACAGTTGAAAATAATGAATCTAAAGTTCAAAAATTATATAAATCCAAATCCAGCTAAGGAATGTTTTGCATGAGGAAACAAACCTTAGTTTTAAATAAATTTCAAATTTTAGAGGGCTGAAAATTTTGCTATATTGAACATTTTCTGACAGCACAAAGTACTGCCTACTCAGTTATGGATACCCTCGGGGAGTTTTACTCCACCAGCAGCGGTATTCGCTCAGGGTAGTAAATATATAACAAGTATCAGTTAAATTTTAATGTGCCAGATGTGCACGTTTCGGAAATTCATTCCTCATCAGTGACACTAAGACCCAAAAGTTTGATAGATAAAAAACATAGGCCAAACAGTTGAAAATAATGAATCTAAAGTTCCAAAATTATATAAATCCAAATCCAGCTAAGAAATGTTTTGCATGAGGGAACAAACCTTAGTTTTAAATAAATTTCAAATTTTAGAGGGCTGAAAATTTTGCTAAATTGTACATTTTCTGACAGCACAAAGTACTGCCTACTGAGTTATGTGACAAGATTTATATCTCCAATCAAAACGGGGGATGATAGATACTTTGCCTACATAAATACATATCGTTCTGTATAATCGCACATTGTTTCAGAGTATCCTTTACTAATTACTTAATACAAAATAATTCATAATTTGTTTTAAAATTTTGTATTTTATTTTTGTAGGAGCACCACTTGCTACAGTTTTGGAAATATTTGGAGAATATTTTCTTCAGTACTGTCTTCGACATGGCTACGACAAGATGTTAAGGACACTCGGAGAAGATTTCCAAGCATTTATCCAAAATCTGGATTCCCTCCATGCATTACTAGCAATGAGTTACAAAAACATAGAAGCCCCATCCTTTAGGTAAAATCAATTATACTGAGTAATGCTTTTACTTTTTCATATACTTATGCTACATATTTAGTTTATATACTTCTCTTTCGAGTCGTTTTGTTCTGTCTAAGGTGTAAAGAAATTTCAAAGTAAGAAAATAAGGTTCTAAAATGTTTGATATACCAAAAAAAAATTAATAATATAAACGAAATTGTTTATCCTCATGTGGTTTAAGATAGATTTCTATTCTCACTTCTACTGAGCTTGCCGTCCTTGAGTTTGGCTATATCAATATCTACATTTACATTTAGATTGTCACGTAAACTATTTTAATAAACTTAAACAGTAGTAGTACCGATCTGTTGCACTTTATCATTGACTACAAATATTAAATAATTTAATGTTTATTGGATGGAAAAGATACTTAAAAAGTTTCTAAACTATCCATTTAAACTGTTAAAAATGCTTGTACTTTCAAAAAGCTTTGCTAATCTAATCTAAAACTGTATATCAATCATTTCTCATGTTTATTTTTGCATTGTTGATGTTATTTATTTACACTTACGTGCCACAACTGGCGGTCAGTTATTTTCGTATCTGCATTTAACTTCAGCACAATCATGGCACCTTTATTTCATGTTTTGGTTCCTGGCTTTTCACTTTGCTGATAACGAATAGATTAACAGCAATGTAAAATGAAATCAATTGACAAAGGCTCACAAGATATGTCCCTGTTTTATTACTTTCACCGCAATGCACAATCACTCGCTATATTTTTTTTTTTGAATTTTGAAGTTTTCTTTCACTTTACTCAATATGGATAAGTAAACGTTAAATTACCTAATTATTACATAGTCAAGAAGAATTCGCTTATTCTATAGTAAGTAAACATATTTTTTCAGATAAGTCCTTGACGATAAAGAAACTTGCTTGCATATTCTAGCATTATATATACCGTTTTACATATATATATATATATATACCGTTTTACATTTATGCTTGTTGTGCATCGGTATTAAGTATTGTTAAAAAAGATCATATTATTATTATTTGGAGTTATTATTATTTGAAAATTCAAATGTGTTTAATTTATTACTTAAATGTTTGTAGAAATAATGTCATCATCCAATTGATTTTGCATATTGATATCAATGTAGTCCACGTTGGAAATATTTACAATTTGATAAGTTTAAAATTAATAAGCTACTGAAGATACCTAATCAACTTTCAAGTCATATCTGATGTTTTAATGATAATATTTATTGTATTTCTAATTGATTTATTGGTAGATGCGAGGACAATGCTGACGGTACCTTGTCTTTACACTACTACACAATCAGACCAGGATTGTATCCTATTGTTTTAGGTACAGTTCTTAATAAACCTTCTCCCTGTTTCCATCTTACATAGTTACAAGAAGCCGAAATCTTAAAGTTAACAAGTTAACATCAATGTCCCCTTTTATAAAACATTTTGGAAAATTCTCAGACATGTTGAACAATTGACAATTTTTAATTTACAAAATATTCTAAAGACCTATAAATAATTTCTTTTCGTTATCACTAAAGGGATTGGTTTTGTTAAACATTATTGAGTTTGAAAGATGATTTAATCTTAATTTAATTTAATTCAACACGAAAGCTAAAATTGAATTTGTTTTTTCAAAAAAGTACAGCAACAGTTATTTTACTGCAGTACTGTAAATTGATTAAGTTGCTTGCTATGGAATGTTCTTGTTCATTAAAAATTTTATAGAGACTGACTAGATAAACATCTCAAACAAGAGGTGTGTGCTATTTCATTAACATCGTTATTTACAGTTCTGCGCCTTCTTCCATTTTTCCTCCACCTTCTTCATAAATGTCTTTTATTTTAGGACTGGTAAAGGCAGTGGCAAGAGATTTATATCAACAAAACGCTACGATAGAGGTCATTAGTAAAAAGCAGGAAATAATTCAAGGTGGAAAAACACAGGAACATGTTGCTTTTAAAGTAGTTCTCGAAAACAGAATAAATGGTCTGACAGCAAACACTTTAGCCATTGAGAAATTTAACCCAGCTGTTCCCGATGGATTCCATATTAGTGCAAAACAGTTCTGCCATGCTTTTCCTTATCATATTATATTTGATAATACATTGAAGATAAAACAATGTGGACTTATGATACAGAAAATGTTACAACAAAGAGTTGAAGTTGGAGCACATATAAATAATTTATTTGACATTATCCATCCTCGTATGACTTTTACTTTAGATAATGTGAGAATGTTTATAAACACAATTTTCATGCTTGGGGTTAGAAAAATATCAAAAACAGGAAGACGACTAGTGCTGAAAGGTAATACTTCTTAAAATCTTTCAAAAAGTGTCGATAAATCATTTTTCTGAAATCTTTGATCTAAAACTCGGATAGAAGAGCGCCATCCTTTAAAGTGAAATAGCATGGCTCGAAATGCATACTTAGATCACGAAAATATTCTTATGTCATTTTTAAAGAATGCTATCCTGATATTCTGGTTTGTTAAAGCTTCGTAAATTTAAAAAAAACGGCCAATAAAAACTCAAAATCTTGCCGGTATTAAACAAATATATAATTTTGAATTACTACGGTTCTAATGAGAGCAATATCAAATGCAACAACAATTGAACAAAATCAATAAAAAGGCGAAAAAATTAAGAGTACAAATAAAGTGATTAAGCTACTTCAACTTTGAACAATCAGACAGAGTTATTCGATATAATTAATTTAATAAATACAAAAAAAAGAAACACATACACAAATTGCCTACACAAAATGATGTCGCTTATTACAAACCTTTAATTTTTCACGAGATTCGGAAAATAGATCGAAATGAAGTCCAGGATCGTGTTTAAGGTTTATTGTGATTATATATTTTGTTATTGATTTTTAGGTCAAATGTTATGGTTAGAAGACATTCAACACATAATATTTATAAGTTCACCTCGTATCAGCAGTCTGTCTGAGTTGATGGAAATGAACGTGTTTTTATCAGATATCCCATTGTATGACGTAACTAGGGAATTAGTTCTGCTTAACCAACAAAGAATAGCAGAGATTGACATAGCGTAGGTATCTTAATTTTAAGGGACAATAGAAATCGATTAAAATCGTGATTTATGATTTAATTATTCATAAAAATAATTTGGTAAACGTAGGATAATTGGAACTATAAGTAATTAAGTAAGAGGGATCAAACAAAATGATTAACAGACCAGAACCATGGTCTAATGATTTTAAATAAATAGATTTCTATATCCGGTTTGATTTAAGATAAATTAGGGTTCTAAAATCAATAATCAAAATTACACATGTACAATGTTAAAAAGAAAGAAAGAAAACAAAAGAAAGAGATTTGCATTGAAATAATATGGACTTTTCAGAAGCTAATACAACCAAGAACATGAATCAGTAAGAGTGTGCGAAAGAAACGGGTACATTTGACAGGAAAAGTTACATACCGTAACACTCGGGATTGTTTACTTCTCGGATTTAGATTGGCACACGAGTCTTAATAACAGAAAGTCTTGGCTTAAGAAGGGCAGAAAAAATACTGCTTTGTGTTTACACAACAATTTAATGAATAAAATTCTCAGCTTAAGATCGACATACAATTCAATAAAACAAATACGGTTTTAGATGAATTCAATAAATAAAACTCACGGTTAAGATTGGTACACTAAAATTTTTTAATAAAATTCTCGGCTTAAGATTGACACCCTGAATTTTAAGATAATACATTTTAAGGGCTCTAAATCTTCAAGGTATTTACTAAAAGTGTTCTAAAAGTACTCGATTAATAAGTTGTCAAATAAATTCGATTTCAAAGAACTATCAACTTTTTTGCAAATGTTATAGGGGATAAAAACGTATCAAGTCCCATAACAATGCTGAATTTTATCATGATTTTGTAACATTATTTGGAATATTGATTCAAACTATAATTACATTTTTATATCAATGTTGTCTACCTTATTGCCATGTGCTCTTGCGTGGTACTTTTTTCTTAGCTACAGATTGCTTTATTATGTTTCAAATATTTTCAATGATTACTATTTCACTCAAATAGACTCAGTTTGAACATTGTCTACTGTGAAAGAGTATCCTACTGATTGTGTTATTCAATATTTCGACACATTGTGAGTCGATAGTTACTAGTAAACAGATGTTTACAGCAGCATGATAACATGTCCTTCAATTTACTTTTGGATATAAAAACATAAATCATTGAACACACCAGACAACACTGTAACCTTTTATAATGTACCGCTTGAAGAAATTCATATTAAATATAACATCCAAGATCGTGTTTGTAATATAAATTTTAATCAGCCTACGTTTGATAATAGTAAGCCTTGTGTAATTCATCAGCTTGTCAGAATCTTATATATCATCTGACAATAATAAAATATGACATAAACCAATAGATATTGACATTGATACTTGTATATGATGTTTTATATAAAAAACAGTTTTTCTATGATACTACATCTCTATGGTAAGAACGTTAATCATACATCAATTATAAAGGGAGTGAATTGATTTTTCAGAACAAATAATTTTTTAATTAGTAACGGGAGATACGTAACTTTCCTTTTTTCTTTTGAAACAATAACAGTTTTCAGCTGGTAAAATATGCTTTATGTTAGCAAAAGCAAATGAAACACACATAAACAAAACTAACTAAAACCTAAAGCAAACCAGAGAAAAGAAAAGAAAGTAATCAAGGCGAATCGTTATTCGAATTTTATATTCACTAGGGCATATTACCATATAAATATATAACACAAATACCAGCTGAATTATTAATAATTGATTATTAATATCAAGAAAGACTATTCTAAAAAATGTTTTATTTACCAGACAGCTAAAAATGTAAACCAAATAGGTAACAAGTGTTTATTTGATAAAATGTATCTTCCTGACCATAAATCATTATTTAATGACTTAATCATAATTAAATAATAAACCGTATTGTTTCAGACCATCAAACGGTTATTAAAACCTTCTTGATTATGTTTAGTTTTCGAGATACAAAAACATTGAGTTTAAAACTTATTAATTACATAGATCATTAACATAATTTTGTAATGTTTTACGGCTGAGCTATATTTACTTGTAAAATGTTTCTTTAACCCAGGAAAAAGCTAGATGAAACAACAGCAGAATTAAAGAAAACATCACAAGCTTTAGAAATGGAAAAGAAAAAGACGGAAACATTGTTATATCAAATGTTACCAAAGAAAGTTGCAAATGATTTAAAGAATGGGAAATCAGTGGAGGCAGGTTCGTATCTTACTGAACAACAACTAAAGATGTAGATCCTTACTAATGTTTTCATTTTTAACAAGGATTTACATTCTTATAATCTTTAAGTTCATTTACACATCACAGCTATCTTTTCTTCAGAGCTCAAGAAATGAATTAGCGGTGATGACGTCCCCTTCTGTATCACTCTGATATCTCTCAACTTTTTAAAAAATATATTTTTTACTTTCTCACCCTTATTGTTTAAGGCAGTTTGGAAATAATCAATTTAACAAATGGAAAATATCTATATAAATAACGCAATTTTTAAAAATGATAATGCTTTTTAAAAAGATAACGTTTTATTTACAAGTTTTCACTGTCACTGAAAATAACACACAATAATTATAAATCTTGAAAGACTATCTCATGCATCATTGTAATTAATTAATTAATTAAGATATTTATATATATTATTGGCTTTGTAGAAAAGTTTGACCAAGTAACGATTTTATTCAGCGATATAGTGACATTTACTAACATAGCCGCTGCTTGTTCGCCAATGGATATAGTCAATATGCTGAACAATCTGTACCAGAGATTTGACCAGAGAACTAATGACCATGATGTCTACAAGGTAAGATATGTATACATGTTTATCAATTAAAACATTATAATGAATTACCTAACTAAAATTGCACTTTTCCATTATAACACTACATAAATTATCTTTAACAATCCTATGGATTTAGGGTTCATGTGCGATAACGCAATGTGCAACATACGTTTGACAATATTAAAATTATCTCGTTTGACGATTTCTAGGATAGTTTGTATTTAAAATAACATATAAAATGCTCTGTTATGTACAACGCAACTTATTAACATCAAATTGAATTTTTAGAATGGTAAACAATGTCGAAACAACAAAACATGATAGAAATAAATAACTTTGGAAGACCACGTGTTAAATTAGATTTTATACTTGCAAGTAATTGATTGTAAATGCTTGCGTATCATTTATGTAAATATAATAAACTCTTGAAATACTAACATAAGATGTACTGAATTTTCCTCCAAAGCCGGAAGCTACAAATTTAATAGATAATTAGCCAGGGTATTATAGCAATTATATTCATTAAAGGAAGTAATTATTTTTCTTACAATATTTAATAAGGACTATAATGTTTAAGCTTGCCTTTTGGGTCGTGTATGTCACAAGGAAATTTCTGGCTTTTTGTCTTAACCAGATATGCCTGGAATCTGATCGCATCAAAAATAAAGTAGGAGATACGATAAAAAATTGTTAGATATGACGGAGAATAATAATAATTAAAGAAATAATAATAAAATTGTGTATTGTAATCTGCCTTGTAATGGTGCTCACTCAGAAAATGGCTTTTGTAAGGGTGCTAGCTCAGTATGGCATAGGCAAACTCTTAAGTGCACTTACTCCTCCATTCACATTAACCTGCTTTCGGGAGACTAGTCAATTATTTGTTCAAAGTGCTTAATGTAGGGCCTCGGAGGCAGTATCTCAAATTGTTAATCTTATGTAAGACTCTTTACATTATCAACATTTCATCTGTCAGTCGACAAACATTAACAGGCTTGACAGAAATTACCAGGACACTAGGTATATGAACGCACATAACCCATATCTCCTTTTTATCTTCTTTATATTTGTATTTAGTTGTAAACATATTGCGCTTAGTACACTTTCAAACTAATTATTTACAATTATATACCAAAACTAAAATTAAATTAGTACTTGAGAATTTAATAATTATGAAAAATTGCATGATACTGAGTTCAACTTTGAGCAATTATATAATACCACGTTTTGCAGCAGCTCATCAACAAAGATAACGATATTATTGCCTTCACAACATACAAACACACTTCGTTTATATGTTCAAAGTGTGATTACCGACACTATATTAGAGACGACATACTTTCTCACTTTGTTTATTTCATATGGTTTTTGTTACTTCAGGCAATGCCTTTAAAATTTTAACAGTTTTGTTCTAAGTTCATATTCAATTAAAAACACTGACAATATGTGAATCGTCCAATGGTTTATTCTGAAGCCAAATTTACAACATAAATCATGCAGAACGTTACGAGGTAATTTTGTAATTGTTTCCTCCTGATTGAAGTCTTAAATCTTACGAAGCAGCAACAATTATAAATTGTTAATTGAAAACAGTAAAGGCTACAACAAGCCAATTATAAATTGCGTAATTTTCATATTGTGTAAAACAGAAATTGTTTGCGTCAGTTATCTTTGCGAAAATGTTTTAAATATTTTTAATAAATCCACGAACTTTTAGTTCCAAGTTCACATATGATGTACCGTTCAATTTCATGTAAACTAATTTAAAAATTAAAAAAAAACGCAAAATATTTATTTTCAAGTCTTTACCTCACCTCGCACAAATTTCCGCTCCAGTAAAGTGATCGCAGAATAATAATAATAATAATAATAATAATAATAATAATAGTAAATAATAAATAATAAAATAGTATGTCGATGTATCCAAAATTATCTTGGATACATGATATATTTGACGTCAAATAATTTCATTTCCTTTCATTCTCTATGTTGATTTCACAAGTAGTGGATAAAGCTAGCTAGACAGAAGGTACTAATCCTTCCGAAGCAACCTGCCTCACTTCCTTGGGGTGGGGTTCACGGGTTTTATTTGTCAGTTTTCATAGGTTTTTTTTCTTGATTTTTCGATTGTAATTGTAAATTGAACATGGACCGAGATGTTTGTGTTTGATTGTTTTTTATTCGTTTAACATCAGTTCATTTAAAACGATAACTCTTTTGAAAGATATCTTCATCTTTCATCCACTACGCAAGATAACATTTTTATATTAAGACTCATTAATGAATAACAGGTGTATTAATAGAATATAACATTTTTGTTTCGATCATAAGAGATATTTTTGGTGCAAGACATAGTGTAAGTCAAAAACTGTGTTGCTAGATAGAAAGAATCTTAACTGATTTCAAAGAAATATAATCCAAAACGAGGCTTGGTTTGTTTGTTTGTTTGTTTGTTTGTTTGTTTTTTTTTTTTTTTTTTTTTTTTTGGTTCATCTGCTATATAAGTTCTGAGGTTAAGAAAGTTTTAATGTACCAAATGTCTTGAATTCCATTAAAATAGGTGGAGACAATCGGAGATGCATATATGATTGTAAGTGGTGTTCCAGAAAGGACACAGTATCACGCCAAAGCCGTGGCTGAATTTGCCATAGATATGCTACGTGAAGCAGAACACGTATTTTCACCAGCAACGGGGAAACCACTTCAGGTAGTAGAACGTTTGTTTTTAACAGAAATTATTTGCCTTTGTCAATATATTTAACAGTATCTTAACGTTATATTTGATCTCATGATGGCGATATATTGGGAGTGGAATTTATACCAGGTACATAAATGTATTACATGAAATTATACAAATTTAGTAAACATTAGTCTAAAAAAAAGAAAAGATATGATACAATTTTGTAATAAGACGTATCCATGTTAAGAACAGAATAATCCATTACGGCTAACAACATGAAGCCATTAGAATCAAGTTAAAACATCAAGGCAGATTTTGACAGGGATTGCTGTTAAGGTAATATTTTATGTTGCTTCATACAAATTACGGCTATAAATATCGAATGTAGCTATTAATCCCATTTTCTTAAGCATCGTTACCACTTAAGTCTATTTATGTGCAAACTTGTCTATTTAGCTTAATGTCATCAGCATTAAAATAACACATTACATGTTATTAATTAGATTTAACTCTACATGGTGTCTTGATTAATTTATTTTATCTCAGCACTTACTCTATTTTGTTAATGCTCAGAATTAAGATGTGGATATTTTGTTAACATGTAAAATGTTCTAGATACAACACATTTTGTGCAATAACTTGTTGTCAGTACCATACATGTAAAGAAAGCAAATAATATTTACTAGATAAAACAAACGTGTTTTTGACAATTATCTACAATAAAGGTCCTGGCTCTACCATTCACTCAAAAGTCTCTTAATCTGTCGATCATTTTAAAGGGTCTTGTTTACTACTCATCTAAACAGCCACCTCTAACCTTAAAGTGACTAGATGCACCACCAGTCATGTTTAAACGCCTTGATCTATTATTAATGACCTTTGCGAACCCGAATCTACCGATCATCTTTATGGACCTAGATTTATAAATCACCTAAAAGGCATAACCTAGATCTGTTGGTCATCTTAAACAGTAAAGGATCTAAATGTGCTAATCATTTTAAAGATCTTGATCAATCAGACAAATGAATTAAGGACATAAATCTACCAATCACCTTCAAAGATCTAGATTTACCAATCAACTTTGGATCTCTAGATCTCAAAGATTTAATTTTTTCAATCACTTTTAAAGATCACTAATCACCTTAATAGGTATAGAACTACAGAACACCTTTAAAGGTTTAATTCAACCAAACAAATTAATGCGTCTAGATCTACAAATCGGTTTTAAGGGTTTTTATGATTTTATCACTACCAGAAACGACACTCTGTAATGCGTATCTGATTATTTCAAATCATACAACTGCCAATTTTTAATTTTTTTTGTGATAAAAATGTTGAAAAGTTTCACAACTGACATTTATTTTTGTACACACTTGTATGTTGATTGATTACAGATACGTATTGGTATGCATTCTGGTGGGGTTGTCAGTGGCGTGGTTGGTCTGAAAATGCCTCGGTACTGTTTGTTTGGCGACACGGTAAATACAGCGTCAAGGATGGAAAGCCACGGAGTTCCTAGTAGAATTCATGTTAGCCCAACTTCATTTAGGTACAACTAAAATATACAAATAAAAAAGTCTACATTTCATTACCTTCTTTGTATAATAAATTGTTATTAAGTAAGAAAAATCTTTACAAAGTACTTAAATTGTATTACACTGCTATTTAGAACCAAAATGAAAAAATGCTGAACGTTTATTTCAAAATACAGGTCAATGCATTAAGGGACATTAAATTGTCTAAAACGATAAAATCATAAAAATAAAAATAACTCTATTGTTTATCGAAGTTTTACCTTCAATTTTTAAATATTCAAGCTTAATTTATATTATCTTAAATTTTGCGCTTTTTAGTAATTTATCCGTAAAGAATTATGATTTTTAACATGCACAATGGTTATACCAAACTATTATTTCTTCTTTGCCTACTGATTTTTTATGTGCAAATGTTTAAAATCTTATAAATAAAATAAATTTATTTTACAAAACTGCAAAAATTTGCACATTACAAATTTATGTGATGGTTGATGTTGTTCATGTTTAGCAAACTCTACATGTACTGTACTGTTTCTTTCAGTGCTTTGAAAAATGAGACGTTCGTATTCCGAGAACGAGGAAATCTTATTGTTAAAGGTAAAGGTGAGATGTATACGTATTTCTTAATTGGAAAACCTTCGGCCATCAAAGAACCCGAGGACGATTATATTCATTTGCCAATTTTATCAACTGTTGGAACAGATAAAGCTGACACATTGTCAAATTCAACAACTGATGTGACTAAAAATTCTGACATTCTGCCCATTTTATCAGCTGCTGGTACAGCGGACAGTAGTAATGTCGATTTGAAAATTCATGCCAACGAATCACCATTAAAATTTCGGTCATTACACGATAAGGAATTTACAAAAATTCAGAGTTCAACTTGCTGTATTCTATGATTTTGTAATTTTTGTATTTGGGACATTTTGTTGTGGATAATCAGGTAGGGATATCTGCTGCATCAAACAAAAAGAAACAACAGATTTATAATAAACGACAATCAGTACAAATCGAAACTATGTATTTTCTATTTGTAAATTCAACACAAAATATAATCATAGACAAATGATACATCCCCATCGCCAAAATTAAAAGTAATAAAAGTAATCTTTAGCTTTAATTAGGTAAGTTTCCATACATTTAAATGTTTTGTTTTAAAGCATGTGTGTTATTTAAGCAATGAACTGTTTATAAATGAGGTTTATAGTCGATATAATAACATTGCCTTGTAACACAAACTGAGAAACACGGGTATATTTACATTTCGTGTTTTTTATTTTTTAAATCATTTTAACATTTTTCATCTTTAAATAGTTCTTCAAATGACGAGTCAGTTCAGTCACACAAAGAAGTGCGAAAATAGTTCCGTATGATATCATGTATTCATACGCCATAAGAGCAATTGTAATTATAACTGACATAATTGCAGTTTGCCTCAAACACAGTTTTAGAGGGCAGACAATTGAAAATGTAAATGTAAAAGCACATGTCCTGGAAAATAGAGCATTTAAGAAAGGGATCAAAGCACAACTAAATAGCTTACAACCTAAATAGTTTATTATTGGAAGCTCAATAAACAAATATTATCATATCCATGTCACAATGATTTCTAACAATATGACTGGTTTAAAATAATCGGCAAAAAAGCATAGAAGAAATGAATTGATAATTTTTAATTTACAATAAAAATGTTTCGCATTGAACATATATTTCTTCCATGTAATCTGAATAATATTGTTGAGATATAATTCTAGTATATAGTGTGGTGTACTGATACTGGTAATTGATGTGGTTGATCATGATTGTAATGTGTACAAACTGCCATAGCGGACATTGCTGAAACATACATGTATATATGTATATTAATGTTATACTTTTGTTTAGTCCTGAAAATACAAATGTACCTAAAACAAATTATCTCTATATATTAAAAACCTTACATGTGATAAATGAAGACTAAATAAGTGCCAAATGGAGATGAAAGATTTTGATCAAATTATTTATCATTCAGAAATGAAATGTATATATGTACATATAAAATATTGATGATAGTGATAAGGCTGCATGGTGGCAGTTAAAAGCGGTGTATCTAAGGAAAATGTTGTTTAATCTTTACTCACTGAAATCTGTTGATAAATAGTACTTTACAGTATTGCCAAGGACAGACTTACCGCATTTCCCTTAAAAAGTCCACATTTTGGATGCCAGTACTGACAATTGCTTTAAGCATGAATTACATACTTTCAAACTCTCTGCAAATATGAATCACAATGTACTTGATTTTTTTTTTCAAATAAGTATAAATATATCAAAGGTAAGATTCAGAAAATATATATGTTTTAACGTATCGCTAGCATATTTAAACTCCAAGACTTTTGTAAAATTGACATGTTTCAAGAGAAGTTTTGAGGTTGCCATAGATACAGAATTATAACAAATTCTATGAATATGCATAAAAGAGTTTAATACAGAGCAAAACTAATGTTTATATTCTTGTTAATTAAAAACCAACAGTAGTATTGTTTTCTACAGAAATTATTAAAATATGTACTTAATGATGTTAAGATCAATAATAGCCAAGTTTATGACATTATTCGACTGTGTACAGCTAACTTTTGTAGATATTTTTCTGATGTATCAGTTAAGTAAATGTAGATTTTTATTAAAATTTGAATGCCTTCGTTGATTTTGTAATAAGTTAGTAAGTGTTAATATGTTTAACGTAGAAGATAGAAATTTACAACTTACAATACATCAACTTAGAAACAACCAACCCAAAAAAGAATACGTCACATTGCAAGTAACTGATAAAAAAAGCCTTCGCAACCAAATACACGGCACAATTAAAGTACATAATGAAACAGTCAGCTCAATAATGAACGCAACGCAATTCAAGTAACTGATAAAAAAAAGCCTTCGCAACCAAATACACGGTACAATTAAAGTACATAATGAAACAGTCAGCTCAATAATGAACGCAACATTATTCAAGTAACTGATAAAAAAAGCCTTCGCAACCAAATACACGGCACAATTAAAGTACATAATGAAACAGTCAGCTCAATAATGAAAGCAACACAATTCAAGTAACTGATTAAAAAAAGCCTTCGCAACCAAATACACGACACAATTCAAGTACATAATGAAACAGTCAGCTCAATAATGAACGCAACACAATTCAAGTAACTGATAAAAAGCCTTCGCAACCAAATACACGGCACAATTAAAGTACATAATGAAACAGTCAGCTCAATAATGAACGCAACATTATTCAAGTAGCTGATAAAAAAGCCTTCGCAACCAAATAAACGGCATAATTAAAGTACATAATGAAACAGTCAGCTCAATAATGAACGCAACACAATTCAAGTAACTGATAAAAAAAGCCTTCGCAACCAAATACACGGCACAATTAAAGTACATAATGAAACAGTCAGCTCAATAATGAACGCAACACAATTCAAGTAACTGATAAAAAAAGCCTTCGCAACCAAATACACGGCACAATTCAAGTACATAATGAAACAGTCAGCTCAATAATGAACGCAATACAATTCAAGTAACTGATAAAAAAAGCCTTCGCAACCAAATACACGGTACAATTAAAGAACATAATGAAACAGTCAGCTCAATAATGAACGCAACGCAATTCAAGTAACTGATAAACAAAAGCCTTCGCAACCAAATACACGGCACAATTCAAGTACATAATGAAACAGTCAGCTCAATAATGAACGCAACACAATTCAAGTAACTGATAAAAAAAGCCTTCGCATCCAAATACACGGTACAATTAAAGAACATAATGAAACAGTTAGCTCAATAATGAACGCAACGCAATTCAAGTAACTGATTAAAGCAAAAACTCAATAAAGAAAATAAGTGTAAATGACGGACGGCCAACCAAGAACACGGCATAATCATGTAACTAATGAAACAACCAACACAAATAAACTCATGCCAACACAATATAAAAAAATTATTTACAATCAACACAAATAAGAACGATAAAAAGAAATAAATAAGAAAAGAAAAAATGTCAACTTAACCAAGAACATGATGTAAATATGTAACAACAACAACAACAACAAAAAAAAAAAAAAAAAAAAAAAAAAAAAAAAAAAAAACAACCACGCCAACACAATTCAGAACACGACATAATACCATTAAACAGTCAACCTAACAAAGAACAAAGCACAATAAATAATAAAATAGTCGATTTAACAACGAACACAACATTATACAATGACGACACAGTCAACCCAACACGGCACAATTTAAATAATAAAAGAGTCAACTCATCCCACCCCCACCCCTACCCCCCCCCACCCCCCAAAAAAGTACATGTTTATAATGAAACGTTAACTAATCCAAACCAAGGCACAATTCAGACAATTTAATGGTCATTCAGCCAACCAAGAAAGAAGAGACAAACGCCTATTGGAACCACTGATTATTAAACTCCTGACACTGGACAGGCACTGTAATCTGATACTAAGAACATAGACTTATACAAATTGAAAGACAATATGACTGATTATTATTCTTTTAATACAACAGTATTTGTTTTATTTACATTTCATTACATTATGCCAAGATCTACATCTATCCTTGTCCTTGTGACATACATTTGTGTACATACAATATTTAGCAGAATAAGATTATTTTTCTCACTGAAAATTTGGTGATAAAAATGACAGATTTCGACCGTATCATATTTTAATGTACGTGGAAAGGAAAAATAATTCTATGCTATAGTGTTTATTTACAGTGAACATATTTTTCTAAGTAAAAAAAAATTGTTAAAAGAAAATGATGTAAAATAGATAAACCTGTAACATGCTCTTTTTTATAAACAGGATTGTAATTTCTGTCCTCAGTTACCTTGATTCATTGTTGTGTTAAGACTACTTATGCTGGAATACCTGAATCCTCTTCAAGTTCTATCGTGGGATTTTCTGAATACGACGGTGTCTAACTTTTATCGTATGGGAACTAACACAATCACTTCAATGAATCAGACACTCTAGAATTTTAAAAATTCTATCCCATTCCAAAAATGCAGGTAGTCTTTAACTCGTCTTTTTACTTTAATTGGTACCTTTGGAATATCATATTGCAGTTTGAATCTTTATACAAACCGTGCAACATGATTAATGAATGGGACATTTCAATTAAGTTTGTTTCTTAGAAAAATGTTGTTGTTGTTACTGTTATTGTTGTTGTTGTCGTCGTCGTCGTCGTCGGCGTTGTTGTTGTCATTGTCGTTGTTGTCGTTGTCGTTGTCGTTGTCGTCATCGTTGTTGTTGTTATTGTTGTTATGTTGTTTAACGTCTCATCGGTAATTTTTAGCTATTCGTGACGAGGTTATATTTATATTTTTGGATTAATCTAAGAACAAGGTCATGTATGTGTAAAATGTATAAGTGTGTATTATCGTCTGCAGTGTACTAGCTCACACTTGGTGCGACTTCTTTGTAAGGTGCTAGCTAAGCGAGCCAATATGCTGCAGACAAGAATACTAATCCCGCAGTTCATTAGCCTGGCACCGGATGAACCAGTCGACACACTGACCTTGCAATAACGCGTACCAGGCGAAAAATCAGTATCTCAAATTTAAAGGCTTATGTATGATCCGTCCGGGTACTGAATCCATGGTCTCCCGCATTTTTAACGAACACGTAAGAAAAGTTAATCCGTATACATGTTTAAGTTCAATTCGTTTGTATTAAAATATCAACGAAATAGTTTTAATTTACAATAAAATACATATGTCAATTGTCATGTGCAGAATTTTTTTCCTGTAAAAATGTAAAATTCGGCACATGAAATATATATAAAAATATATATATAAGTATAACAAAAAAAATTTAATCAAACACGGAACAAATAAAGGTCAATGTCGCAATACCGTCATAAACAAACAACATTGAGCTAAACCGTTGGACAAAAGAGCGGAAAAAAAATTTGAGCGACAAAGTAATGAACATTTTGAATAACAGATTTTTAACCCGAATTTTTAAATAAAAAGTAAACATTTGAGCGGTAGATTTCTTAACCACCGCTTCTGTTAGCCAATGTAAAATGCACACCACACACACACACACACACACACACACACACACACATTCTGTTATGAGAGAGAAGCCGAAAACCTGTCCTTTCGTTGAAAGAAAGGATTGATCGAGGCCTAGGCCCGTCAGGGCCGAGATTAATTTTTTCTTTCAACGAATGGACAGTTTGAGGCTTCCCTCTAACTTTAAACAGTACATTTCTTTGTGTAATTAAAACACAGATAGAAATATCCCTTTTATGACATAACGGACAGTTGTAGGTGAAAATATATCTGGTCATTTTAAACATTTGAATTCATAACTTAATGGACAGTTGTAGGTAATTCTATAGATTGGTTTAATGAAGCGTGGTTAAGCCATTCGAAGAATGGAAAATTGTGAATTTTGTGATTTGTGCTCGCAAGGTGACAAAATATTCTTTCCGCTTTCATTTTTAAAAATGTCATCAGACAGGGAAGACATATTTTTAACTCAGACCAAAGTAAGCAATAGTAGTGAAACAGATGGGTATTAAGTGACATACTTGATATGGAACAAGAAAATAATGATGTTACCCCTGATAATAATTATCAAGCTGATTTTACATTGAAAACATATTTTTTCGGATATTTCGGATGATGAACTAATTAAAGCTACTCAAATTGCCGAACATAAAACAACTAGATTTCCTGCACCAATGCAAGAATCCGACCTTGAAAAATAAGTAAAAGATGGCCTTTTAAAGAAGACAGAAACCAAAACTCAGTGGGCCCTTAAGGTATTTGAAAATTGGCAAAACGAGCGTTCAAATGTGTCTTCTACAGACAGTTTGATAAAAATATACTGGAAAATGTCAAATGAGCAGCTGAACGAGGCCCTTGGATATTTTGTTGCAGAAGTTCGTAAATTAAACGACGATGAATACAAACCGAACGATGTTTATGAACTAATTATCGCTAAACAACACCACCTGAGAGAAAATAAAAGATTTATCAACTTTTTAGATGATGCCGAGTTTGAAAATATGCGTCGAGTTTTGGATGCAAAAATGAAAAACTTACCTCGATTGGGCTTGGGCATAGAAAAGAAAAAAAGCCGATGTTATTTCAGAAGAAAAGGAAAATGAAATATGGGAAAAAGGGATTTTCGGAATTGACACCGCACAGAAATTATTAGACACACTGGTTTTTCAGCTTGGTTTGAATTTTGCTTTGAGAGCAGGTCAGGAGCATCGAAATTTACGACGTGGTTTGTTCGGACAAATAAAGGTCAAAATTGATGTAACTGGAAATAAATATCTAGAGTATTGTGAGGATATATCGAAGACTAACACTAGGGGTTTACTGCATCGACAAGTGCAACCAAAAATAACTAGAGCTTATTCCAACAATGATCGTCCAGAAAGATGCCCAGTCAGAATCTACGAAAGTACATAAGTTTGAGGTAAGCAAAAAATTGTGTAATATATATAAAAGAGAAACAAACATACAATCATATAAATAAATAAATAAATAAATACATAAATAAATAAATAAATAAATAAATAAATGAATGTGTTGCAATTGAAATGATAATTAAATTGTTATATTATTGTAATTGTCTTGTGCTACTTTTGAATTGTAATATTTCATAAAAATTCATAAGTAACACATAAGAAATAAAATATATCTTATTAAAATTAAAAAAAATGTGATAAACTATGCTGATGAGATTTTAAAATGCAAATTGAATGTAATAATATAATAAGTTATACCTTTCTATGTTTATATTTTATATCTTTTGCATTTTTCTACTTTCAGGCCAAATGAATCCAAGTGTAATGATCAGTATCTTCGACCACTAAAATATCCGACTGCACAATGTTGGTATGCAGATTCACCAGTTGGTGTTCATCAGTTACAACGAACCGTTTCGAAATTATGTGAAAGTGCTGGATTTAAGGGATTTTATACAAATCACTCACTTCGTGCGACAGCAGCAACCAGACTTTATAATGCAGGGCTAGATGAACAGTTAGTTGCCGAAAAACGGGACATCTGTCAAATGCCGTGCGATCTTATAAACGTACTTGTGACAATCAGTTGAAAAATGTCAGTAATATTTTACAGTGTGGATCTAATGCTTATGTTCGGTGTTCAAGTGTTCAGTGTCCCAGTAAAAAGATAAAGTTAAATGTGCAAAATGAAAAAGCGAATGTTTGTGATTCCAGCGAGGGGAGACAACTGTGTGTTAATTGTTCACTTTGAAATTCTAGAATCTAGATTAAATTTAACAAGGAAATTTACGATTTTCAAGGACGTTATTGGGATTTATATGTGCATTCGGCTATATATTCTGTTTCTGTTTCTGTTATTATCACATTGATTATGTTTTTTGGTTCAAAATTAAATTATTTCAAACTGTTTCTATTGTGTTAACTTGTAAACTGTTTTGGGTGGGTTATCAGTTTACCTATAACTGTCCAATAAGTCTATATAGCTGTACATTCTTATGTCCATTCTGTTACTTAATGTACAGTTATATCAACTTATTGGACATTACAGGTAATAGCTGATGTTTAAGCTAGTTAATACACAGACAAGACAAAACATGACGTCATAGCAATGTTTTAAAGTCTGTTAAAACATTGCTATGACGTCATCCTTTGTCTTTTTTGTACATTAACTAGCTTAATCGCCATTTATTACCTGTAAGTGTCCAATAAGTTAAAGTATCTGTACATTAACTAACCGAATGGACAGCTAGAATGTACAGATATATCAACTTATTGGAGAGTTTACAGGTGAAGTGTTAAATACGAAACAGAAACACACCCTAGAAGTTTGAACTCTTGTATCCTTTAAAAAAAATCAATAACCAGCAAAGAAATGTATAAATTCCATTTTCGCATTCAAAATTGAGCACATGTACAATTTCCAGGTAAACATCCACACAAATATTAGGTTGAACTGAAAAACTCAATGTAAAATAACTGGAAATGATATATTTCCGAAATCAACACGAGTTGTCTCACCTAAACTGTCCAACAATTTCACAAACATTTGGTTTTTCATTTTGCACAGATTTATCTTTTTACTGGCAGATTGAACACTAATATTAAAAGATCTACACTGTACAATATAACTAACTTCCATTAACTGATTTTCTCCTTCAATATCTATGTTAAATGAGGTAAATTTTTGACCGAGTAAAATATATGTCTACACTATCTGATGGGCATCTTAACAAATGAAAGCACATGGCATGAGCATGTTTTGTAGGTCTTACATGAGGAAATCACAAATAAGCATGCATTATGTGTTTCTATTTATGACTGAATACACTTCAATTAAACACACTATATAATTACCTACACGTGTCATTAAGTTATGAAAGAAATCATGTTAAACCTACAAACTGGTCCATTATTTAATGAAAGGGTGATTTAAAACTGTATTTTAAGAACACAAAGGATTCAATGTTTTAAGTTAGAGAAAAGCCTCAAACTGTCCATTCTGTGAAAGAAAAATTGATCGAGCCCTAGGGCTCGATCAATCCTTTCTTTCACAGAATGGACAGTTTTCGGCTTTTCTCTATAACATATTTAATTCCAAGTACGTGTTAATCAAAAGCAATCAATTTTACCATAAACATATTTTTGAAATTCTCTCTCTCTCTCTCTCTCTCTCTCTCTCTCTCTCTCTCTCTCT
>CM056599.1:46447300-46686631 GCA_029721355.1 Tegillarca granosa | reverse complement strand
ATAATGTCATTATCATTATGCACCATGAAATTAATTATAGATTACTGAAGTTACCTACAAAATAAGTTTTTTGGTAAATAAGGAAATTGAATGAGTGAGAAATTATATCTATCCTAGTTATTCTGTGCTGGATTTCTCTGGAACCTTGTGTTACAACTGATCTGACTTCAGCATTTGTATGTACTAGATCACAGGCACACAGTGTTACAATTCACTATGGATCGCACATTGGATGCATTGGAAGAGACACATTCCTTGTTGGTACAGCGGGTCAGAACTAATTAAAAACATCCGAATCCCATCATTTCATTGCATGTTATTAAAAAATTTTAGCATCTACCACAATCAACCAGATGATGTATGTAATTTCAACAATCAGACAAAGACACTTTTAACATTACATCATATGACAACTATCTTTTGTACTGCCATTGTCCTTCTTGTTCCAATTCCTTAAGTGTTCTCTGTTTATACAATTTGCTAAGAGAAAAAACACATTATTATGTATCCAATCTTTCCGTCAGTGCTGTCAGCACTTTGATTAAAATAAACTTTGTGATTTTAAATAGTATAGTGATATGGTATATGATAAAGCCCCATATAGGATTTATTTTCACAAAATTACATGAAATTTTCTCCCAATAGTTTGTTTTTAAATTGCAAAATGTTTTAATAATGTTAACTATCTATATATATATATATATATATATATATATATATATATATTATATATATATTATATTATATATAATATATATATATATATATATATTGTGTGTGTGTGTGTGTGTAATGACTTTTATATGCACACTATTTACTATGATTACCAAATAAAATATATAATTGGTGCTATTTCAAAGTTTGTTTTCTTTTAATATGTTAGCTAACCCGGCATAGCTAGGTAAAGCGTATGGCATGGTAAAGCAAGTGTGTGTATGTGTTTGTCCCTAAACTTCAGACCTCTACGAAACCAATAGGTCATTTAAAATGAAATTGGGTAATAAAGGTCTGCATAAAAAACAATGCTTTTACTGTTTTGGGGATCCTGCTATAGGCTGTGACTATTTGTTTATATTGTAAAGAGGAACTGGGTCATAGAAAAATGGTCTGTTTTGTGTTGAGATTCTAGTCATATAGGCAGTGTCTATTTTCACAGTAATGAATAACACCCAGGGTATTTTGTACTATGTTATATATATCCCAGGTTACATATGAATATTTGATGTTCAACAGTAATGGGGAAGTAACACTCATGTCATGGAGATAAACAATTGCATTTATGGGGACGAGTTTCAGAGGATATACCTTAGAAGTTAAAATGAGTTTTTTTGGTTTGGTGTCAAATGTGTTAAAAAGCATCACAAGGGCGTCACATTTTTTTTATATGTGTCTTTCTTAAAAATATACGTACTGAGTATCTCCTTTTTAATACAATAGTGCATATATATATACTTAAAAGAGTTGAGTTGAGTAATGTTGTTTAACATCCCAGTCAAGAATATTTCACTTATATCGAGACATCGCCAGCTATAGGCAAAAATGCAGAAATTTTGCCTGTGCGTTGCGATGATAGCTTTATACAACAGGGTTCTTTATCGTGCCATGCCTGCCATGACACAGGACCTCGTTTATAATAAGTTTCCATCCAAATGAACCGTGACTTTCATTTCGTAATGCTGAGTGCTTTGTAAAAGAACAGTCACTACCCACTTTCAAGTCTTGAATCAGACCCGGCCGGGTGTGATACCCATGACCTCCCACTTACGCAGCCAGCACTCTACTGACTGAGCTACCGCAGTGGTCTATATATTTAAAGAAACATATGAAAATGTGTCAACAACACTCCAGTACATATACTTTTGACGATGGATATAAAAATTTGTCATACCCCTAGGACGAAAACTGGCCTCAGTTTCACAATCATTCACTCAATTGAGTATACACTCAACTCAAATATTCCCATTTTTCTCTCATCCATATTTTTAAAAATTGATGTTAGTTGTATATATATATATATATATATATATAATATATATATATATATTATATATATATATATATATATATAAGTTTCATTTAGATCGAGGCGGTCAGTTCAGGGATGGTGGAGCCCTGGAGTGGCAGAAGATAAGCACCGGCCTTCTGCAAGCGACAAACTGTCTTTCTCACATTAAAATCTGTCCCGATTGGTATTCCAACCTTGTCCATGAGTCAGTGTGTCTTTTTATACGACTTGGCTATAGGTCCCCTATATATCACACTGTATGCCGTTGTCATTCCCGGTAGTCACGTGGCGTCAACAAATTTTGTTGACATGATTAATTATTGAGATAATAAGAGATATAGTACAACAACTTGATATGTAAAATGACTAACTGTTGAATTAATTAAAACAAAATAGATTTATTGTAGTGATTTTTAATATTTTAACTATACCTTAACTAGCTAGAAAGACGGGTTGCTCAGTCAAGAACAACATTTCTTTGATCTGAATTCAGAACTAAAACTTTCACTTTGATAAAACGACTGAAAACCGCAGTACTTGCAACTCATGATTCTACTGCTTTAGGTGTTGGCAACTAAAAAGCAAAGCGCATTCCTCTTGAAAGGAACCGACCTTGGAATTCCAATTGGAAAAGTGAAAAATTTCAATAAAATTTAGTTGGGAAAAATTTCCATAGGGCTGATTTTGTTTGGAAAAATATTCCAAGTGGAAAAAAATTCCAAAAGACATTCATTTTTGGAAAATATTTCCAAATGAAACTTACTTGGAAAAAAAATCCAACAAAAGGCTATTATTCCAAGAAAAACATTCATTTGGAAAAAAATTCCAAAATAAGTACTTTGTTGGAAAAATAATCCAAAGCATTCTATTTTGGAAAAAAAATCCCAACATTTTACTCATTTGGAAAAAAATTCCAACATCATACTTTTTTGGAAAAAAATCCAACATAAGATTATCTTGGAGAAAATTCCAACATTATTCTATTTTTGGAAAAAAATTCCAATAAAATCTATGTTGGAAAAAAAATCAAATTACCTATCATGTTTGAAAAATCAAAATAATTTTTGATTAAATATCATAACATCTTTAATTGTATGATTGTAGAAGAAAAGGGGTATTGATAATGGTCTGACAGACAAAAACCATGTTGATGATGCATGTTTGTAACATTATGTATACCATCTGTTCAGAGTGAAAAAAATGAAGGGTCATTATTTAGGTCACCCCATTCATATTCGAACTAAGCCTAGAAAACATGACAAATTAAAACATAATTTCACATAGTTTCTATGTACATCTATTACATGTACTTGGTTACAGTAGTCAAGAACATATGTGACCAGCCACGAGAAAAACAGGCTTATGGAGGTACCAAACCGAAAATGAGATTTTGGTGCATTATTGTTCTACCCTATGTGCTAAAACACCCTGTAAAATATTTCTTCCAAATCTGAGGTATTTTTGTTGCTATGGCAACAAATGCAAACACCACATTCACAGTATAAACTGTATTTTAATTGTATTTGTTTGGGAAAAAAATTCAAAACAGAAAATTTACTTTGTTGTTTAACTTGTCTTATGGAATTTTTTTCCAGAAGACACAGGACATGGACTTATGTTTGTATTCACACATTTTTAAATTTTATGTACAAAATTTGTAAAATAGTTTTCATAGCAACCAAACATGTTCTATAGCAACAAAATGAAAACTTTAAAGATTATTTTATGATTAATATTTGAGAATTAAAAACACATTCACTGTAAAGAATGACACGCGTTATGCAAATATAAGTGCATATAAAGAAATTTAATGCACATTGCTTCATTGATGTTTTTGGACAGTCAAATTGGTAACAATTATTCATTTACTTACAAGGGAGATAACTCATTTTCTAAATGATGATCAGTAATGGTGATGAGACAGAGCCATTGCAATACCATATTCATTTTGATTAGAAAGAATCATCCAGTTTTTCTAAATGAAAACTTCAAGACATACATGTGTATGCTATACACAGCAAGTAACAAGACAAGTGACAAAATAAAGGAACAAGCATTAACCTAATCTTTTTTTCATAAATAGAATAATATCAGCAGCATCAAGTTACTTATTGTGATCAAGTGTTCGATGTGCACCTGGGGATCATATTTAAGTGCCTAAGTTCAAATCTCAATTAGACAGATCCTACTTTCCTAGTGTAAGTAAGTTTGTCAGTTCTTTTGCCAAAAGATGAGTTGTTCTCTCTGGCCACTCTGGTTTCCTCCACCATGCAAAAACTAAACACTTCTATAAAAGTAAAAAAAAAAAAAAAAACAAATCTTGACTTGTGCATAAAACACCAAAACTCAACTCAACCAACTTGTAATGTCTGGATAATATTCAATCACCTTTAATCTTATTACCACTGTACTTCAGAAACCATATTTTATTAGCAAATATGTGCATTGCAGTTGTATGCAAATTTATCTACATTTTGCTGTAAAGGGTGTTATGACTATTAATGTAATTACTTCTTGAGAGTACAGCATATATAACACATACCACTTTATACAATTTAACCTGTAGTTGGTGAAGCTAATCTAAGGTCTGAGCCCTCTAATACCAAATTAAATAAGGGGTTATTATTAAAAATTAAAACTATAAAATCATTTAAATTAATTCATTTTTGTAATTGATTAACTTAAATCAATGAAGAAGTTTTTTCTCAGTTTTTTAGAAATAAGAATGGACAAATAATTTTGCTACTGCTAGATGTCATGTCCAGTTTCTTTGCAGTAACTACATTTTCCAAATTTTTCTCTGTCTTCTTTAATGACAATTCTGGCTTCAGAACACTTGATTTTGAAGACACAACATCCTTGTCATCAATTCCAAAACAAAAAATGTCCTATCTCTTGAAACAGGTACCACTGTCTGTTTGCATTTGATCCATTTGCTTTTAAAACAGTAGATACAATTATTGGGTCAATAAACTGCTGCTTTTTAAACAAGTTCATTTCAATCTCTGCATTGTCAGCATATTCTCTGACAAAAACAGCACCTGGATAATTTTTTGACATTCTGCAATGATGATACTTAAAAATTTCTGGTAGTGTTTTGAAAGGTTTTTAAAATTCTTTACAATTGTAGAAAACTACTGGTTGCTGGTCATCATTTGCAAGTTGTGGTATATTATGGGATTTCTTGATAATGAGGCAACACAATTATAAACATCTTGGCGAGTTTCTGCTGTGCAGTGTCTCCATTTCACCTCTGAATGGAAAAAAACCAAATTCAATCATATTTAAGCACTTTTATAAACAACAAGGGGAAAAGAGACTATATATGTTGAAATAAATTTTTAAAAATTAAAGAGTATGCAGTCAACAAAGTTTAGATTTAAAAAGTTTTATTGCCTCCTCGAACAGAACACAGTCTGCGGTTAATACAGAGGGTGAGAAACTACAAATACAAAAATCACATGCAAATAACACAGCATAAATAAGACATAAACACAGCATAAAACATGACCTAGAATTAAATAAAATGAAACCTGAAATTCAAAATACAAATAAAAACAAATTATCATTACAAATGCAAAAGTTCAAGAAAAACCAATTCCACAAATTGTACTATGCCATATCCAAAACATCGACGATACCAAATTAAACTGTCCAACAAAAATTCAACTGTTTATTATTTTAAAAATGTACATGTCAAAAAGCGCGCGAAATAAAAAGTAAATAAACAGATACTTTTACAGCAAATAAACGATAATTATAGGAATCACAATAACAGTCCACAGTATTTAATAATCAGAATAATGTTCATTATTTTTTGATAATTTACTGCATATAAAACTCACTCTTTGAGGCGTCTAACTTGCCGGAAAACTGACAGCTTCATCTGGAGACATCACACGCACAATACTTGAAATTGGATGACGTAAACAAACACTAATAGTAAAAACGAAACTGTATGTACCGGAATCCGGCAACATTACACTCCCCTTCTGATTTCTTACAGAAATCACTCTTGCATATTAAACAATGAAACATTAAAACATGAAATAAATGTTGATACCATAATAGTAAATTGTGAAGACTCTAAATAAGATAAAATATTAACTGCTTGTAGTCTTTTATGCACAAACAAAACAGTCTCTGTTTTCACAGTTCACAAAAGTTCAAAACATATTTGGTCCATTAATCCACATACTGTTTGGAGAGTCTGTGCTTGGAAAGAACGGAGTAGCTAAATCTGCGGGATTATGAATCAGTTGGTACATGGCGCCAATGGTCTGGTCCATTAAAAGATCGAATTCTATTGACTCGATTAGCAACATAAACATAAAATCTTCTGACATCACTGGCTAGTACCTAAGGCAATCAGGCTGTCTTGTTAGAACCAAAAGTCATTATTATCTATCCAAGCTGCTCCTTGATAAACTCCGCAATTTCTACAGCTAATACAGCAGAACATAACTCCAAACGAGGTATTGTGTTGCCCATGTGAAGGAGCTACTTTAGCCTTTCCAAACAGAAAACTGGTATCACTTGACACCTCGTCTTTCCAAAGCTTTAAATAAGCTACAGCAGCTATGGCATCTTTGGAGGCATCAGCAAATATGTGGACTTGTACTCGAAAAGCATTTATAACAGAGTACATGCTGTACATAGGAGGAATACTAAACTTTTCAAGGAAGTAAAGTGATTCCACCCAGGTAGTCCCATCTATGCAGAAATGTGATGTCAAGCGGTTCATCCCAATCCATTTTCTTATCTGACATCATTTCTCGAAGCAGCATTTTTCCTTGTATTATAACTGGACTAGCAAAGCCAAGTGGATCAAATAAACTGTTAATAGTGGAAAGGACTCCTCTACAGGTGAATGGTTTAGAATCCACATCAATCTTAAAGAGAAAAGCGTCATCATTAATATTCCAGTATAAACCAAGGCTTCTTTGGATTGGTAGATCATCTTGTCCTATGTCGAGATTCTTCAAATCAGTAGCAAGATCATGTTTTTCGAACTGCAACATGACTGTTTTGGAGTTGGATGCTATCTTATGTAGTCGAAGTTGTCCCCCTTCCTTCAAAGCACTCTGTGTTCTTTCATCAAATCAACAGCAATCTCATCACTGGGACAGCTAATTAGTCCATCATCCACATAAAAGTTGTTACAAACAAAATCTCTCACATCTGAATCACTATCCTCCACAGAGCGACGAAGACCATAAGTAGCCACAGCTGGAGACGGGCGATTACCAAAAACATGAACAGTCATCCGGTATTCAACTAAGGGTTTAGAAAGATCATTTTCAGGATGCCAAAGAAAGCGAAGATAGTCCCTATGTTCTGCATGCACTCTGAAGTTATGGAACATTTGCTCTATATCAGCTGTTAATGCAACTTTTTCACGGCGAAATCTTAACAGGATACCTTGGAGGTTGTTGTAACATCTGGACCCTTGAGTAAAACTTCATTCAAAGATACACCTTTGTAGCGTGCTGATGAGTCAAAACCATGCGAATTGAGTCTTTCTTCTTACGATGGTAAACTCCGAACATAGGCAAGTACCATCTCTCTTTGTTTTCTGGAATAAAGGGTGCTATTTCTGCATGGCCTCGGTCAAAAATTTTAGTCATGAACTGTGATACATGTTCCATCTTGACAGGATTATGGCGTAAGCTACGGTCAAGAGATTCAGCACGGGTTACAGCCTGGTGTTTGTTGTCGGGCAATGGAGGTCTGCTAGAACGAAATGGTAATGGCGCTGTCCATCTTCCATCTGGATCTTTTTTGAAACCCATATCCATGGTGTCTAAAAATCTCTGGTCATCAATTGAAATGGCGATCTTCTCGTCTAATTCTGTTTTTACAAAGATGTTATCCTTCACAACTAGTTTACTGTCACAAGGCTCAAACAAGGAGGGACGGCCATTTCCTAATAAGCACGTTTTGTTGACTGAAATATGGTTAGATACATGGAGCTCATCTAAGCAAACTGAACCAATGATAACCCAGCCAAGTGGAAGTTTCTGTGCATAAGGAACTCCGCCTTCACAATAACGTTGGTCTTCAACAACATGTGCAGCAATCAAATCTCTCCCTATAAGGATTTCAATATCAGCATCAGCAATGAGATCAGGAATGGAATCTACAATATCCTGCAGGTGAGTATATTGCTCAGCAATGTGACACGATGGGATTTCCTCTCTGTTGTTAGGCAGTTCAGGACATTCTATAAGTGTCGGCAGCTTGAAGGCACAGTTTCTGTCAATAGATTCAATAATAAATCCTGGAGCTCTTCTACCAGTTGTTACAACTTTGCCGGAACATGAAGCCAAAGTATACTCAGATGAAGGTCCATTCTGATGGAAAGCATCAAAAAATGAACTGGATGCTAGACAATGGTTGCTTTGGTCATCAATCATAGCATACACTATCCTAGACTGCTGTTCTAAACCTTCTGGATACACTCTAGCAGGAACTATCTTGGCACATGACTTACTGGTTCCAGTTGTAGTACCACAAACTTGAGTGCAGGTGGAAGAAATTTTACTAGTGGTTGCCTCCCCTTCATGGACTTTTACACTTTCATGGAGTGCTGTAGGATGTGAGGATGCCTTACAAATACTGCACTGGATGGTGGCTTTACAATTTTTAGCTCGATGTTTCTTAGGACCACAACATTTTATACATATACCATTAGCCATGATAAACTTCTTTCTGTCCTGCATAGATTTCAGACGAAAACCATTACAATCATTTAGCAAATGTCTAGTATGATGAAATGGACATCTCACAGCTTCAGATACAACAGTTGGCTCTGTTCCTGTCTTTTTTGAGACAACAGGTAAAGTTGATGAGGCATTACGATAAGTACGTGGTTGCAATCTTTCTGTATTGTCAAAATTGAAACTTGGGTCATTCTTCATCTTGGCAAGATCTTTTATGAAATCAACAAAGAAAGTGAAGGGTGGATACACTGCAGCTTGACGTTTCTTATACTTTGTAGCTTCAACTGTCTATTTCTCTTGAAGGTTAGGTGGTAGTTTAGCAACTAGCGAGTTGATTCCAGTAGGCGAGTCGAAATATCCAAACATCACAGCATACTGGGGTTGTCTTTTAATAGAATTGATCTCAGAAGCCAAATCTGCTAAATTATACAGCCTTTTGTAATCATGGTTGCTAATCTTAGGAAAGGTAGCAATATTTCGTTTAAGACTACTCTCTATTAACTCTGGAGATCCAAACCGTTCTTCAAGTCGTTCCCAAACTAAATTCAGTGCCGTCACTGGATCTGCGGCATTACATTTGCGAATGGTGGCTGCTTGTCTTGATGAGTCTGTCCCAAGCCAACGAATCAGTAGGTCAAGCTCTTCTGATGGTGTAGCATCAAGCTCAGTCATTATAGACTTGAAAGTTAATTTCCATGCTAAATAAAAACTGGGATTATCATCATACTTTGTAATTCTAGATAATATGAGATCTTTCTTCAGAAGGAACTTGGTTATGTCTGCAATTGGTTCACTTTTTCTGTCATCTAAAGACTGTCTGTTGTCATAATGACTGCTGGAACAATTAAAATTGTTGTCAAGATGTGTAGATCTGGCAGTATCAAAACGTAGAGCAGGCTTTTCAGACATAAAAGGTGAAGCAAGGGGATTCAATTGAGACTGCACTTCTGTGTGACCTTGAGGTGCTGAATCTAGCCGGAAATGTGGTTTAGGCAGTTGTAATTGAGATGACGAAAAACGTGGCTTGAAAGCAGACTGAACAGTAGTAGTTTGTGTAGGATAATGCTGACGGGGAAACTCGTGTTCAGATGTAGATATATAGGTGTGTCTAATGTCAGGTTCCAAGTTAATAGTATGTTGACTAGATGTCTGAACTGGAAGTGGCTCAGTTTCAACTGGCAGCTGTTGAGAAGCTATGTTTACATCCACACTCGATAAAGGTAAAGCTCTCTTAGGATGAGTGGTCACATCAGGGTTGTTTATATTGTCCTCAAAGCTATTTGTCACTTCTAGATCAGGATCTCTCATGCATGAAATAGGATCAGGCAGACTATCAACATATTCTTGGGTTCTGGCATGCTTCTTACTAGATGTTACTGAACCAAGTTCTAATTTAACTGCAGTATTCTGGATGGCATCAATCTCAGCTTGTTTAATCTCGATATCTTGCTGGAGTTTTAGAGCCTGCAACCTAGATTCAAGAGCTACTTTCTGTTGAATAATATCAGCTTCTGCATCCAAAAACTTTTTCCTGATAACAGTAGCATCGAGCTCAGCTTGTTTGCGCTCCACAACACTGGATTTTTTGGATAAAGAAGATGAAGATCTTGTAGAATGGCCATCTTTGCTCTTAGATGATGGGTTAAGCAGTAAGCTTAATCTTTTGAATGCCATGTCAACTTTACAATCAACTGTTTCCTTTATAAGATTGTGTGCTGCTTCTTCACCATAACTTTCTGTGGTCCGCACTGTCCTCAAGTATTCAATAAATTTAGTTGATAATTCACAGTATGCCCTGTAGCATGAATCAATCAAATTGCGCACTGACACAAGCGCATTTGAATCAGTCTTAACTTCATCAATATGTGAGATGCCGGCATTGAGATCATTTTTAACCTCACGCAGCTGGCTGGCATACTTACTGACTCGAGACTGGAACTCCTCCCTGGCAGGACTGGTCAATATGCGTTGTCGTGTTGATCTTCGAGTTTCAAGTTCTGGAACTGAATGTACACTCATCATGGAATGAGACTAAACTTGTGTATATTTTACTTTGTGCTTGAGCTTAATAAGAATTGGAGCTGGGTGCCAAAACTTCTTGCTGTTGGTTGGAGCTGGACATTATAGGCAGGAGCTGGACGACTAGATTTCTCACTATGCAGTCAAACAAAGTTTAGATTTAAAAATGTTTTATTGCCTCCTCGAACAGAACACAGTCTGCGGTTAATACAGAGGGTGAGAAACTACAAATACAAAAATCACAATGCAAATAACACAGCATAAAATAAGACATAAACACAGCATAAAACATGACCTAGAATTAAATAAAATGAAACCTGAAATTCAAAATACAAATAAAAACAAATTATCATTACAAATGCAAAAGTTCAAGAAAAACCAATTCCACAAATTATACTATGCCATATCCAAAACATCGACGATACCAAATTAAACTGTCCAACAAAAATTCAACTGTTTATTATTTTAAAAATGTACATGTCAAAAAGCGCGCGAAATAAAAAGTAAATAAACAGATACTTTTACAGCAAATAAACGATAATTATAGGAATAACAATAACAGTCCACAGTATTTAATAATCAGAATAATGTTCATTATTTTTTGATAATTTACTGCATATAAAACTCACTCTTTGAGGCGTCTAACTTGCCGGAAAACTGACAGCTTCATCTGGAGACATCACACGCACAATACTTGAAATCGGATGACGTAAACAAACACTAATAGTAAAAACGAAACTGTATGTACCGGAATCCGGCAACATCACAAGTATATTACCCACCATACTATAAATATTCAGCATTCATTTAAACAAGGGTCTTTATGCCTTACAAATATTCCAACCCGAAAGACAATTCTGTTTAAAGCATTAGGGTGAGTAGGAATTATTACAGAAATTACACGAGTCATGTGCGAGTTTTTGAAACCAGAACTCTTGACTTCCAATGCCAGCCTGCCCGCAATTAGTAACCGTTTAGAACGTTCTTAAGAGGAAAGAGAACGTTGTAACATAAAACACCAGAAATGTTTACCTGAAGTTGTTGTAGAACAAGTCACACGATTAAGGGACGATTGAAATTCAGTATCAATAATCTCTCCTTTCAAACATCCCATAAAATAAGGCCAGTCGGAGGTCACAAAATATCTGTATTCGCCGTTGCTCATCGTTTTACCATTACAAATATCTAAATCAGCTGATGTTACCAGACTAGTCTGCCATGATACTTTAGGACCGTAAATAGGTATTCCATCTATTGCCACACCCAGAAATTCATCGGTATTGCCATTATAAACACAGTTCTGTGGAAGCTTGTGGTAATGATAGGAGCCCATGTTAGTAGGATGACCATCGCAGCTGTCAAAAGTCTCAGCATCGGACCCTTCTACTGCATTCTTATAAGTTGATGTAAGTAAATTATAGACTGCTACTCCGTGTTTAGTTAAACCAATCATTCCCATCGGAATACAATTCACGTTTGTAGTACTAATAGTGGGACTTTGTTTTATAGTGATCTCAATGTTTTGAGCCGTTGCTGTGTTCGGATTTACTTGCTGCATCGCATGGTCAGGTAACCCGTTTGCATATATGATATAACTAAAACAATAAAATCTTAAATGTTAGAATCAATGCCACGATGCAAGGTAAAAGGACTCATGCTTACTACCCGACTATGGACTACACATGTCTCATTCAACAATTGAACTGTTTTAAAATGATGTTCATTGTTAGTATGAAGGCAACAACTTTGCAAGGAAACGGAATAACGCGCGTTAGCGCGTGATGATAAGTTTGCTTTGCAAAGTTTTTGCCTTCGTTCAAATGTTAGATAACAAAGCAGTAAGAAGTATACTTATTCTTTACGCCTGATGCGGTGCAATTATCTCTCAAAGTTTTGAACATTATCGTTTTAAGATTAGCGAGGAGTTTTGTAGTACTTAAACCATGTATTATACTTTTGAGGAGATCCTATTGTATCCCTTGTAAATTGATTAAAAGCATGTAGCTGATTTTTCAGTTTTTCATAGCGTGTGAAACTGACAATTTTCACTTAATGTGGCATACATGCGTGAATCTAATTTCAATTGAAATTTACATCACTTGAAATTTATATCCCGTTAATTGACAAGTTTTACCATTATACTTTGACTCAAATTAATAGGGAATACAGCAGTATTGCCAAGGTAGGAAGAAATTTTTATAAGATCTGATTGTTCAAGAATTTTGTTGTGGTTTGATGGTTTCGACAGACCAGTTCTTGTCTGTTCTTTCATCTGGCCATCAAAAACACCATTTCATTTTTTTAAACTCTGTCTCTCACAATGTCAATATTACGGTAAATATCAACCAGGTGCCTATATGTTATTAAAATTGTATTTGATTAATTTCTTTGATTTTATTTTGTGCATTTTAACCATTGAACCGTTTTTGTAATATTTCGTAAATGTGTTTTTCAGGCTTGTCTCGAATATAAACAAAAGTAATGTGATAGCTATGTTTGTTTGCCTATGGTAATGTAGTTCGGCCGGATTGTGAATTGCATTTAATATGTATTCATACACGGAGTGACAAGGCTTTTGTCGTCCATAGGCAATTATAAACGCAAGCTTGCAGCTATGGGAATTTCACAAGGCAAATGAAATATCCTACCATTTTTCGGGACAGTCATTTTTAGTTGAGTGTTTAGGCTACAACAAAATATCTTCCTTAAATAAACTATATCTACACCCACAGTGCGCTCTCTCTCTCTCTCTCTCTCTCTCTCTCTCTCTCTCTCTCTCGTGACAGAAAGAAATAATTAATTAGGATAAAATAGAGATAAAAAAGTTATATCCTGTAGTATGAGAACTTGTATTTTTTTTATATCCGTGTAACCTAACCTTACGGCATTATCAGTAACTTTTTTTAATGTCACGACATTGTCCTCTTATTTAAGACATTGTCTTCATATTTACGACAGTGTCCTCCTATTCCCAAGTCCCAGTTAAAGTGCAAGTTCTAACATTACGGTGGATAATCTCTCTCTCTCTCTCTCTCTCTCTCTCTCTCTCTCTCTCTCTCTCTCTCTCTCTCTCGTTGTGTTGTGTTGTGTGTCTGGCTATCATAATTGTTACAAGTGTTATCATAATTACTTGCTCCCGCTGGTGACAACGGTTACGTTTCCGCCATAGGTTCCACTATTACTAAACATTGCTACTTCTGCGGCAGACAAACCATGTCCGTTTGTCAACGAAAATGATGACATCAATACAAGAAGTACTTTAAGATGCATATCTGAAAATAACATAAAATTTTAATAAAACTGTGATAACAATTGTGCCTAATCATATTCGAAATATGAATTCATTTATTGAGAAAATATTAGTTACCATCACTTTCTATATTGTTCACAATGAACTTCTAAAGTCACGAACAGAAGCTTCTAAAACAATGCATTAAAGAAAACAAAACTCTAAGTTCTCATTTCAATTTCGACAATGCTATTGACTTTAGACAAGTTTCCTTTCTTTTTTTAAATAAAAGGTATTTACTTATGTCAAAACAATACCTAAGTCATAGACTCGTCAATACTGAAAGTTGCATCTGTTTGTTTTTTAAAATTACTTTAAACTCGCTAAATCTCTTAATCTCCATTTATGTAGTAAACTCGCGTTTTTTTTGGTTTTTTTTTCATTTTTATAAAAAAAATTTCTACTTGCTTTTGCCATATTTAATTAATAAGTAATTAATTAATTAATTAATTAATTAATTAATTAAATAAATAAACAACATGATAATAGACTTACTTGTAAGTCCCCAATTCTAAGTGTTTGTACCTCGGCTGTGAGTCCTCTACAGAATGAAATACAGAATACCCTTGACGCATTTATAACGGATGCATTAAATTAAAAAAAAAAAAATTGAATAAAGGTATAAAGCTTAAAACGTGATTATTACGTCTATTTTTAGATTTAACTTCGAAATCTACAGCTCTGTCCTTATTATCAAAACTATAGAAAATATCTGATCCATACAGAAGTATTGAATTTAAACTTTTTTACAACTAAATATAAACATTGAATAGTGATTTTAAACGTTTCTACATTAAACTATTGTTGAAATTGTGATCGATTTGCAGCACATATAAATTGACAACATATATACATAAAAAAGAACTTTCTGAACCATTGATTACAAGACTTGTGTATTTAGATGATTTTTTAGATATATTGACAAAATGATACCTAGAAAATTCGGATGATATAAGTGGTCCTTAACACACAATTGGATTAATTAAATTTTAGAATTTGACCGTATTTAGGCAGTGAACAAGCAATATCTTCACAAGCATGAAACTCTCTCTCTCTCTCTCTCTCTCTCTCTCTCTCTCTCGTGTGTGTGTCTGTGTGTGTGTGTGTGTGTGTGTGTGTGTGTGTGACACATAAGTAAAACGACTTTTGGATTGTATTGATGTAAATCCAATACACTGAACCTTTAGAAATTTTGCATCTGTTGTTATAGAGACATGCAAACTTGACAATATTATCACGAACAAGCCTATTTACAGATATGTATCTAGATAAATTACTTTATAATTTCATCTAAAAAATTAATATTGCATTTTTTTTTTCAATCTGTACAAAAGATAGTACATGTATAAGATATGTAGTGCGAGGTTCTTCACACATTTATTGATAGCACGACGAGTCAAAATCGTGACTCCAGTTTTTTATTACATTCAATGCCATACTTATATCATAGGTAAACACGTTGTATTCAATTATACAGATCGATGTTTGATATTTAGGTCATTGTATGCACGATCGAGTTAGAAATGTGACACTGTTTTTAACAAAATACAATTTAAACTTCAACGCATGACAAAATCTGAATAACGTTTAGTAATGATCGATATTTAAAATCTACCACCGACCTCTAGTTGAACAGATAACTGTTGATGGCGTGCATTTTTTTACCCCTTAAATGTGGCAATTTATAAAATAAAATAAAATAAAATAAAATAAAATAAAATAAAATAAAATAAAATAAAATAAGGATTAGATAATTAATTGAGACTGCTCCAATGTCGAGAGAGAGAGAGAGAGAGAGAGAGAGAGAGAGAGAGAGAGAGAGAGAGAATTTCAAAAATATGTATATGGTAAAATTGATTGCTTTTGATTAACACGTACTTGGAATTAAATATGTTATAGAGAAAAGCCGAAAACTGTCCATTCTGTGAAAGAAAGGATTGATCTCAGCCCTACGGGCCTCGATCAATCCTTTCTTTCACAGAATGGACAGTTTGAGGCTTTTCTCTAACTTAAAACATTGAATCCTTTGTGTTCTTAAAATACAGTTTTAAATCACCCTTTCATTAAATAATGGACAGTTGTAGGTTACATGATTTCTTTCATAACTTAATGGACAGTTGTAGGTAATTCAATAGTGTGTTTAATAAAGTGTATTCAGTCATACACAGAAACACATAATGCATGCTTATTTGTGATTTCCTCATGTAAGACTACAAAACATGCTCATGCCATGTGCTTTCATTTGTTAAGATGCCATCAGATAGTGTAGACATATTTTTTACTCGGTCAAAATTTACCTCATTTAACAAAGATATTGAAGGAGAAAATCAGTTAATGGAAGTTAGTTATATTTTACAGTGTAGATCTTTTAATATTAATGTTCAATCTGCCAGTAAAAAGATAAATCTGTGCAAAATGAAAAACCAAATGTTTGTGAAATTGTTGACAGTTTAGGTGAGACAACTCCGTGTTGATTCCGGAAATATATCATTTCCAGTTATTTTACATTGAGTTTTTCAGTTCAACCTAAAATTTGTGTGGATGTTTACATGGAAATTGTACATGTGCTCAATTTTGAATGCGAAAATGGAATTTATACATTTCTTTGCTGGTTATTGATATTTTTAAAGGATACAATGAGTCCAAACTTCTAAGGTGTGTTTCTGTTCGTATTTAACACTTCACCTGTAACTCTCCAATAAGTTGATATATCTGTACATTCTAGCTGTCCATTCGGTTAGTTAATGTACAGATACTTTAACTTATTGGACACTTACAGGTAATAAATGGCGATTAAGCTAGTTAATGTACAAAAAAGACAAAGGATGACGTCATAGCAAGGTTTTAACAGACTTTAAAACATTGCTATGACGTCATGTTTTGTCTTTGTCTGTGTATTAACTAGCTTAAACATCAGCTATTACCTGTAAATGTCCAATAAGTTGATATAACTGTACATTAAGTAACAGAATGGACAATAAGAATGTAAAGCTAAATAGACTTATTGGACAGTTATAGGTGAACTGATAACCCACCCAAAACAGTTTACAAGTTAACACAATAAAACAGTTTGAAATAATTGAATTTTGAACCAAAAAACATAATCAATGTGATAATAACAGAAACAGAAACAGAATATATAGCCGAATGCACATATAAATCCCAATAACGTCCTTGAAAATCGTAAATTTCCTTGTTAAATTTAATCTAAATCTAGAATTTCAAAGTGAACGATAGATTTTCGGAATAAACACACAGTTGTCTCCACTCGCTGGAATCACAAACATTCGCTTTTTCATTTTGCACATTTAACTTTATCTTTTTACTGGACACTGAACACTTGAACACCGAACATGAGCATTAGGTCCACACTGTAAAATATTACTGACATTTTTCAACTGATTGTCACAGGTACGTTTATAAGATCGCACGGCATTTGACAGATGTCCCGTTTTTCGGCAACTAACTGTTCATCTAGCCCTGCATTATAAAGTCTGGTTGCTGCTGTCGCACGAAGTGAGTGATTTGTATAAAATCCCTTAAATCCAGCACTTTCACATAATTTCGAAACGGTTCGTTGTAACTGATGAACACCAACTGGTGAATCTGCATACCAACATTGTGCAGTCGGATATTTTAGTAGTCGAAGATAAGATCATTACACTTAGATTCATTTGGCCTGAAAGTAGAAAATGCAAAAGATATAAAATATAAACATAGAAAGCTATAACTTATTATATTATTACATTCAATTTACATTTTAAAATCTCATAAGCATAGTTTATCACATATTTTTTTTAATTTTAATAAGATATATTTTATTTCTTTTGTGTTACTTATGAATTTTTATGAAATATTACAATTCAAAAGTAGCACAAGACAATTACAATAATATAACAATTTAATTATCATTTCAATTGCAACACATTTATTTATTTATTTATTTATTTATTTATTTATTTATTTATTTATTTATTTATATGATTGTATGTTTGTTTCTCTTTTATATAAATTACACAATTTTTTGCTTACCTCAAACTTATGTACTTTCGTAGATTCTGACGGGGCATCTTTCTGGGCGATCATTGTTGGAATAAGCTCTAGTTAATTTTGGTTGCACTTGTCGATGCAGTAAACCCCCAGTATTAGTCTTCGATATATCCTCACAATACTCTAGATATTTATTTCCAGTTACATCAATTTTGACCTTTATTTGTCCGAACAAACCACGTCGTAAATTTCGATGCTCTTGACCTGCTCTCAAAGCAAAATTCAAACCAAGCTGAAAAACCAGTGTGTCTAATAATTTCTGTGCGGTGTCAATTCCGAGAATCCCCTTTTCCCACATTTCATTTTCCTGTTCTTCTGAAATAACATCGGCTTTTTTTCTTTTCTATGCCCAAGCCCAATCGAGGTAAGTTTTTCATTTTTGCATCCAAAACACGACGCATATGCATATTTTCAAACTCGGCATCATCTAAAAAGTTGATAAATCTTTTATTTTCTCTCAGGTGGTATTGTATAGCGATAATTAGTTCATAAACAGCGTTCGGTTTGTATTCATCGCCGTTCAATTTACGGACTTCTGCAACAAAATATCCAAAGGCCTCGTTCAGCTGCTCATTTGACATTTCCTGTATATTTTTATCAAATGCTTTAATCAAACTGTCTGTAGAAGACACATTTGAACGCTCGTTTTGCCAATTTTTAAATACCTTAAGGGCCCACTGAGTTTTGGTTTCTGTCTTCGTTAAAAGGCCATCTTTTACTTATTTTTCAAGGTCGGATTCTTGCATTGGTGCAGGAAATCTAGTTGTTTTATGTTCGGCAATTTGAGTAGCTTTAATTACAGTAGAACTTCGATAACTCAAACTTCGATATCTCGAATACCACGGATAACTCGAAGTCTTTATTTTGTCCCGACCGGTTTTCTATATAAACTATATTAGGAAAACTTCGATAACTCAAACTTCTATAATTCGAATACCCCCGATAACTCGAAGTAAAAATTCGGTCTGTAGCTTAAAAATTTATTAAAATTAACCTCAAAAACTCGAATTTTTACTAACAATGTATGATCAATGGACCGTTTAATGAAACGATCAGAGAAATCACATATCGGTAATTAGGCTACCATTATAGTAGAGAAATGAACCGAGTAGTTCTTGTTATCTACGGATTAATTAGTATCAATTAACGGATTAATATTCACTACCATCACGGACAATTAAACCTAACAGGTAAGCTAATCCTCTACTCTAATAAAAGAAGCCGAAGAACATGCGGTCGTCGATAACTCACGACTGCATTAAAAATTGCACTGCTTTATAATTTCATTAACTTTCTGTTAGTATTTTCTAACGAATGTAAAAAATAAGCATTTTTATACACATGTACATATATCTGATTTCCGATTTCGTTGTTCGTATATATCGTGATTTTAAGATAAAATAACACGTTTTTGCACGCTTTTACCGTCAAAATCAATTATTTCATATATTCCTTATTATATTTTCTTTAAAAAAGTATCTTTTACTTTTTTTACATTCGAGTAGAGGTAACTGTTTAAAACATTAAGATTTCTGTAGTGGAAAACATATACTAGTATTAAGGTGACACCATTCTTGGACACCATCCTTCAACTTCGATAACTCGAACACCCCGATAACTCGAAGTCCCCAGTGAAGTCCCGGGCACTTCGAGTTATCGAAGTTCTACTGTAGTTCATCATCCGAAATATCCGGGAAAATATTTTTTTAGTGTAAAATCAGCTTGATAATTATTATCAGGGGTAACATCATTATTTCTTGTTCCAATATCAAGTATGTCACTTAATACCCCATCTGTTTCACTACTATTGTTTACTTTGGTCTGAGTTAAAAATATGTCCTCCCTGTCTGATGACATTTTTTAAAAATGAAAGCGGAAAGAATATTTTGTCACCTTGCGAGCACAAATCACAAAATTCACAATTTTCCATTCTTCGAATGGCTTAACACGCTTCATTAAACCAATCTATAGAATTACCTACAACTGTCCATTAAGTTTTGAATTCAAATGTTTAAAATGACCAGATATATTTTCACCTACAACTGTCCATTATGTCATAAAAAGGATATTTCTATCTGTGTTTTAATTACACAAAGAAATGCACTGTTTTAAGTTAGAGAAAAGCCTCAAACAGTCCATTCGTTGAAAGAAAGAATAAATCTCGGCCCTGACGGGCCTAGGCCTCGACCAATCCTTTCTTTCAACGAAAGGACAGTTTTCGGCTTCTCTCTTATAACAGAATGTGTGTGTGTGTGTGTGTGTGTGTGTGTGTGTGTGTGTGTGTGTGTGCACATTTTACTTTGGCTAACAGAAGCGGTGGTTAAGAAATCTACCGCTCAAATGTTTACTTTTTATTTGAAAATTTGGGTTATAAATCTGTTATTCAAAATGTTTATTACTTTGTCGCTCAAAATTAGTTTTTTTTCCGCTCTTTTGTCCAACGGTTTAGCTCAATGTTGTTTGTTTATGACGGTATTGTGACATTGACCTTTATTTGTTCGGTGTTTGATTAAAATTTTACTTTATTATACTTGTATATATATATTTTTATATATATATTTCATGTACAGAATTTTGAATTTTTACAGGAAAAAAATTCTGCACATGACAATTGACATATGTATTTTATTGTAAATTAAAACTATTTCGTTGATATTTTAATACAAACGAATATTGAACTTAAACATGTATACGGATTAACTTTTCTAAGAAACGTGTTCGTTTAAAAAGCAGGAGGCCATGGGTTCAGTACCCGGACGGATCATACACAAGCCTTTTAAATTTGAGAGACTGATTCCTCGTCTGTTACGCATTATTACAAGGACAGTATGTCGACTGGTTCATCCGGTGCCAGGATAATTAACTGGGGGATTAGTATTCTTGTCTGCGGTATATTGGCTCGGTTAGCTAGCACCTTACAAACAAGTCGCACCAAGTGTGAGCTAGTACACTGCAGACGATAATACACACTTATACATCTTACACATACACGATCTTGTTCTTAGATTAATCCAAAAAGATTAATAAAACTTCGTCACGAATAGCTGAAAATTGCCGTTGAGACGTTAAACAGCATAACAACAATAACAACAACAACAACGACGACGACGACGACAACAACGCCGACGACGAAGACAACAATAACAACAGCAACAACGACGACGACGACAACAACAACAATGACAGTAACAACAACAACATATTTTCTAAGAAACAAACTTAATAGAAATGTCTCTAGATTCCTACTCCATTCATTAATCATGTTGCACGGTTTGTACAAAGATTCAAACTGCAATATGATCTCCCAAAGTTACCAATTAAAGCAAATAGACAAGTTAAAGACTACCTGCATTTTTGGAATGGGATAGAATTTTTAAAATTCTAGAGTGTCTGATTCATTCAAGATTGTGTTAGTTTCCATACGGTAAAAATCAGACACCGTCGTATACAGAAAATTCTATTCCACAATTGCATTAGAAGAGGATTCAGGTATTCCAGCATAAGTAGTTTTAAACACAACAATAAATCGAGGTAACTGAGGACAGAAATTACAATCCTGTTTGTAAAAAAGAGCATCTTATACGTTAAATCTTTTTTACATCATTTTCTTCAATATTTTTCAAGAAAATGAAGTTTTTACTCAGACAAAGATGTTCACGGTAAATAAACATCTTTTGTATAGAATTTATTTTTCCTTTCCACGTACATTAAAATATGATACGGTCGAAATCTGTCATTTTTGTCACCAAATTTTCCGTGAGAAAAATAATCTTATTCTGCTATATATTGTATGTACACAAATGTATGTCACAAGGACAGGGATAGATGTAGATCTTGGCATAATGTAATGAAATGTAAATAAAACGAATACTGTTGTATTAAAATAATAATAATCAGTCATATTGTCTGTTAATTTGCGTAAGTCTGTGTTCTTAGTATCAGATTGCAGTGCCTGTCCAGTGTCAGGAGTTTTATAATCAGTGGTTCCTATAGGCGTTTGTCTTGGTTGGCTGATTCACCATTGAATTGTCTGAATTGTGCCTTGTTTTGGACTATTTAACTTTTTCATCACATACATGTACTTGTTTTTTTTTTTTTTTTTTTTTTTTTTTTTTTTGAGGGGGGGGGGATGGTGGTTGAGTTGACTCTTTTATTATTTGAATTGTGCCGTATTCATGTTGAGTTGACTGTGTCGTCATTTACTTGTATAATGTTGTGTTCTTGGTTAAATCGACTATTTCATTATTTACCTCAATTGTGCTTTGTTCTTAGTTAGGTTGACTGTTTAATGGTATTGTGTCGTGTTCTGAATTGTGTTGGCGTGGTTTTTTTTATTTATTTTTTATTTATTATTATTTTTTTTATTTATTTATTTGTTGTTGTTGTTGTTGTTGTTGTTGTTACATATTTACATCATGTTCTTGGTTATGTTGACAGTTTTTCTTTTCTTATTTATTTATTTTTTATCGTTCTTATTTGTGTTGATTGTAAATAATTTTCTTATATTGTGTTGACATGAGTTTATTTGTGTTGGTTGTTTCATTAGTTACATGATTATGCCATGTTCTTGGTTGGCCGTCCGTCATTTACACGCTTTCCACGTTTTCTTTATTGAGTTTGTCCTTTTATCAGTTACTTGAATTGCGTTGCGTTCATTATTGAGCTGACTGTTTCATTATGTTCTTTAATTGTGCCGTGTATTTGGTTGCGAAGGCTTTTTTATCAGTAACTTGAATTGCGTTGCGTTCATTATTGAGCTGACTGTTTCATTATGTACTTTAATTGTACCGTGTATTTGGTTGCAAAGGCTTTTTTATCAGTTACTTGAATTTCGTTGCGTTCATTATTGAGCTGACTGTTTCATTATGTACTTAAATTGTACCGTGTATTTGGTTGCGAAGGCTTTTTTCTCAGTTACTTGCAATGTGACGTATTCTTATTTGGGTTGGTTGTTTCTAAGTTGATGTATTGTAAGTTGTAAATTTCTATCTTCTACGTTAAACATATTAATGTTTACTAACTAATTACAAAATCAACGAAGGCATTCAAATTTTAATAAAAATCTACATTTACTTAACTGATACATCAGAAAAATATCTACAAAAGTTAGCAGTACACAGTCGAATAATGCCATAAACTTTGCTATTATTGATCTTAACATCATTAAGTACATATTTTAATAATTTCTGTAGAAATCAATACGACTGTTGGTTTTTAATTAACAAGAATATAAACATTTGTTTTGCTCTGTATTAAACTCTTTTATGCATATTCATAGAATTTGTTATAATCCTGTATCTATGGCAACCTCAAAAATTCTCTTGAAACATGTCAATTTTACAATAGTCTTGGAGTTTCTATATGCTAGCGATACGTTAAAAACATATATATTTTCTGAATCTTACCTTTGATATATTTATACTTATCTGAAAAAAAAATCAAGTACATTGTGATTCATATTTGCAGAGAGTTTTGAAGTATGTAATTCATGCTTAAAGCAATTGTCAGTACTGGCATCCAAAATGTGGACTTTTTAAGGGAAATGCGGTAAGTCTGTCCTTGGAAATACTGAAAAGTACTATTTATCAACAGATTTCAGTGAGTAAAGATTAAAGAACATTTTTCTTAGATACACCGCTTTTAACTGCCACCATGCAGCCTTATCACTATCATCAATATTTTATATGTACATATACACATTTCATTTCTGAATGATAAATAATTTGATCAAAATCTTTCATCTCCATTTGGCACTTATTTAGTCTTCATTTATCACATGTAAGGTTTTTAATATATAGAGATAATTTGTTTTAGGTACATTTGTATTTTCAGGACTAAACAAAAGTATAACATTAATATACATATATACATGTATGTTTCAGCAATGTCTGCTATGGCAGTTTGTACACATTACAATCATGATCAACCACATCAATTACCAGTATCAGTACACCACACTATATACTAGAATTATATCTCAACAATATTATTCAGATTACATGGAAGAAATATATGTTCAATGCGAAACATTTTTATTGTAAATTAAAAATTATCAATTCATTTCTTCTATACTTTTTTGCCGATTATTTTAAACCAGTCATATTGTTAGAAATCATTGTGACATGGATATGATAATATTTGTTTATTGAGCTTCCAATAATAAACTATTTAGGTTGTAAGCTATTCAGTTGTGCTTTGATCCCTTTCTTAAATGCTCTATTTTCCAGGACATGTGCTTTTACATTTACATTTTCAATTGTCTGCCTTCTAAAACTGTGTTTGAGGCAAACTGCAATTATGTCAGTTATAATTACAATTGCTCTTATGGCGTATGAATACATGATATCATACGGAACTATTTTCGTACTTCTTTGTGTGACTGAACTGACTCGTCATTTGAATAACTATTTAAAGATGAAAAATGTTAAAATGATTTAAAAAATAAAAAGCACGAAATGTAAATATACCCGTGTTTTTCAGTTTGTGTTACAAGGCAATGTTATTATATCGACTATAAACCTCATTTATAAACAGTTCATTGGTTAAATAACACACATGCTTTAAAACAAAACATTTAAATGTATGGAAACTTACTTAATTAAAGCTAAAGATTACTTTTATTACTTTTAATTTTGGCGATGGGGATATATCATTTGTCTATGATTATATTTTGTTTTGAATTTACAAATAGAAAATACATAGTTTCGATTTGTACTGATTGTCGTTTATTATAAATCTGTTGTTTCTTTTTGTTTGATGCAGCAGATATCTCTACCTGATTATCCACAACAAAATGTCCCAAATACAAAAATTACAAAATCATAGAATACAGCAAGTTGAACTCTGAATTTTTGTAAATTCCTCATCGTGTAATGACCGAAATTTTAATGGTGATTCGTTGGCATGAATTTTCAAATCGACATTACTACTGTCCGCTGTACCAGCAGCTGATAAAATGGGCAGAATGTCAGAATTTTTAGTCACATCAGTTGTTGAATTTGACAATGTGTCAGCTTTATCTGTTCCAACAGTTGATAAAATTGGCAAATGAATATAATCGTCCTCGGGTTCTTTGATGGCTGAAGGTTTTCCAATTAAGAAATACGTATACATCTCACCTTTACCTTTAACAATAAGATTTCCTCGTTCTCGGAATACGAACGTCTCATTTTTCAAAGCACTGAAAAAAGGAAAGTAAATGTAATGTTTGCTCAATATGAAAAACATCCACCATCACATATATTTGTAATGTGCAAATTTTTGCAGTTTTGTAAAATAAATTTATTTCATTTATAAGATTTTAAACATTTGCACATAAAAAATCAGTAGGCAAAGAAGAAATAATAGTTTGGTATAACCATTGTGCATGTTAAAAATCATAATTCTTTACGGATAAATTACTAAAAAGCGCAAAATTTAAGATGATATAAATTAAGCTTGAATATTTAAAAATTGAAGGTAAAACTTCGATAAACAATAGAGTTATTTTTATTTTTATGATTTTATCGTTTTAGACAATTTAATGTCCCTTAATGCATTGACCTGTATTTTGAAATAAACGTTCAGCATTTTTTCATTTTGGTTCTAAATAGCAGTGTAATACAATTTAAGTACTTTGTAAAGATTTTTCTTACTTAATAACAATTTATTATACAAAGAAGGTAATGAAATGTAGACTTTTTATTTGTATATTTTAGTTGTACCTAAATGAAGTTGGGCTAACATGAATTCTACTAGGAACTCCGTGGCTTTCCATCCTTGACGCTGTATTTACCGTGTCGCCAAACAAACAGTACCGAGGCATTTTCAGACCAACCACGCCACTGACAACCCCACCAGAATGCATACCAATACGTATCTGTAATTAATCAACATACAAGTGTGTCTTGTACAGTTGTGAAACTTTTCAAAATTTTTATCACAAAAAATTAAAAATTGACAGTTGTATGATTTGAAATAATCAGATACGCATTACAGAGTGTCGTTTCTGGTAGTGATAAAATCATAAAAACCCTTAAAACCGATTTGTAGATCTAGACGTATTAATTTGTTTGGTTGAATTAAACCTTTAAAGGAGTTCTGTAGTACTATACCTATGAAGGTGATTAGTGATCTTTAAAAGTTATTGAAAAAATTAAATCTTTGAGATCTAGAGATTCAAAGTTGATTGGTAAATCTAGATCTTGAAGGTGATTGGTAGATTTGTGTCCTTAATTCATTTGTCTGATTGATCAAGATCTTTAAAATGATTAGCACATTTAGATCCTTTACGGTTTAAGATGACCAACAGATCTAGGTTATGCCTTTTAGGTGATTTATAAATCTAGGTCCATGAAGATGATCGGTAGATTCGGGTTCGCAAAGGTCATTAATAGATCAAGGCGTTTAAACATGACTGGTGGTGCATCTAGTCACTTTAAGGTTAGAGGTGGCTGTTTAGATGAGTAGTAAACAAGACCCTTTAAAATGATCGACAGATTAAGAGACTTTTGGGTGAATGGTAGAACCAGGACCTTTATTGTAGATAATTGTCAAAAACACGTTTGTTTTATCTAGTAAATATTATTTGCTTTCTTTACATGTATGGTACTGACAACAAGTTATTGCACAAAATGTGTTGCATCTAGAACATTTTACATGTTAACAAAATATCCACATCTTAATTCTGAGCATTAATAAAATAGAGTAAGTGCTGAGATAAAATAAATTAATCAAGACACCATGTAGAGTTAAATCTAATTAATAACATGTAATGTGTTATTTTAATGCTGATGACATTAAGCTAAATAGACAAGTTTGCACATAAATAGACTTAAGTGGTAACGATGCTTAAGAAAATGGGATTAATAGCTACATTCGATATTTATAGCCGTAATTTGTATGAAGCAACATAAAATATTACCTTAACAGCAATCCCTGTCAAAATCTGCCTTGATGTTTTAACTTGATTCTAATGGCTTCATGTTGTTAGCCGTAATGGATTATTCTGTTCTTAACATGGATACGTCTTATTACAAAATTGTATCATATCTTTTCTTTTTTTAGACTAATGTTTACTAAATTTGTATAATTTCATGTAATACATTTATGTACCTGGTATAAATTCCACTCCCAATACATCGCCATCATGAGATCAAATATAACGTTAAGATACTATTAAATATATTGACAAAGGCAAATAATTTCTGTTAAAAACAAACGTTCTACTACCTGAAGTGGTTTCCCCGTTGCTGGTGAAAATACGTGTTCTGCTTCACGTAGCATATCTATGGCAAATTCAGCCACGGCTTTGGCGTGATATTGTGTCCTTTCTGGAACACCACTTACAATCATATATGCATCTCCGATTGTCTCCACCTATTTTAATGGAATTCAAGACATTTGGTACATTAAAACTTTCTTAACCTCAGAACTTATATAGCAGATGAACCAAAAAAAAAAAAAACAAAACAAAAAAAACAAAACAAAAAAAAAAAAAAAAAAAAAAAAACAAAAAAAAAAAAAAAAACAAAACAAAAACAAAATTAAACAAACCAAGCCTCGTTTTGGATTATATTTCTTTGAAATCAGTTAAGATTCTTTCTATCTAGCAACACAGTTTTTGACTTACACTATGTCTTGCACCAAAAATATCCCTAATGATCGAAACAAAAATGTTATATTCTATTAATACACCTGTTATTCATTAATGGGTCTTAATACATGTATAAAAAATGTTATCTTGTGTAGTGGATGAAAGATGAAGATATCTTTCAAAAGAGTTATCGTTTTAAATGAACTGATGTTAAACGAATAAAAAACAATCAAACACAAACATCTCGGTCCATGTTCAATTTACAATTACAATCGAAAAATCAAGAAAAAAAACCTATGAAAACTGACAAATAAAACCCGTGAACCCCACCCCAAGGAAGTGAGGCAGGTTGCTTCGGAAGGATTAGTACCTTCTGTGTAGGTAGCTTTATCCACTACTTGTGAAATCAACATAGAGAATGAAAGGAAATGAAATTATTTGACGTCAAATATATCATGTATCCAAGATAATTTTGGATACATCGACATACTATTTTATTATTTATTATTATTATTATTATTATTATTATTATTATTATTATTCTGCGATCACTTTACTGGAGCGGAAATTCGTGCGAGGTGCGGTAAAGACTTGAAAATAAATATTTTGCGTTTTTTTTTAAATTTTTAAATTAGTTTACATGAAATTGAACAGTACATCATATGTGAACTTGGAACTAAAAGTTCGTGGATTTATAAAAAATGTTTAAAACATTTTCGCAAATGATAACTGACGCAAACAATTTCTGTTTTACACAATATGAAAATTACGCAATTTTTAATTGGCTTGTTGTAGCCTTTACTGTTTTCAATTAACAATTTATAATTGTTACTGCTTTGTAAGATTTAAGACTTCAATCAGGAGGAAACAATTACAAAATTACCTCGTAACGTTCTGCATGATTTATGTTGTAAATTTGGCTTCAGAATAAACCATTAGACGATTCACATATTGTCAGTGTTTATAATTGAATATGAACTTAGAACAAAACTGTTAAAATTTTAAAGGCATTGCCTGAAGTAACAAAAATCATATGAAATAAACAAAGTGAGAAAGTATGTCGTCTCTAATATAGTGTCGGTAAACACACTTTGAACATATAAACGAAGTGTGTTTGTATGTTGTGAAGGCAATAATATCGTTATCTTTGTCGATGAGCTGCTGCAAAACGTGGTATTATATAAATAATTGCTCAAAGTTGAACTCAGTATCATGCAATTTTTCATAATTATTAAATTCTCAAGTACTAATTTAATTTTAGTTTTGGTATATAATTGTAAATAATTAGTTTGAAAGTGTACTAAGCGCAATATGTTTACAACTAAATACAAATATAAAGATGATAAAAAGGAGATAATATGGGTTATGTGCGTGCATATACCTAGTGTCCTGGTAATTTCTGTCAAGCCTGTTAATGTTTGTCGACTGACAGATGAAATGTTGATAATGTAAAGAGTCTTGCATAAGATTAGCAATTTGAGATACTGCCTCCGAGGCCCTACATTAAGCACTTTGAACAAATAATTGACTAGTCTCCCGACAGCAGGTTAATGTGAATGGAGGAGTAGGTGCACTTAAGAGTTTGCATGTTTGCCTATGCCATATTGAGATAACACCTTAACAAAAGCCATTTTCTGAGTGAGCACCATTACAAGGCAGATTATAATACACAATTTTATTATTATTTCTTTAATTATTATTATTCTCCGTCGTATCTTAAAATTTTTTTATCGCATCTTCTACTTTATTTTTGATGCGATCAGATTCCCGGGATATCTGGTTAAGACAAAAAAAACAGAAATTTCGTTGTGGCATACACGACCCGAAAGGCAAGCTTAAACATTATAGTCCTTATTAAATATTGTAAGCAAAATAATTACTTCCTTTAATGAATATAATTGCTATAATACCCTGGCTAATTATCTATTAAATTTGTAGCTTCCGGCTTTGGAGGAAAATTCAGTACATCTTATGTAAGTATTTCAAGAGTTTATTATATTTACATAAATGATACAAAAGCATTTACAATCAATTGCTTGCAAGTATAAAATCTAATTTAACACGTGGTTTTCCAAAATTATTTATTTCTATCATGTTTTGTTGTTTCGACATTGTTTACCATTCTAAAAATTCAATTTGATGTTAATTAGTTGCGTTGTACATAACAGAGCATTTTATATGTTATTTTAAATACAAACTATCCTAGAAATCGTCAAACGAAATAATTTTAATATTGTCAAACGTTTGTTGCACATTGCGTTATCGCACATGAACCCTAAATCCATAGGATTGTTAAAGATAATTTATGTAGTGTTATAATGGAAAAGTGCAATTTTAGTTAGGTAATTCATTATAATGTTTTAATTGATAAACATGTATACATATCTTACCTTGTAGACATCATGGTCATTAGTTCTCTGGTCAAATCTCTGGTACAGATTGTTCAGCATATTGACTATATCCATTGGCGAACAAGCAGCGGCTATGTTAGTAAATGTCACTATATCGCTGAATAAAATCGTTACTTGGTCAAACTTTTCTACAAAGCCAATAATATATATCTTAATTAATTAATTAATTACAATGATGCATGAGATAGTCTTTCAAGATTTATAATTATTGTGTGTTATTTTCAGTGACAGTGAAAACTTGTAAATAAAACGTTATCTTTTTAAAAAGCATTATCATTTTTAAAAATTGCGTTATTTATATAGATATTTTCCATTTGTTAAATTGATTATTTCCAAACTGCCTTAAACAATAAGGGTGAGAAAGTAAAAAATATATTTTTAAAAAAGTTGAGAGATATCAGAGTGATACAGAAGGGGACGTCATCACCGCTAATTCATTTCTTGAGCTCTGAAGAATAGATAGCTGTGATGTGTAAATGAACTTAAAGATTATAAGAATGTAAATCCTTGTTAAAAATGAAAACATTAGTAAGGATCTACATCTTTATTTGTTGTTCAGTAAGATACGAACCTGCCTCTACTGATTTCCCATTCTTTAAATCATTTGCAACTTTCTTTGGTAACATTTGATATAACAATGTTTCCGTCTTTTTCTTTTCCATTTCTAAAGCTTGTGATGTTTTCTTTAATTCTGCTGTTGTTTCATCTAGCTTTTTCCTGGGTTAAAGAAACATTTTACAAGTAAATATAGCTCAGCTGTAAAACATTACAAAAATATGTTAATGATCTATGTAATTAATAAGTTTTAAACTCAATGTTTTTGTATCTCGAAAACTAAACATAATCAAGAAGGTTTTAATAACCGTTTGATGGTCTGAAACAATACAGTTTATTATTTAATTATGATTAAGTCATTAAATAATGATTTATGGTCAGGAAGATACATTTTATCAAATAAACACTTGTTACCTATTTGGTTTACATTTTTAGCTGTCTGGTAAATAAAACATTTTTTAGAATAGTCTTTCTTGATATAAATAATCAATTATTAATAATTCAGCTGGTATTTGTGTTATATATTTATATGGTAATATGCCCTAGTGAATATAAAATTCGAATAACGATTCGCCTTGATTACTTTCTTTTCTTTTCTCTGGTTTGCTTTAGGTTTTAGTTAGTTTTGTTTATGTGTGTTTCATTTGCTTTTGCTAACATTAAGCATATTTTACCAGCTGAAAACTGTTATTGTTTCAAAAGAAAAAAGGAAAGTTACGTATCTCCCGTTACTAATTAAAAAATTATTTGTTCTGAAAAATCAATTCACTCCCTTTATAATTGATGTATGATTAACGTTCTTACCATAGAGATGTAGTATCATAGAAAAACTGTTTTTTATATAAAACATCATATACAAGTATCAATGTCAATATCTATTGGTTTATGTCATATTTCATTATTGTCAGATGATATATAAGATTCTGACAAGCTGATGAATTACACAAGGCTTACTATTATCAAACGTAGGTTGATTAAAATTTATATAACAAACACGATCTTGGATGTTATATTTAATATGAATTTCTTCAAGCGGTACATTATAAAAGGTTACAGTGTTGTCTGGTGTGTTCAATGATTTATGTTTTTATATCCAAAAGTAAATTGAAGGACATGTTATCATGCTGCTGTAAACATCTGTTTACTAGTAACTATCGACTCACAATGTGTCGAAATATTGAATAACACAATCAGTAGGATACTCTTTCACAGTAGACAATGTTCAAACTGAGTCTATTTGAGTGAAATAGTAATCATTGAAAATATTTGAAACATAATAAAGCAATCTGTAGCTAAGAAAAAAGTACCACGCAAGAGCACATGGCAATAAGGTAGACAACATTGATATAAAAATGTAATTTTAGTTTGAATCAATATTCCAAATAATGTTACAAAATCATGATAAAATTCAGCATTGTTATGGGACTTGATACGTTTTTATCCCCTATAACATTTGCAAAAAAGTTGATAGTTCTTTGAAATCGAATTTATTTGACAACTTATTAATCGAGTACTTTTAGAACACTTTTAGTAAATACCTTGAAGATTTAGAGCCCTTAAAATGTATTATCTGAAAATTCAGGGTGTCAATCTTAAGCCGAGAATTTTATTAAAAAATTTTAGTGTACCAATCTTAACCGTGAGTTTTATTTATTGAATTCATCTAAAACCGTATTTGTTTTATTGAATTGTATGTCGATCTTAAGCTGAGAATTTTATTCATTAAATTGTTGTGTAAACACAAAGCAGTATTTTTTTCTGCCCTTCTTAAGCCAAGACTTTCTGTTATTAAGACTCGTGTGCCAATGTAAATCCGAGAAGTAAACAATCCCGGGTGTTACGGTATGTAACTTTTCCTGTCAAATGTACCCGTTTCTTTCGCACACTCTTACTGATTCATGTTCTTGGTTGTATTAGCTTCTGAAAAGTCCATATTATTTCATTGCAAATCTCTTTCTTTTGTTTTCTTTCTTTCTTTTTAACATTGTACATGTGTAATTTTGATTATTGATTTTAGAACCCTAATTTATCTTAAATCAAACCGGATATAGAAATCTATTTATTTAAAATCATTAGACCATGGTTCTGGTCTGTTAATCATTTTGTTTGATCCCTCTTACTTAATTACTTATAGTTCCAATTATCCTACGTTTACCAAATTATTTTTATGAATAATTAAATCATAAATCACGATTTTAATCGATTTCTATTGGCCCTTAAAATTAAGATACCTACGCTATGTCAATCTCTGCTATTCTTTGTTGGTTAAGCAAAACTAATTCCCTAGTTACGTCATACAATGGGATATCTGATAAAAACACGTTCATTTCCATCAACTCAGACAGACTGCTGATACGAGGTGAACTTATAAATATTATGTGTTGAATGTCTTCTAACCATAACATTTGACCTAAAAATCAATAACAAAATATATAATCACAATAAACCTTAAACACGATCCTGGACTTCATTTCGATCTATTTTCCGAATCTCGTGAAAAATTAAAGGTTTGTAATAAGCGACATCATTTTGTGTAGGCAATTTGTGTATGTGTTTCTTTTTTTATATTTATTAAATTAATTATATCGAATTAAAACTCTGTCTGATTGTTCAAAGTTGAAGTAGCTTAATCACTTTATTTGTACTCTTAATTTTTTCGCCTTTTTATTGATTTTGTTCAATTGTTGTTGCATTTGATATTGCTCTCATTAGAACCGTAGTAATTCAAAATTATATATTTTTTTAATACCGGCAAGATTTTGAGTTTTTATTGGCCGTTTTTTTAAATTTACGAAGCTTTAACAAACCAGAATATCAGGATAGCATTCTTTAAAAATGACATAAGAATATTTTCGTGATCTAAGTATGCATTTCGAGCCATGCTATTTCACTTTAAAGGATGGCGCTCTTCTATCGGAGTTTTAGATCAAAGATTTCAGAAAAATGATTTATCGACACTTTTTGAAAGATTTTAAGAAGTATTACCTTTCAGCACTAGTCGTCTTCCTGTTTTTGATATTTTTCTAACCCCAAGCATGAAAATTGTGTTTATAAACATTCTCACATTATCTAAAGTAAAAGTCATACGAGGATGGATAATGTCAAATAAATTATTTATATGTGCTCCAACTTCAACTCTTTGTTGTAACATTTTCTGTATCATAAGTCCACATTGTTTTATCTTCAATGTATTATCAAATATAATATGATAAGGAAAAGCATGGCAGAACTGTTTTGCACTAATATGGAATCCATCGGGAACAGCTGGGTTAAATTTCTCAATGGCTAAAGTGTTTGCTGTCAGACCATTTATTCTGTTTTCCAGAACTACTTTAAAAGCAACATGTTCCTGTGTTTTTCCACCTTGAATTATTTCCTGCTTTTTACTAGTGACCTCTATCGTAGCATTTTGTTGATATAAATCTCTTGCCACTGCCTTTACCAGTCCTAGAATAAAAGACATTTATGAAGAAGGTTGAGGAAAAATTGAGGAAGGCGCAGAACTGTAAATAACGATGTTAATGAAATAGCACACACCTCTTGTTTGGTTAGAGATGTTTATCTAGTCAGTCTCTATAAAATTTTTAATGAACAAGAACATTCCATAGCAAGCAACTTAATCAATTTACAGTACTGCAGTAAAATAACTGTTGCTGTACTTTTTTGAAAAAAACAAATTCAATTTTAGCTTTCGTGTTGAATTAAATTAAATTAAGATTAAATCATCTTTCAAACTCAATAATGTTTAACAAAACCAATCCCTTTAGTGATAACGAGAAGAAATTATGTATAGGTCTTAAAAATATTTTGTAAATTAAAAATTGTAAATTGTTCAACATGTCTGAGAATTTTCCAAAATGTTTTATAAAAAGGGGACATTGATGTTAACTTGTTAACTTTAAGATTTCGGCTTCTTGTAACTATGTAAGATGGAAACAGGGAGAAGGTTTATTAAGAACTGTACCTAAAACAATAGGATACAATCCTGGTCTGATTGTGTAGTAGTGTAAAGACAAGGTACCGTCAGCATTGTCCTCGCATCTACCAATAAATCAATTAGAAATACAATAAATATTATCATTAAAACATCAGATATGACTTGAAAGTTGACTAGGTATCTTCAGTAGCTTATTAATTTTAAACTTATCAAATTGTAAATATTTCCAACGTGGACTACATTGATATCAATATGCAAAATCAATTGGATGATGATATTATTTCTACAAACACTTAAGTTATCAATTAAACACATTTGAACTTTCAAATATTATTAACTCTAAATAATAATAATATGATCTTTTTTAACAATACTTAATTGAAATCAAAATACCGATGCACAACAAGCATAAATGTAAAACGGTATATATATATATATATATATATATATATATATATATATATATATATATATATATATATATATATATATATATATTTATTTATTTATTTGTAAAACGGTATATATAATGCTAGAATATGCAAGCAAGTTTCTTTATCGTCAGGGACTTATCTGAAAGAATATGTTTACTTACTATAGAATAAGGGAATTCTTCTTGACTATGTAATAATTAGGTAATTGAACGTTTACTTATCCATATTGAGTGAAGTGAAACAAAACTTCAGAATTAAAAAAAAATATATAGCGAGTGATTGTGCATTGCGGTGAAGGTAATAAACAGGGACATATCTTGTGAGCCTTTGTCAATTGATTTCATTTTACATTGCTGTTTATCTATTCGTTATCAGCATAGTGAAAAGCCAGGAACCAAAACATGAAATAAAGGCGATTTAGCAGCTTATGGTGCCATGATTGTGCGGAAGTTAAATGCAGATACGAAAATAACTGACCACCAGTTGTGGCACGTAAGTGTAAATAAATAACATCAACAATGCAAAATTTAACATGAGAAATGATTGATATACATTTTAAGATTAGATTAGCAAAGCTTTTTGAAAGTACAAGCATTTTTAACAGTTTAAATGGATAATTTAGAAACTTTTTAAGTATCTTTTCCATCCAATAAACATTAAATTATTTAATATTTGTAGTCAATGATAAAGTGCAACAGATCGGTACTACTACTGTTTAAGTTTATTAAAATAGTTTACGTGACCATCTAAATGTAAATGTAGATATTGATATAGCCAAACTCAAGGACGGCAAGCTCAGTAGAAGTGAAAATAGTAATCTATCTTAAACCACAGATGAGGATAAACAATTTCGTTTATATTATTAATTATTATTTTGGTATATCAAACATTTTAGAACCTTATTTTATTACTTTGAAATTTCTTTACACCTTAGACAGAACAAAACGACTCGAAAGAGAAGTATATAAACTAAATATGGAGCATAAGTATATGAAAAAGTAAAAGCATTACTCAGTATAATTGATTTTACCTAAAGGATGGGGCTTCTATGTTTTTGTAACTCATTGCTAGTAATGCATGGAGGGAATCCAGATTTTGGATAAATGCTTTGAAATCTTCTCCGAGTGTCCTTAACATCTTGTCGTAGCCATGTCGAAGACAGTACTGAAGAAAATATTCTCCAAATATTTCCAAAACTGCAGCAAGTGGTGCTCCTACAAAAATAAAATACTAAATTTTAAAACAAATTATTAATTATTTTGTATTAAGTAATTAGTAAAGGATATTCTGAAACAATGTGCGATTATACAGAACGATATGTATTTATGTAGGCAAAATATTTAACCCACCCTGTTTTGAGTAGAGATATAGATATTGTCATATACAATGACATTTACAATACACTTTGGAGTATAGTAAGCAACCGTATGCCCTAAAATGGAGTATTGTAAGCGATTAACGGTAATGCATGTCCTCAAGCTTTTCCTTAAAACCTCTATTTATAAAACTACAACAAAGACGAAAATGTTTTGAGAGAGTAGTGCTTTAACACAGGTTGTAAAGAGCTAAATGAAAATAACAACCCTATTTGGCACACGAAGATTACAGGTTGACATATCTGTAAGATAGAGCACCCTGAAAAATTTACACAAAGGTATTAAGTTATGTTGTGCAAAGACGGTTTTGACAATTGTACTTTCTGTTATAATTTTGATTTCATGACATCTTACAGGATTTGTATAATAATTACATTATAGATAAATTAGAAAGTGTAAGGCTGAAATGTTGAACAAAAATTATAACCCCACTAGTACATGTCATTTTACATACCAGCGACTTCACATACTGCTCCAATCAGCTTAAACGTTTCAGCATCTTTATACTGATGAAATACCAAAAAGTCGTCATATCTATCCAAACCACACTTTTTTCTACAAAAATAACATATTTAAGATTTAAAAGATTAAAAGATATTATACCCTACTTCTTTCACTTAATTAAATGAACTGCAAAATCCATCACCTTTTAAACCCTGCTTTATTTTTAAACATTACTGTATTGGGATATTGATAAAATACACTAGCGTTACCTAAAATATCATTTTTGCATTGCCTTAGAAGTCAAAGTAGTAAATTAAAGTATGTTAGATGTGCTCTTGATAAATACTTAAAGGAGTTTACATATATTATACAGTAGCTTAAAATAAGTGATTCTTTTATATGTTTGTTTTTATTGTAATTGTCTTTTGTGCTTGTTTGATAATTAACTTTTGTTTGCTGTTGTTTCAAGTTTTTGGTGTGGATTGGCTGTTACAAAATACATAATTCTTAAATCAAATTTCAATTTTCTTTAAAGCTTTGAAAACAAACTGAAAAAAAAATATTTTCGTTGAATGGCTTTTTATTTATAGGATACTTGTGGCAAGATTGTTGTATAAATGGTCAAACCATTACTATACAGCCTCACGAATAATTGTTATCTATTCTATTCACTGTTATTAATACACATACAAGACAGAGGATATGCTTCAGCGTAAAGAAATAAAATGAAAGATATAGGGAAAAAAAGTAATACGATAAAGGAGGAAATGTTAAAAGGATATTACTACACTGAATAAAGAGCAGATCAAACAAAAAAATTACATAATTACAAAATATCAGGAGAATTCAACTCAGATTGATGTATTAACTTTCATTCCTAAGTCTTCAGATCTATTCAGATGATAACAATTGACAAGGAAATCGAACGCAGATACTTAAATCAGGCTATGTTATATTTTATATCATTTATTGTTTGAGACGTTTGAAACATCGGAATGAGGATTAAACTGTTCTATGTAATGAAGATTAAAAATTGACAGAACCATAAGATTATATTTCTTCCAGAGATGAATTTCCTTGTGAGTCAAGATTAAAGTTTTTTTCAATTTTAAACGTGATCAAATATCAGAAGTTGATATGCATATAGCCTTGGTATTAAAAACTAGGATCATGCTATAGCTTGCATATTGGTCAATTGACGATTTGTGATTTGTTTATTTTTTGTTTGGTAACATTAAAACATTAATAGTGTCATAACATTATCAAGGTCAGGCATGATAGTGTGATGCTGCTTTTACTTTAGAGGTAAAGTGTTGTTCATTCGACTTTCAACCGGGACTATGAACTTTTAAAATTTTTGGGAAAAAATAATGAAAAAAATCGAAAAAGAGTGTGCCACTTGCAAGAGCTACAGGGGAAGTTAAAGACTGAAAAGGAATGACACAGACTAAAGAAGATGTCATCCACGACTCAATAAAATAAAAATAAGAAAAACTAGAATTAAAAAAAAATATTTGAGTAATTCGGTAATTCAGTGAAATATACATGCTTGTTTTCATACCACACGAAATATAAATGGTATGCAGTCATGATTGATTGCATTGAGCACTACTTATATTTGACGACCACTGGACGAAATTACTGTGGGAAAGTTTTAGTTCCTAACATACAGAAACAACTTCTTGTGTATTTTCTGAACTAATAAATAACATCTCTAGTCGATAGAACCAATAAGTAGAAAAAAGACCATGAAATAAAATATACATCTTAAATTTTAAGAATGTTAATTGCAGCACTATTTCATGTAACTGCAATTCATACTTAATCTTTTTTCTCAGTTGTATTTTAAACGTACAAACTTACGTCATCTTAATATCAGATTCTTCTAAAAATGTCATATTATTCATTTTTCAAAAAACGACTATTTCTCTGTTAAAGAAAACATAACTTCAGCGATAATAAAATCTCAATCTTCAAAGAGGTAAACATGTGCCTATAACTAACATTTTGCTAACAATGCTGGTAAGCATTCCAACATTTTACAATCATAATGCTCTGGCATTTTGGATTGTAATTTCAATATATTGTGTTTCAAAAGGTCGCTTCTGTTTTTACTCTTATCATCTTTAAATTTTAATTTCAATCGTACTTTCTTCATATATAACTTCTAACAGAGAATTTTTTAAGACACAAACTCAATACCTAGACAACAATTAAACTTTTTTAAGCTGCAAAGACTCTTTAATTTCTTGCAAAACAAATCCACCTGATCCATTGTTATTTATTGTAAGTTCGAAAAGAACAATGACTGATTTAATAAAAAAAAAAAAACTCGCCCCAGACAATTTATTGCTTTTTTTAAAACACCTTGTTTTAGTCATTTTTTCGAAAGCAATCGTATTGTTTATAACGGAAATATCTTAAAGTGTAGTATTAACATTTTCTACAACACCAAAATGGATTCTTTCTTTTGAAAGATCGTTTGATTTGTTTAGTGAGCTGTTCATTAATTTAACATGTCTTTAAAATTACATTTTTTTAAAATTACATTTGTTTAGGAGAAAAATACTTCAACTAATTATGTAAGATAAAAGTCAGTTAATTTTCTTAAAGTCATTAAGTACATGCTCCTGTTACGTTATTACTTGTTGAAAACAACAAGATTATTTAAGAAAAACTTTCCTCATGGGAATAGGTTTCGAGAAAAAATATGTTGTTTTGTTTAAAGGTTAATAAACTCTTCCATAACTTGGCATTTCTATTGCAGTATCTCTTACATCATTTAAAAAATTTTATATTCATTTTCTCCAAGCATTTTATAATTAAATGTAAATTTATACAAAATGCTTTGAACAAAACATACTCTTTTATTTAATTTTACAAAGTATATGTTATGTTATTATAGTTATCAAGCTTTTATATTTTACACCAACATTAACAATATTACTGCTGTTTGCTGATAATTCTAGCAAAAAAATCAAAGATTTACAGGTTAATATATAACACAATTGCCTGTTAAATTGTGATGTGCTATTTGTGCACATTTCGGAAAATCATACCTCATCAGTGACACAAGGGGCCGCTAAGTTTAATGAATAAAAATGTAAAACAGTTAAAAATTGAATCTAAAGTTCCAAAATATATGAATCAAAATACAGCAAAGAAATGCTTTTCATGAGGAAACAAACATTAGTTTTACATTAATTTCAAAAAGTAAAACGGCTGAAAATTTTGCTAAATGGTATATTTCCTGACAGAACAAAGAACTGTCAACTGAGTTATGCATACCATCGTGGAGTTTATTCCACCCACTAGCAGCGATACCCGCACAGGGGCAGTAATTATATAACATTTCGCATGAATAAAGAAAATATATTAATATAAAGCATAGGTTTTATCTTCATGTTTTTAAATTTAACCTTTCACCGTTTTTATTTAGTCATAATCATATTATTAATCTTTTAATTAAAACAACAGTATTTTGTTATATTCTTTAATTGTAATCTATCCTGAAATTCTAATTGATAATCCACGTTATTAAAATTAGATATCAATATTGTTATATCACTTCGATGTCCAAATGTACTCTTTATTTTATTGTTTTGATTTGCAATGGGAAACCTTGGGGATTTATTAAAACATGAATCAGATGTAATAGCTTCAGAAACCTGTCTGAAAGACCTTACTATGTCTTAACTTTACCATGACACAGGTACTAAATGCACAAAGAAGCACACCGGAAGGTACTAACAATTTAAAACCCTGTGCAGATTTTAAATAAATTGTGCTAGATAAACTTTTACTCATGTGACACTACGTTCTGAATATATATATAATAATTTCATTTGTGTATTATAGGAACTTGTCTGATCTGAACTTTTAAGGACATATCATTGTAGAACGATAATTATCTTAAGGAAATGAATAATTGTTTATCGTCATTTTACATTTTTTATTGGCTTATATAAAAGATAAATTATTAATAGGACAAAAAATGAAATAGTTTAAACAATGTTAAATTTATATAACAACCAGTTTTATAACAGACCATCAAACATACTAGCCTTTGCCCAAATCACAATTTCAAACGTAATCATATCAGTCCAAATCACAATGCCAAACATATACATACCAGCCCATGTTCAAATCAAAATCCCAAACACAAACAAACCAGCTCAGGTCCAAATAACAATCCCAAACACAAACATTCCAACTCATGTCCAAATCACAATATTAAACGCAAAAATAATAGCCTATGTCAAATCACAGTCCCAAACACAAACATTCCAGCTCATGTCAATATCACAATCTCAAACATACACATACAAGCCCTATCCAAATCACAGTTCCAAACACAAACAAACCAGCTCATGTCCAAATCACAATCCCAAACACAAACATTCCAACTCGTGTCAAAATCACAATTCAAAACATAAACATACCAGCCCTATCCAAATCTCAATCCTAAACACAAACATTCCAGTTCATGTCCAAATCACAATCCCAAACACAAACATACCAGCCCATGTCAAAATCATAATTGAGGAGCATTTCTTCATTTACTATTCAGTTACTGTGGCCAACAAATATAACTGCGAAGGACCCGGTCTAAATTCTCATGTGAAATTTCATGTATTTAACTAAATAAGCACGTTTACAGTTTTTACTCTGGGATTGTGATTTAGACGTGGACTGTGTGTGTTTGCGTTTCACCTATTTTTAACGTCTACTTTTTTTCTGAGGTGTAAAAAAGTGTAAATCGCAAACATGACCAAATAGAAAATATTTATTTATATTGCCCCTTTGAACCCTTATAATTAGACCATTTAGAATTATATTTATTGAAATTAAAAGATTTAAAATCGGTTGATGAATAAAAAAAAATTAGCTTGCATTGCTTAAGAGACTGAATCGGGTTTTGTACTGCAATTGCTTTAAACAATTTCAATCAAATGATAATGAATATTGTTTTTGGAGCCAAAAACTACATAATTATGTGATTGATGAATGCAACTCCTGATATTTTAAGAATAAGAAGTAGATTTATGTTTCGGCCATTTTTTGCCCAAAAGACATATAAAAAGTAAGAATAAATAATAAAATTCTTATTTGGCGAATTTTATAGTGTAAAGCCAGTATTTAGTTTCGCGTCGATTCATCTTTTTATCCATCAATGTAAATTGAATGCCAATGACGTAGATAACTTCTAATTAAAGAAGTGTTGAAACGAGTAAAATTATTCTTTATACTCCACGAACTTCTTGGTGTGTATCCGGCTTTTTATAGTTTGTTAGAATAAAATTGAAAACTGGTGTTTAAATAAGGCAAGGTGATGTTAAATTGTGATGTTGATAACACCTAATTTTAAAACCACATTCATACAGGCAATAATAATATTGACCTTTCTTCTGTTAAGGTTTGATAAGAATGTACAAAAATAAAAAAACAGGATTTTGTGGAATTGTCAATAACTTTGTTCCATACTTGATAAAGATAGAACGTTGAAGTTAAGGCTTTAAAGAGTCATTAACTAGTTTATATATAATGGCTAAAGTTTTAGAAACAATATATAAACATATAAACGCCTTAGATTTTTTGTAGCTGACGTAAGGTTAAAATTCCTTTTTTTACTTAGATACAAAATCCTGTTAAATTTTAAAAATTAAAAAAAAAAACGCTTTCAATTATCATCCATTGTCGTGAAAAAGGACAACTTCTTATACTATAAACTAAGTTCCCTCTACATTTTATATTTATATAAATTTTCAATGATACTAATCATGAGGAATGAATTTCCAAAATGTGCACATATGGCACATCAAAATTTAGCAGGTATTTGTTATATATTTACTACCCCTGAGCAGGTACCGCTGCTGGTGGAGTAAAACTAACCAAGGGTATCCATAACTCAGTAGGCAGTACTTTGTGCTGTCAGAAAATATACCATTTAGCAAAATTTTCAGGCGTCTTAATTATTGAAATTAATTTAAAACTAAGGTCTGTTCCCTCTTGCAAAGCATTCCATAACTGGATTTGGTTTCATATAATTTTGGAACTTTAACTGTTTGGCTTTTTTTATCTATCAAACTTTTCGGCCCCTTAGTGGCAATGATGAGGAATGATTTTCCAAAATGTGCACATATGACACATCAAAATTTAGCAGGTATTTGTTATATATTTAATATGTAACAATTAAATATAATTAGCGATATTATATACACCTAGGAAATTCTAGGAAAGATGTCTTTAAATGTTGTATTAAAAATCATATTATCAGAAATAAATAAGTAAACTATCTTGAGTTGAAAGTGTTGGATTTACGTGTCGGGTAAGGTAATGTTATAGATATATAGCACAAATACCAGTTGAATTTTGATGTGCCAGATGTGCACATTTCGGAAATTCATTCCTCATCAGTGACACTAAGACCGAAAAGTTTGATAATAAAAAACATAAGCCAAACAGTTGGAAATTAATGAATCTAAAGTTCCAAAATAGACGTGTTATAATAAAACAGATAGTAATTTTATCATATTGTTAACAAATATGAGTCGCCGTTCAAACTTATTCTGCATATAACTGAGTTTCAATTTTTCCTTACATTTTTGATTTTGTTTTCGCACTTGGTGAGTAAAGCAAGCTAGACTGAAGGTGATTACCTTTACAAAGCACCTGGCCCCATTCAACGTGTATAACAGAATAAGCAAGTTTTCAAAATTTATACCTTGCTTTTGGAGTTGTGGCTTCGACATCGATTGTTACATTAGTATATTACTTTATGCTATCTAAATATATAACACAAATACCTTTTAAATTTGGATGTGCCATATGTGCACATTTCAAAAATCATTCCTCATCAGTGACACTAAGAGCCAAAAAGTTTGATAGAAAATAGAACATTAGCCAAACAGTTGAAAATTAATGAATCTAAAGTCCAAAAATATATTAATCCAAATCCAGCTAAGAAATGCTTTGCGTGAAGGAACAAACATTAGTTTCATATGAATTTCAAAAACTAATACGGCTGAAAATTTTACTACATGTTTTTTTTCTAACAACACAAAGTACTAAATCATCTAAATGATTTTTACAAACACTGTAATTATTAAGAGAATGTTATACAAGTAGGATAGAAATATCAATGTGTATTTTTCATACATTATTTGTAACAGGTATGGTTTAAAACAAATACTTCATACAGAAAAATATTATCTCGATGTGTAGTCCGATATATATCTGACAAATTCGGCTTTTGTTAATATTAGTTAAAGAATTATATTGTTTCTCTGGCATTAAAATAGAAATCTGATATCGACACTTTAGTGTTTCCGCTAAATCTTAGATCAAAATTTAACTGGTATTTGTTATTTATCAAGATAAAATATTGGTGTATTTTTATCATTTACTTTAATTTCTCATCTTTACAAGAATATTTGCTTAAATGAGGGAATTATAATATTAACAAAATACAGAAACTGCTGTTTCTTAGATTTAAAACGTGTTATGTTTTCTTTAAGCATTTAGCTTTACATCGTTACTGTGTTCTGTTCAATCCACTCTTAACTTAGAATCTTCTTACTTATTGTTTTACTTTATGACTGAAGCAAGATGTCACTCAATCAGAAAATTGTGACATCTTACCTATTTGACTTTGCTTGTAATCACGAAACATTATGACTTTTTCAATTGTTCTTTTCACCGTGTAAATTTCTAGAAGAGAATTTAATCAATCAAGTATTGACACAGTTATAAAATTAATAAAGACATCAATCAAAATCAATAAACATAACTTTTCAAAATGTGCACATATACCATCTAAATCAAACAGGTATTTTTGTTAGATATTTACTATCCCTGAGCGGGTATCGATGCTGCTGGAGTAAAACTTTCCAAGGGTATTCTTAACACATAGTTGAACTTCGTGCTTTCAGAAAATGTAAAATGTATAATCAGGTTTGAAACTAAGGTTTGTTCCCTGATGCAATGCATTATTAGCTGAATTTGGATTCATGTAATTTTCGAATTTTGGATTCATTTTCTTTCAACTATTCCACTTATGTTTTTGTATCAATCAACTTTTCCGGTACCTAGTGTCACTGATAAGGAATAACTTTCACAATGTGTATATATGGCACATCAAAATAAATAGCTATTAATGTTAGATATCAGCCGAAATAATAATTTTTATCAAACTAAAAAGGATCATTTCGAATAAAATCTTTTGAAAGCACCTTTGTATTAGCACAATTACAATCAATAAATGTTCAAATATATAACACTTACAGAACTTCTGCCCAAACGTCCTGACCAAACTTTTCAATCACTAATTCCTTTACACACACATGGATTTGTCCATACTAAAAAAGAGAAAATGATTTTTTAAGAATACTATAAATATTTATTATACCTCATGTAATTTTCAAGTAATTTGATTGGATAACTAACTATCTGAAAATAAAATAATATCACCCTTAGATTTACTAAGAATAAAGAATGGCGCGCGTGCTTCAGGGTAACTTTAGTTAAGGAGTTATGATAACGGGTAATATTACAAAAAATATCACATGCGCAAAAGGAATCCTAAATCACACAATCGAACGCAATTCGATCACAAGCAGCTAAACGTTTGAAGGATACGAACTTTTATTAATATACATTTTATTCATATGCAAGCGTTTCCTTGATCAAGACTACCTGTCATCAGACGACAGACGACAACCGTCAATTGGTACAGTAATCATTTTTTAAGTAACAGAGAATCTCAGTTTAAGAGAATATCTGGAGAAAGACATTTGGCATAATAAAATAAATATAACATTCATAAGAGGGTGAAATTGCATATTTTCACCCCTCGGAAACAATGGTTCCTCAGGGTGAAAATATGCGATATCACCCTTTTATGAATGTTATATATATATATATATATATATATATATATATATATATATATATATATATATATATATATATATATTATTTGTGTGTGTGTGTGTGTGTGTTAAATAACAAATTATTTTCAAGTTAAAATAAAAATTATAGTCATGACTTCCGCTGTTAACAATATAATGTTTATATCGGATGATTTACAACGTCAATATGACCTTCCATAGATATTGAAGGTTTTTTATCAATTTGTGTTCCCTTTAAAAAACATTTATATACATTGTTTGTCTCGTCTGATCTAATGATTGCATAAGGGACAATATTTTTATAATGATTTTTATAACAAAAGCATGCAAAAAAAAATCAAACTTTATTTGTAGTTCATTCGTCGATTCTTCTTTTTCTTATAGTTTTATGAAGTCGAAAAGACTTTCATTCAACCGTCAATTGTACAAAATGTATTAATTTTTTAAAGTTACTATCACTTTTTTGCATACATAAAATAAACAATTAAATCGTCTTTTTACACTGCTAGTGATTGCATATATAGACTCTCACTTTACTCTTTAAATGGTAAGTGACAAGGATTGCGTGATCTCGGTTTTATATAAGAAAAAAGTTCTTAACTAAAAATAAAATATAATATACAAGAGCGGTATTTGATATGTTTTAAAACAGAAACAAGAAACAAGTTTTCGTAAATAGCGTTTTAAGTTTAAATATTAAGTCTCCGAAAAAGTAAAGCCCAGAATGAAGTGACAATAATGAGACCGCTAGAAGATCGTACATGCTTTGTCTGTAGAAATTTATTATGTGAAATCATGAATTTTGGTGGTGTCCATTTTTCGTTGTTCTTAGAAAAAATATGATTTTGTTTAAGTGAATTCGTTGTTATGATCGTAGTTAATAAATTGAACTGCATGTAGTAAAAATATCATCTTATGTGTTCAGTGTTAAGCAATTACTTTACTTATTATACTAATGTCGCCAAAAAAGTAAGTTGATAAACACATATATTAAACTATTTTGTTGACATGTAAATTCGGGCGTCAAGGTGTCAACGAAAACAACGAAATTGGGTCAGCACGAAAATTGATGATTTTATAGCAATAAAGAAACTACAATTACTCAGTCATTGGCTTGCAATGTACCTTTAGGCACAGTTTAGCTTTTATGATTGATTGATTGATTGATTGATTAATATTTAGACATAAGCGGTTGACTGAATATTGGCTCTTTATCTTTCACAATTAATAAAGAAATTTATTTTAACTGTCAGGTGTGCCTTTCTGTTGTTTTGAAGTTATAAAACTTTGAAAAAGTAAACAGTTCCTAACTAACAGACAAAGGAAAACTGCTTTATTACAAGAATATACCTTTGTAGCCAATAAATAAAATATTTTACTGATTAACTGGGCTGCTTAAAAAACACGTATAGATAACCAGAACATTATGCTCCCTAACCGCAGCAATATACTACTAGGCAATTAAAATCCGGACAAAATGCTTCTACAAGCTTCAAGCAAATCATTAAACTAAAGAAAGTTTTGTGAAATGTGTCAACAATTCCTACATAATACATTATAAATTTTGCCAAATATCGATGTTGTTATTCTAATATTACTTTAGTAAGTGAAGAACATTGATATATAATCAAACACAGTTATTACGGTCCAAGTTTAAATTGCAGCACTAAAAGCGAAGTAAAAACTATGAAAAACTTGCAAATAAAGTTAAAGACGAGAATTTCAACCAGAGTAGTGACGCGAATGCTTCGGAGGGTAATGCCTTCTGATTTATTAGCTACACCCAGAAACATGTATACAAAATAACCAGTGACGCCTATTCAGAACTTTCTGGAAGTAAATTAGAATAATTGTTGTACATCAATATACGTATGAAGATTTTCTGAACGGTTTTATTATTGTTTATATTTGGCATTTACTAAGGACAAACAATATCTATAATATATTACAAAATTTTACTTGATGGTTTTAAAAATGATCATTCAGAAGCCTGGTTTCTCCAATCTAAATATGAATTATGAAAATAATATATCATACTCACTACAAATTGATAACAAAAATTAAATACAATTCACAGAAAAGTTTGTATTTGACAACAAATAAAACACTTTAATAATACTGATTAAAAATACAAAGTGATCGATATTTCATTTGATCAATTAATCTTTTTTTAATCATTGTTTATCAATTTCTGTTGTCTAGGGTATTACTATCAGTTAAGACTAGGATAGAAATAAATTACTTTCTACTTCTTCTTCCTTTTTTAAATTACAATAAGTTATAAATTTATCATATATATAAATAAATCTTCGACAACCAAAACATATAAGTCTATCTATAAATACTCCTGCTGTCTTTACCGAATTCATATATAGAACAGATCAACACAATTTTGTCAATCTAATCACAGATATGACTGATTACATCTTTTAAATCCCACTTTATTGTCTATTTTCATAGCCTTTTGATTTGATGAAATATACAACTTAATGAAAACCGTAAGGGGAATATTAAAATCCAATAAAATCCGGACTAAACATTACTTGAGCTGTAGAACTAGAAAATGTAAACACACCTTATTGCTTGAAGCAAATTTGTCCTAATATAGAGAAGCTAATCTTTGATGGATAGCCGGCTGCTGATAATATTGTTTGATTAAACACTTCTCATATGTGATTAATTTTAGAGTTTCGTTTGATATTTATCTGGTAGGAAAAATTTCATACGTTATCATTTCAAGTTATAAAATATGATTTTCCCTTTTGGTTCTTGATATTATCACAAATACAGTATCTGTTGAATGAATAATTACTAAAATAAATTGAACTAATTAATAGTTGTACGAATAACTTCCTATATTGGATGTTGCTACGTGACAGACAAGTGCGGTAGCTCAGTTGGTAGACTGCTCGCTCCGTAAGTCGGAAGTCGTGGATTCGAACCCCGGTCGGGTCTGACCCAAGACTTAAATGAGGTTAGTGACTGTTCTTTCGCCAAGCCACCGCATTACGAAATGAATGTCACGGTTCTTTCGGATGGCCCCGTTTCACGGCAGGCGTGGCACGATAAAGAACCCTGCAGTATAATGCCATCAGCGCAACGCACAGGCAAAATTTCTGCACTTTTGCCTATAGCTGGCGACGTCTCGATATAAGTACAATATTCTTGACTGGATGTTAAACACCATTACCTCACTTAATCACTCGCTACGTGACAAAGAATGGTTCTATATAACATAATTATTTGTTTATAAAGTGATTTCAGTCCTGCTTTACATGTTGAACATGATACCTTAACTACAATAGTTGGTAATGTTATGTTATTGAACTCAATTCCTGTTAAAAGTTTAGAATATTCTATTAAGTCGCCTCTCTCTCTCTCTCTCCTCTCTCTCTCTCTCTCTCTCTCTCTCTGTGTGTGTGTGTGTGTGTGTGTGTGTGTGTGTGTGTGTGTGTGTGTGTGATAGTCTTCATTCGCTTTTGTCTATTTTGTGATCTTTGTACAGGATTTATTTACAAAAGCATCTGATTTCTATATCGGATTTAATAATCTAAGTCATACATATTTGTTTATAATTAATATGTGAAACATACAATTTAACTGTATTAGTATTTACGTAAATAATAACAAAACTTGACTATCATTAAAATTTTAAATAGCCATTAGCTTTCTTCTAAAACGGTGATTAATAGACTACAAAGTACAAAGGACATTTTGTAAGAGATTTATAAAAACTCGTTCATCCATTAAATGGTTAATTGAAGGTATGTAATGGATAATTTTGACATTTATATTTAACAGTTAAGATGTTGTCACATAAGATAAAAGAGGCCTAGTATGAGCTAAACAATAGGAAGAAAAACCTGCTATGGTACTTGATAAGATAAAAAGGCCTGAAGTGATACCTTACATGAGTTAAAAGACACCTGGTGTGATACCTAAAATAAGGTAAAAGACACCTGGTGTGATACTTGACGCAAAGTTAATGATGCCTGATCAGAAAATTGACAATGAAGGCACGTAAGACAAACTGCAAAGGAAAGTATTGACAGTAGTCAAGAGAAAGCATCCATCTACAGTCTTAAGTATACCTTCAATCTAATAATATCAATCTAAAGAAAACAAACTAAAAACCGATATAACTTCGTTTAATACTGAATACAACAATTTTGCAAACATATATAATTTATGCAGGTGTTTATTAGAAATATTTGTAAATAAAGCAATAAATTTCTTAAAAATCACTTTACAAAATTTAGTTATCAATTTCATTAAAAAACAATCATAAACATAAGACATAACATGTGGTATATTTCATGTATAAATCTGAATTGATATAATTTCGATTTCTGTTGTGTTGTTGCTTCCTTTCTTGTTTGATTAGCTGTTTCATCATTTAGTTGGTTAGAAAATAAATTGAATGTCTTGTAACGTTCAACTGTAGTACCAATTTATAGTGTAGATTTTAATCATCACATTTATTTTACGGCAACTACAAACATTTACAAAATAATGTGTAGTTTCACAAATAGCTAACCTACAATCGAACTTGCATTAGATATGTATCAAATTTAGATTGATGATCAATAACATATTGTTATTACCAATGTATAACTGGGTACAGACAAATATAAATAATTACAAGACTTTTCCACAGTTATAACACATGATTCAGGCTTTGAAGAATAAACCACTGGGTTGTAGGATTTAGCCGTTCTATATAAATACTAACATAACAAATTTTTAAAATTTCAATAAGGCATATAGATAGGAATATTATCGCTTTCAATACTAAGTTTAACTTTACTGATTGAAATGACAAACATTACTTAGGAAAGTTGAAATCTATAATATATATATTTCAACAGCAATATCTATGGCGATATCTGTTGGATGTGTCAATTTTATTTTGCAAAAAAGCTATCAAAATGTTCGCATGAGTGATTGTTCGAGAACAACTGAGAATATATAATACAAATACCTGCTAAATTTTGATGTATGTAACAATATATGTAACTGCAAACACAATAAAGCTTTCTTTGCCTCAATTACTTAATCAAGAAAATATGAAAATCATCTTTAAACCTGTTTGTCAACATCTGGTACAAAAATGCATAAAGAAATGAAATACTTTTCATAGAAGACTATTTATTAAAAATAGGTGTTCAAATTTATTAACGATACTATCAATAAACCGTATATTTGCAGGGTTTATTTATATTTTTCATTTGTGTATTGTTTAAAATAATACAATAATTCAAAATGGTAAATATGAATAAAGTAAAACATTTAAAACTAAAAAATCGACTGTTTTCAATTTATTTGTGTTAAAACCGGACATCGAAAATCTTTTACTAAATAAAAGATTTTAAACAAAGTATTTCTAGAACATTTACAAGTCCCTCTTGTGCTATTCTCATCAAATATCTACATCATTGCTATATAGAAAAGAAACATAAAACAGATGCAAGCTTGTAATATGAAAATACCTTTCGTGACTTGATGACGCTTATCCTTTTTACAGTGCAGGTCTATATTGCAATTTAATCCTTTCGAAGAATAGGTTGCTACATGTATCATTAGAATTACGAAAGAAAACAAATTTTCTATTCTTAAATATCATGACATTTTCTTTGTTTTCATTTACAGTGACATCATATATTTTTCTAAATCTTCAAACATTCGAAAACCAAATACAATCGTCAATGCTATAATGTATTTTATCTCTGTACTACCATTGTATGGAATGTCGATTTCTATCATAATAAATTGCAGGTGCTGTTGTACTAAATAAATTGCATAATTGTATTGAATATATCTTATTTTCAAAATAAACGTTAATCATTTCAAAAGCAGTAGTTTTAATTGAATAAAGTTAATCAGTATTCACAAAACAAACCGGGCCGCGTTCAAATAATAAGTATGAAAACTGACAAATAAAGTTTATCTAGAAAATTTTCATCTTAGAAAAAAGCCGGGTGCTTCTAAAAGTAAACACCTCATGTCTCCTGATATGTAAATTGCAAATCAAAACATATACTTGGAAATAGCAAGTGCAACCATGAACACGTTACAAAAACGATTTGAAAATAAGAGAAATTAAAGCTTGATAAAGCAATTAAATAAATATTAACGACGAATAAACGACAAATAAAACAAACAAGCATATAAGACAAAATAACATGCAGAAAGGAAAACCACCTAATTAAAACGTTCGACGGCGATGACCATTTGATGCAGCAAAAGAATAACGTAATGTAGATTGGTTAAAGTAAAATATACAAGACTGATACTGATAAAATTTTACATTAACAAACAGTTCATAAATTGATTAAGTGGCAAAAAAAGCGCAAGTATTAATGGTCTTTTAAAAGCATTCGGTCTATTTAAAAGGATCTTTTCTTAACAAGTTTGCTTGCATTCTAACACTAGTCATACAGAAAATAACCATTACAATGTACAATCTGTTTTGTACAAAAAAATATGGCTTAACATTTTTAGAAAAATACAAAAGATTACCGAATTAAGTTCAGCGGTTGCACTAACGTAACGTCAGTGCAGAAAAATCGTTGTTTTTTCCATGTTTTTTTTTTTTTTTTTTTTTTTTTTTTTTTTTTAGAAAACAATGACATTGAAATGTACATACACTTATTGAAGATTGAATTTTGATCTCCCGTCAAATAAAAGATGCTTAGTTTTCGAAAGATTCGATTTTTTTAGAATTGTACTACATGACACGAATTAATTTTTTAAATCGCATAATGTGTGTTTGGTATTGTGGTCTTTTCCTGTTTATTTTTGCTTTTATCGTTTTCTTGGTTTGCATCAGAAGTATAAACATATAATTTTTGTAACTTTTTAAACTTTAACTAAACTTCTTAACTTTTTAACTTTTTATAACTTTTATAACTTTATAACTTATAAATTCTGGATTAAATATTGAAATTGTACTTTTTAGGGCCACCTTATACATAGACTATCAAGACGTTTTAAAGGACTTACTTATCAAAAAAGGAATAAGGTTCTTATAGGCAAAAAGGCCTCTCAAGCCAAGTTGTTGTAAGTCCACGCTTACGGATCAAGATGCCTCTTCACCGCTTAGGGTCGAATCTCACTCAAGAAAGATCCGGCTAATGTGAACAGAATTATTTATCCATTTTCTTTCACCACTGCAGAACCAACTTCCTCAATATGTATGATAAAATCTTGAGAAGTACAAAAATTCGATTATCCTACTCCACTGAAAGACAAATCGATTTTGACATGCATTAAGGAAGAAATAATTGGATTTGAGTTGTTATACTTTTGGCTTTTTTTTTTTTTTAAAGATTTGCTTTTTTTTTTTTTTTTTGAAAATTACAAAACATAATGAAAGGGTTCTGAAAACTGAGCTTTATAGTTTGTCGTCTTTTTTAACTTTGGGAATTTAAAATGCATCGAACAATATTCGTACCAACCAAATGGCAAATTATAAAAGAAATTAAAAAATCTTAAAATTACTCTTTAAATGATTTGTCATTATAAATTGTTTCAAAAAGGAGTTAAACATATTTGCTACTATACTTGATCATATTAAATGGATATTTTTTTTAGAAGTTAATAACTTGTTTTGTTTACATTTTAGTTAGATGAAATAAACGCTTAAGTTGTCAATTTGTTGATTTAATTTTTTATATTAGTACTCAATATTAGACACATGTTTGAGTTATCAATAATTTAATTAAACTGAAGTCTATTTTGCGTTATATATCTCAATTCTATATTTTTCATGCGAACAAAATTAAACAATTCTCTAAATGTTACTACGAGCATCTTGCGACAGTAATTTAGGTAACGAAAATATTATTTGTTATCAAATGTGGTGATCAAATACCTTATCAAATAAAATCATACGCAACATTCCCCTGCATATTAAATAACTCTTTTTAAGTCATGCGATGTGATAACATTAAATATTGAATAATAAAATAAATGGAAAACTTTTATCTATTAAAGCATTTTAAATGGAATTATTTAAAAAATTCTTTGTACAAATTATTTATTTACTGTTGTTGCATTTCATTGCTAAATTTCTACCTAAATTGGCCAGAATGTTCGCTTATATAAGGAACAATATTTTCAAAAACAGTCAGTTGATCAATTTTGATAGTGGGTAATTATCATACCTCACATAGAACAATATTATCAAATTCCATTTGGTTAAGCCTACAACGGGTAACGTGTATTATACGTTTGAATGGAAACTGTCTTTTTATTTAGAGAGTATCTGACATAAAAGTCATGTGATTAATTTATGCATGCTATTTTAATGTTGCATTTTTGGTGTTGTTAATCATTAAATTGTAAATTTTGTTTAAAACTAAGGTTTGTTCCCTCATGCAAAGCAGTCCTTAGCTGGATTTGGATTAATATAATTTTGGAACTTAAGATTCATTAATTTCCAACTGTTTGGCTTATGTTTTTTATTATCAAACTTTTCGGTCTTAGTGTCACTGATGAGGAATGAATTTCCGAAATGTGCACATCTGGCACATCAAAATTCAACTAGTATTTGTGCTATATATATATATATATATATATATATATATATATATATATATATATATATATATATATATATATATAATGATAATAATTATGATAATAATAATAATAATAATAAAAACAAATAAATATAACACCCCATGTAGTTATGACAATTTCGAAAACTTTTACTATCTTCCTATTAAAATCACCCCTAGTTAACGACAGGTGATATATATTTTTTGCAAACGGGCCATCATTTGTTTAATTTCGGCTTCGGATTTCACCGGACTTGTTCTTGTCCATTTCCGATAATACTCTCGCCTCAATCAAACGACGGAAATGAAACAATCATTTACAAACGTAAGAAGAGAGAATGTACAACGCACTTTCTTCACTTGATTCACGTATCCAAGGTTACATAAAACACATTTGGCATAATAAAATCATTTTGATCTTTGTTTTGTGTTATGTAAGATACTGTAAAAGAAATAAAAATCCTCGACTATGTTTCGGGCGATAATTTTCTATACCAGGGCAAAAATCTAATATTAGAGACAAAACAAAGATCAAAATGTTTATATTATATTCTCTCTCTCTCTCTCTCTCTCTCTCTCTCTCTCTCTCTCTCTCTCTCTCTCTCTGTGTGTTTTTGTGAGTGTTATCGCTTGTTTTAGAACAAACTTAAGTCATATTAATTTACCATACCTGTCGACTAAATACAACATCTCTAGACAATCCCGTTCGTCTGTTATATCTTTAACAACATTTAATGGAATCTTTGTTTGTCTTTCATTTTGTTTTTACACCTCAGTGACTTTTGTTTGTTTTATTATTATCATTATTATTATAATTATTACAAATAATTTTAGATTATTTTTTTTGTTTCCGAGAAAAGTTCAATGCGAACATTTAACGCCGAACCTACCTCGCATTTGAACTATAGTAATATAACCCAAGAGCAACCAATGAACCTGTTAAATGAGTGGCCTTAAGATATTACATAACACGAGATAATAAAGAATACAAAAAGGTGTAAATGACATTTAAATCAATCGGTATATTTTTTTGTATTAATTATTGTAGAATAACAAACGCTTAAAGGATATATTGAATTTTATTATCTTATGTTCGAAAATGAGTTGAAATCTAATAATCTGTTACTAATCCACTGACATTTAGTGTAAGTCTTGTCTATGAAAATGTTTTAAATAGCATGGTTTTTAAAAATTGTTACAAAAAAGGTGTTTTTCGATATTTTTATTGCACGTTCTGGTAATCTTATTTATTCAGAGCTAATTGAATTTTTTTTTACGTTCACAGTATGGAGTAGGTTTAACTTCTACCAGTTTTCCTTGTGTGAAAACTTTATGTAATTTTGTATATTTCGTCATCTACACGAATGTAATCAATCAAATTAGATTTATAATTTGGTTATTAATAAAGACCTCTTTGCAAACACAACTTAAAAGATGGTAAGATGGTATTTTACTCTAGACATTGCATATAACTACATTGTCCGTCCACAGTATGAAATGTTATTTGTTATTCCAATACGTGGTTTTCTTTACTTCAATTTGTTATATAATGTTATCTGTCATCGGCTTATGTTGTGTCCTTTAATGTTTCTAATATTTAACAAAAATACCTGTTTAATTTTGATGTACCAGATGCACACATTTCGGAAATTCATTCCTTATCAGTGACACTGCGGACCGAAAAAATAGATAAATAGATTCATGTTATCCAATCGTTTGAAAAACTTATGAATTCAAATCCAGCCAAGGAATGTTTTGCATGAGAGAACAAACCTAATTTTTAAATAAATTCAATGAACAATTTGCCTTAAGGAACTGAATATTTATTATCTCTCTCTCTTTCTCTCTCGCCCTCTCTCTCTCTCTCTCTCTCTCTCTCTCTCTCTCTCTCTCTCTCTCTCTGTTTTAAATACAATTTATACTGAGACGTCATAAATTGTATGTTCTGCCACATGTGCGTAGCATTTTTATGAATAAAGCTCATCTGTCTTCTTCAATAATTGCTTTTATAAATCATATCATGGAACAATGAAAAATCCAATTCAAACAATCAATTTTGATTAAAACTCCCAATGTAAATACAAAACTGTCTAAACGTTACCTTTCCTGCTGACTACCCGATATATTTATCTAAATCAGGAAAGCGCCTTACTCATTGCCTTCGTATTTGAATCTTTTATTGTCGCTGCTACCTTTAAATCATTTGTCATTTATTCGTTCAGAATCAATGAATTTCATTTTTAAGCTAATTCTCTTTGAAATTCTATCGACAATTTAAATGGTCCATAATTAGAATTTTACTAAACAAACAAAATTTATTCGCTCCAGCAAATTAAAAAAAAAATGGCATAAAGAACATTATCGTGTAGTTTTTACGCACCCTTTCAAACGCAAAATGTAATAACATAAAAAAATCTCATAACAACGGTTAATACATAATGTTTAAGGTAAACCAATCTGTATGGCGTTGTAGTTAAAAGTATTGATATGAACGTTGGGACAAAAGTTATGAATAATAAACCTTTAAAAAGTTATAATATATAACAAAATACCTGTTAAATTATGCTGTGTCATTTATGCGCATTTCGAAAACCCACCCCATCAGTGACACCAGGGGCCGAAAGTTTGATAAATAAAACATATAAGCAAAACAGCAGAAAATTAATGAATCCAAAGTTCTAAAATTATATGTATCCAAATTCAGTTAAGGAATGTTTGCATGAGGGAACAATCCTTAGTTCTTAAATAAATCCTTATATTAAAATAAATTATAAATTTAAGAAATTATAAAATCTAAATCATAAAGTTCTTAGTAAAGTTAAAAATTTACCCTATATAGACATATACGAGATAATAATTCTTCGTTTTAAACGGCTTTGTTACTTTAATTATCAAAGTTTAGTTTTAAGTATAAAGTATGTATACATTTGCTACCTTTTTAGAGATACCTAGCGGTTTACTTGCTACCAACAGGTCACATTTAGCCTAACATTACGTATATAGTTTTTTCAAAGTTGTTTGTTTTGTAAACGGTTTATTATACGGAATGTTTAAAACATTGAAGATGTTACACAATTTATAGCTAAACTTTTTTATCCATTTACATTGCGAGTTAAGGACGTTAAGACCGTTTAGTTACATGTTTACAAAATCAAAAAAAGATACAACATAGACATTTGTTCTCAAAATATGCTAGGGATGAAAAAAAAAGAAATTTCTTTTGCTGTTTTTGCAAATTTTAGATTTATCAACACTTATTTAAGAAAAATGTATAGGTGCATGTAACATATTGTCTTTACAAGGCAAAGCAACCATGTTTGAAACTAGCAAAATAAAGAAAACATAATAAACTATAATAACAGCGTGTGTCTTTAAAAGTAAAGTGTAGTGTTTTGCAAAAATATCTAAAATAGCATCTTTTCATAGACATTTCATGTTCCAAATTATACAGACAGTATTTGCTTATAATATTTTTGGCATGAATTTAATTTAACACGATAACTAATGTTTAAAAACGTTCTTTTTAAAATAGTATTTAGAAACTTGAAATTAAAAAAATTAGCCAATCTAGCAAAGAATTTGATCGAAGAAACGTATGATATAAGAACACAATACTGGATAAATAATATTGAGGATATCAAAACGGAAATTACTTGAATTCTTCCAATAAATTTTTCGAATTCAGCATTACTGTTTCTTCAATATAAACTGTGTCCTGTCAAACCTTACGAAATACTGTTTTGATTCTGAGACTTATGTAATCATTATAAAACATATAATAATTGTTTTTTGTTGGTTAAACTACACAATTTTGACTCATTTTAATTGACATGTGTCTGAACTACATACATGCTTTTTGTCTATAATGTTAATGTATACGTCCTTGACCTTCATCTTTTATAAAGGTTATAGTCATTATTTCGTCGATTCATTGTGAATTGTGACACACTTACGTAGAACTCAATCATCATTTGTAACCATTTATAGCTTCTCGGTTGGGTCATATATAAGACTTTCACATTCAAGAAGATTATAGAACTGTATATATAAAGAAACAAATTCGAGTGATATTAACTTGATTTAAAGAAATCAATGAATCTTTGATTAGCCTAATACGCGCTTTGTGCTGGGCGTTTAGAGGACAAAGTATCGACTGGTTCGAAAAGTGTAAAAATAATGGTGAAACGGTATGCTTGTATTCGACCTGGTTAAATAATAATTAAATAAATTCTGATATAGTTTCGCGATAGAAAATAAACATAAACATAGACATTTTTGAATTGCATTGTCCCAGATAAGTATTGGATTTCAAAAATTTCAAATCGTCATTAAACCAAATATATCGAATGGGCATTATATTTGTTCGCAACCAAGAATGTCATGAGGCTATTTATTTAATCCAAAAAAAAAAAAAGAATTCATAATTCTCGTCAAAGCTTCAGTGAGTAATATTAACAAAAGCTTAAAATAACAGATTTCAATTTCCAATTAGAAACCATGGGCAAGGTTCTAAATGAAGTTTGATATATCTCCCTTTGGATATACCGTGTAAAAAAATAATGAATGGACACTACTTAACCGTTTAAACACGAAATAAAGAAATGTTGAGTTAACATTTTGAGACGGTTAGCTTGTGTTGATTTATATTCTTGGTATGTTTATAAAAATAGTAATCTGTAGACAAGTAATTTTTAAGGTTAGGCAAAATATTGGGACGGAGAACAAACAAAAAATGGACTAAAAAAATTCAAAAAAAGGAAAAACAATGACTACATTGGCCACTGATTAAATTTTTTGTTACCAATTGGAGAAAATAAAATAGCAGTTGATGTGGTTAAATTACTTTGTAAAAAATACCTGTAGTCCATAAAGACACTCGTATAAAATTATACTATTTGTTTTGTTTAACTAATTTTTATAACCTTTTCTTTTATATTTGTTTCTGAGAAATTAAATCTATTTGAAATTATTCTAAATCAAGATGTCAAACCAATCATATGGTTATTTGATTTTAAAAATCATACAATGTTAAGATGTTTTAGTAACGATTATTACTGTCCCTTTCAGCAAGATAAAAGATAAAAAGACTTTTGATTTATGTATCTGCTACCGTTAGAATATCGTGACTGTGGCATATATGGCTCTCATAATTCTCAAATAATATCATTTGATTGAAGACATAACTATGGTTACTACATTAACTTTAAACAACTCAATGTTGATATAATTTACCTCTTTCACCTAAACAAAGTTTGCCATCTGGTTAATCTGATATCATCTATGGTTATCGGAATAAAATTTACATTCCCTTTATTAAAGGCCAGCTCTGCGTCAACAGTGAAAACAATAAAGTAAGAAAACATTAAATTAAAAACCGGAAAGGATTGTGTATTAAGTTTTACATCGATGAAAAAGATAGCCATCATGGCAGAATAACTAAAATTATAAAAAATTTAATTTTGACCAATTGATTTCAAATATTACGGAAACAATTACTTATCTTCAAAAATCAAAGAAATATTAAATATACAATGTTTAATACGTGTTTAATTGTCAACTATATACATGTATATATATAATTTTAGTAGTAACCATAGTTATGTCTTCAATCAAATGATATTATTTGACAATTATGAGGGCCATATATATATATATATATATATATATATATATATATATATATATATATATATATATATATATATAAGGCAATTCCTCATTGTTCCTTGTTTTTAGTATTACCAAGTACGTAATATACCTACTACACGTGTGTGTGTATGTTATGTCTGCAACAAATTATTGTTTACTATAATTTGCATTCATTGTAGCAATATCATAATAAGCAAAATTAACAAGCTCTCAACAATGACCATGCCCTTCAAGCGTAAATATTACAAAAACCGTATTGGTAATTCAAGGCTTATTGTCGAATTTAATGAATCTATATATATTACTTATCATTTAATGTAAGTAATGATGAAACTTAAATGTTATTGACCATTTGACCTTACACGCCTTTAGTCCAATGTATCACTTAATAATTTATCCTCAACACTATTATACACAAAATAAGATTAAACATGAGATTTGACCGTGGTACGTTTGTACTAAATAATAGGACCTAATTGGACTTGGTTAGACAAGTGTAACCATTGATGTTAATTTTCTAGAACAAGACCATCATTAAAACTTACAATAATACTCAATATGCATTTCTCGACAAAAAAAAAATCAACAAATACCTGAATAACCACGAGTTTCTGCTAGTTTTCTAAATATCATGACACAAAAATATACAAAATAACAATTAGATAACAAGAACAAAATTATGTTGTCTAATTCCTTAGACGGTACCATTTTTAACACGTTTGCAAATTAATCACAAATGAGCATACCGTTTGAACGTATAGAATTATCAGATTTTTTTCTTTCATTATTATTATTATTATTATTATTTATTATTATTATTATTATTATTATTTCATTAGATTAATCTTCGCTTCTATCTAATTTAAACCCATTAACAGTCCGCCTAACCGTTCATATTAAGGCTTATGGTTAATTATAAGGTATATGTATTGATAAACAACTTGTAGTATGAATGGAATGTGTGGACCTCAATTTTTCCATAGCACACCACGTGACGTTAACTCAAGTTCCGGTTTTAAAAAGTTAAGTTTAATGATCAGTGGTCAAAATATGCCTTTGTCTTTTTTGTCTTGTATAACAATTTTCTGCATTTGTAATGTTTCGTGCTCTTTGTTGAGTTATCAAATGTCACGTGCATGTGTTTCTCCTTTCTCAAAAAAAAAAGATTTTTAAAGAAAAACTAGAAAATTGAATTTTAACGCTAGAAATCGCTTTGTGATTGGCATGATAATAGTTTACATACACAACATTTTTTTTCTCAATAACCAGGTAACAAACGTACATAGATTTATAACAACAATAGACAAAAATATTGTCAGTCAAGACAGTAAAAAATCAAACACATTCTTGGACCACTGATTATACACCTATCTCAACCAAAACACGTTTTTTTGAAAGAAAACACAACGAGAAATTTTAATACATAAATAAGAATTTTATACTAAAGAAACTATATGCAATGAATTTGAATTTTAGATTTTACAAACATGCTGCTTTTGAACCTTGAATCTCAGGTAAAAAGTGAACAACTGTTGCCTTGTGAACTTTGGGTAAATCAGATAAGAACTGAAATCTATCTTTTACAGCTGTTAAACATTAGAACGCATACAGTGATAAATCAGGTATTAACTAAAATGTATCTTATTGATGTAACATTACCCTGCAAATTATAGTATTATAAATCATTAAATGACAACAATATAACTGTGTTTATATAAATCAGACCTTACTAGCAGTTTTCTATTTGAAACCAGTGTATGATTGACAGGTTACATTTCTGCTTCTAATAACATGTTGCAAGGATGTAATCCAAGGATGCGTAACGTTTCCAAGTAAGCTTTGTACTAACAAGCAATTTTAAACATACAACACATAATTATAAGTACATGCATTTTCACAACATTTAAAAAATATCACGACATATAAAATTTCTAAAAAGTAATAACCTTCAAAATTTATACAACTATAGAATACGTGTTAAAATAAAACACAAATAACAGTCCATTTCATATCCAAACCACAACCCCCAATCTCTAAAAAGTAGAACATTTTTAAACTGGTAAAATTTGATACACAATATCCTTGAGTAAACAATTTAATTGCAAGCAGCTTGTTTCGTTATAGTGGGAATAAACTATACCGTAGCTGACAAGCTGTGAATCATATACATCATACACAGGAGAAACGGGAATTTTTAACAAATATATCATGGGGTTGCGGGCTAAATCGCAGTTTATGGACCGGGCAGGCACCACGGAAATATTATATGAACCAAATGTATACCATCTCAAAATAGGCATCAGCATTTTTTTGGAATTAATTATTTCCTTTAAGACGATGATTGTTTACGTATTACAGTTGCCGTTCCTGACTAACTTTGTATTTGCGTTAATCTACTCATTAAACTTTTCGGGTTAAGATGCACTTTTTGTTTAATCTAATATTACGTCATCAAGGACAATCGTGTGACGTAAGTGAACATAATACCGACCGGAGCCTCCGGTCTGTATTATACAATAATTGCCCTCTAGGTATGTGGACATCCAGAATTGTCACCCTTCAGAAGTATTGTCATCCGAAGGCATCGCCCGAGGGTGACAATATTTCTGAAGGGTGACAATTCTGGATGTCCACATACCTAGAGGGCAATTATTATTTTATTATACCGAAACAAAGCTTATCATGTGAAAAAACACAATGTCCACATACCGTTTTGTGTTTTCTGCATCTTTACCCTGCATTATTAATTGCAAGTCCGCCTCTGACGAACTGCCAAAACGACTTGTCGCCATTTTTGTTGTTTACCAAACGACAACAGCCAAGTTTTGCGAGTTATCTCCCTTATGCCGGGTTGTCAACGGGTGACAATAGTATTATCACATGGCTGTGCCGAGAAGGGAGAGGTTGTCACATGCTGACGGTAATTTTGTGGGAAATATCTCATTTGTTACATGTCATGTGATTGGAATCCATCCAATAAAATGTGTTTTAATATATATGAGGTATAATAATGCAAATTATCATATGTTTACTAATGATATCACTATTTTTGTTTGTGTGATAACTCTCGAATTTACACAAGTTGATATCAGCCCGAGTGATATCACACCCCTAGAAAAGTGATATCACACCCCTAGAAAAGTGAAATCACACCCCTCCATAAATTCCAGTAATGGCGGATTTTAGTGTCGCTTCAGCTTGATACTGACTGTTTATGGTTAACACAATGAGTAGGTGTGCAGTACATTCATGTATCAGTTGTATTTAAATTAATTTTAAACAGAGTTTCGGAATTTGCAAACATACAAACACACCCGAGAGGTACAACTAGTTTACACTGATTGTGCACGACAGCACTTGAAAATATAAACGATGCTGGCTTCAAGCTGAGACAAGTATGTCAGGACAAAATGAGACATCAGTTCGAAGCGAAACTGTTCACCCGTACAGAAATAACAATTAATAATATGTTGTCATCACTATCATCAATAAATAAACTTACAGAAACCAAAAATTAAATCATTCCAGCTAGTAGCCAATTTGTTCCTGTACTTGTGCGGGGACGTTTCCCTGTAATCAGTGTAACGTATCCAAAATAAGATGCAACTGCCGGTTCAAAAACTCCCTGTTGTCATCACGATCATGATTTATGACTGCAGATCTTAAAACTAGTTTTAACAACCTTCACTTTTTAATGAAGAAATATGCCTCTGTCCACGTCAAGTTGAATGAATATGGCGACCGACTGATTGACCTAGTTGTTGGAAGATCGACGTCAGCGGTTGCTTAGGGTAACATTGACGTATGACGTATGCGGTAAAAAATTATCAATGTGATCATGATATATATAAAAAATATAACCTGCTGGCTTGCTTAAAAATTTAATTATTATCAATTGTTTATTTCACTTCAAAGGAAAGATATGATAAAAAGTTTATAATATGACCATTTTGATATCACACCCTTCATCAGCCCTCGAGTCCTGATATCAGCCGATGGGCCCTCTGGCTGATATCAGGACTTTCGGGCTGATAAAGGGTGTGATATCAAAATGGTCATATAATAATCTCTAAATATCGCCCGGAGTAAAATCAATGCATTAAATAGAAAAAGAAATTTATGAGGTATAAATTAAAAAATATGTTGTTGATCAAAAATGTGACATTTTGTTGATTGTATCTTCAGTATATTTTTGTTTAGAGTTTGGTTATACGAAAGAACCAGAATCCCTGCTCAGCGCTAGATATTTATACCTTGGTTTATCGTTTTTATTTTTTTAAAAAAAATTAGTAACAAAAATTATACAGAACATTTAGTTGAAGGAATTTTTTCTTTGATTTGAGTTGTTCGTATCCTGTTTTAATATTTTATATCAATTTCACTAAGAATCTTAAAAAGAAAGAATTTATTAATGAATTTGGTAAATGGGGTTTATCATAATGATGATATGTATAAACTGGCTTTTTCCAAACTTATCCTAAATATGTTTCACTTCTTCTTATTTCACGTTATTTTTATTCTAAAATTTGTTTTTGCATGCAAAACGCATGTGTTACTAGCCAGACAGCTGGCGCGTACCTTTCCGGAGGCCTTGGCCCCACTTCCTTGATGATAAGTTACGCAGTCAACTGAATAAGCCATCTATCAAAGTTTTTAACTTTGCTTGTTTAATTGTGATTAGGACATTGGACATTTATGTTTGTGTTTGATTTTAAATATCTCATGTCAAATCATCATATTTGAAAGTTTTTGTACATCACATATTCTCACACATCCATTTTTCTACAAATAAATAAATAAAGTGTGATACTAAAGCATCAACTTGTCTTCTGATTCCATAGTAAAACAATCTAACAAAACGCCTTTAGCAAATATTCATGCAGTAGTATAATTTAGAGATTTGCGTTTAACTGAAGTGAAACAAATTGAAAACAGCATGCAAGTTAAGACTAAATATTCAAATGACGTGCGATGTTAATGATAAAAATTGTTTGATCTTATCCGTATGTTTACTTTGTTAATTCAATTATTTCTTAAATAAAATTATCTTTATCATTCACTAAAAAGTATAGTTTGTGGCATTTGGACTTGTAGCTATCTTTATTGTTTCAAGTTTATCTGCAATATTTTTTTTTTATATGAAATAAAATTTGACTTGGTAAACATATAACATAAATATCAGTTAAATTTTGATGTACCAAATTTGCACATTTCGGAAATTCATTCCTCATTAGTGACCCTACGACCGAAAAGTCTGATAGATAAAAAACATAAGCCAAACAGTTGAAAATAATGAATCTAAAGTTCCAAAAATATATAAATCCAAATCCAACTAAGGAATGCTATGCACAAGGGAACAAACCCTAGTTTTAAAAAAAAAATTCAAATTTTAGACGGCCGAATATTGCTGAGTTATGGTTACCCTCGGGGAGTTTTACCCCACCAGCAGCGGTACCCGCTCAGGGCTTGTAAATATATAACACAAATACCAGTTAAATTCTGATGTGCCAGATGTGCACATTTCGGAAATTCATTCCGCATCAGTGACACTAAGACCGAAAAGTCTGATAGATAAAAAACTTAAGCCAAACAGTTAAAAATAATGAATCTAAAGTTCCAAAATTATACAAATCCAATTCCAACTAAGGAATGCTTTGCATGAGGGAACAAGCCTTAGTTTGAAATAAATTTCAAATTTTAGACGGCTGAAAATTTTGCTCAACGGTACATTTTCTGACAGAATAAAGTATTGCCTACTGAGTTACGGATACCCTCGAAACTTTCGGTTCAAATCGTATTGAAGCTTATTATTCATTCAACTATTGACTTAAGCTTTAGATTTAGGAAACAAAATCATCTTATATATATAAAATTATGATTTGACACTTCGTTGCTGTCATATTATTGGTGACATACAAAATTGAGAAATTAGGATCACTTATTATAAGGGTTTTACTGATCAATACAACATCATTAACATTTCAATCAAACCAAAATAATTACCAGGTAAATAGATATCCAGATCCATCAAAAACATTTTTTAAGTCTTTTTTTACATTATATTATGGGAAATAAAAAAACAACTATTTATGAATGAAAACTAAAGAAGATTTAAACAATACAACCATAAAATAAAAGCATAAGTATAAACATTATACTTGTTTTATCCTCAAATAACAATTTATATAGGAGATATTATCATATATGAGCACAAAATAAGTTTAAAACGATTCGATTAAGGATACCAACTAACAACTTATTTAAAATAATCTCACTGATATTTAAGGAGAATATAAGAACGCTCATGGGTAAAATAAAACATAACGAAATATAAAACGAAAAACATACCATCATTACTCAGCAACAAAAACTATGATAAACGTACGTAATGGTGCATTGTTTTATATATATAATATTTTACATCCGTAAAAATCAAACATTAATTTCATATCGTATCATCCTAATATCATCACTGAGAATAAACACGAAAAAGAGACTTTAATAAGACTTTTAATTGAATAATTTACATAATTAAAAGGAAACTAATAACCAAAACGTATGTTATATATCGTTATATTGTATTTATCCCCGTGTTCAGTTGTCATTATGTCATCGAATTGAAACAAAGTAGCATTGTTTTGAGCTACTTTTCGCAAAATAATAAGAAATAAATGTTTCAAAAAGTGCTTTTATTGACTAAAAATACAATACTTAAAATCTCCACAAACTATTAAAAAACAGGCAGTTTTGTTTTGTTGGATTTTTAAACCTTCGATCATTAGTTTTTATAAATACATAAAAGTACCAAGATCGCTTATTGAAACATAAGAAATAAATATGTAGCAGAAAACATGTACCTTGGAACAACCATTAACAAAGTGTATTCAATAAAATACTTGAAGCACCAAACGCGCGAAACTATAAACAAGAGGAATACATATTTAGGTAATGTAAATTCTGTTCAAGCCTTAGGTCTTTTTGCAAAATAAAATGTAAACTGACATGTCTAAAGTGAATTAATTTAATATAATTTATTAGTATATAACTGCAATATACGTTTTTGCTGGTAAGTCTTTGATTTTTATATTTTATATTAATCCACCTAGGCAGCTTTTCATCTTATTAACACATAAAAAGACTAGCCACGATCTGCTTAATCGGCTTGGACTAGTTTTCAGACATTGAATGAGCACAATAATACTGATCGTGAATTGAATAATTGTTGAGAATTACGCTTTAACTTTTGAATAATGATGAATTGGTATGACATTGTTCGTTTATTTGTGTGCATTAAGATAGAAAAACGGATTGTCCTGAAAATGTATGTAGGGTCAGAACAGACCTGATCAACACCTAAATATTTATATGTTTTATTTAAAAAATAGATTTTATACTTAAATAGCAATGAAGTTATAACGATGAAGATGATACTTTCAACAAATGCATGAAATGATACCTTATAAGTCTTTAAGAAACAAAACTAACCGTAAATATACGTTTTTCCTTTTTACAAAACATTGGCTACAGGGCATTCAAGAGAATCAAGTCATGTTATAAGCCATATAGATGTCTCATTAGGTGTATAAGTCTTATCAATTAAAACATTTTTCTTAATCAGTTTTGTTTTCTAAAAACACAGTAGATCTATTCTGTATATTCACAAAACAGGTTTTAACGTAATTTCCCTTTCTTTCCATACGATCTGTCCCGAATGGGATTCGAACCCAGGCAGTGCCTCTTAACGCCTGGATTCGAATCCCATTGGGGATAGATCCAAGTGTGAGAAAGTTTGTCAGTTCGCTTGCCGAAGGTAAGTGGTTTTCTCCGGGCACTCAGGTTTCTTCCACCATCCCGGAACTGACCGCCTCGAAATAAGTGAAAGAATCTTGACTGGGGTGTAAAACATAATTACTCAACTCCACTCCATTCCATCTTGCTGTAGGTTTACAACGAAGGCCATCACAAACTGTGTATGACTTCTACATACATGAATGTTTTTATTTATACCCAGTTTTCTTTTCTTTTTATTCATTATTTGTTTACTTTTATTGATATTAGATATGTATTTTGAATTGAAATATGCTTTGCTGCATTGATATATATATATAATCCTTCTTATACCAAAACTAATTTTACCTAAGATCAACTTCTTTCCAATCATAGGGCATAGGGGAGTCCTTGAGTCTTTTGGTATCAATTTAAAACAGGAGGAACTTGACCTGCCTTACTTGTATTGGATTCCAAAACTTCATAAAAATCCATACAAGGAAAGATATATAGCAGATTCCTCTAAATGTACTAATAAATCATTATCAGTAATTCTTACACAAATTTTGACAGTCGTCAAAGATGGCCTTCAGACTTATTCAGATAAAGTCTATTCTACATCTGGCATTAACCAAATGTGGAATCTCAAAAATTCTAAAGAAGTACTTGACCATTTTGTTTCTAAAACTCTATCTTCGGTTAAAAGTATAAAAACTTTTGATTTTTCTACCCTTTACACCACTATCCCTCATGCTAAATTCAACGAACGTCTAAAACAAATCATTCACTTTTCATTCTTTTACAAAAACGGTAAACCAAGATATAAATATCTAGTGTTCAACAGGGATTCTGGTTATTTTGTAAAACACCATACAGACTGCAAACAAAAATATACTAAAGATACCATCAACAAAATGTTATAGTTTTTGATAGACAACATATTTGTTATTTTTGGCAATATTATCTCTCAACAAACAATCGGTATAACAATCGGCACAAACTGTGCACCTTTGCTTGCTGATTTGTTTGTTTATTCATATGAATCGGAATTTTTACAGAACCTTGTCAAATCTGGAGAAAAAGGCTGTCGCTAAATCATTCAACTACACATACAGATATGTAGATGACGTTCTTTCTCTAAAAAATAACAAATTTGGAGAATATGTGAATGTAATCTATCCAAGTTAGCTTGAATTAAAAGACACGACAGATGTTCCATGTTATGCTTCATATTTGGATTTATACCTCAGTTATGACACCCATGAAAGGTTACATCTGAAGCTATACGACAAACATGATGAATTCAATTTTTCTTTTGTCAACTTTCCGTTTCTTTGCAGTAATATCCCTGCTTCTCCTGCGTATGGTGTATATGTTTCACAGTTAATACGGTACGGTAGCTTGTTCCCACTATGGGGGCTTTCTGCAACGAAGCAAATTACTTACAATTAAATTGTTGACACAAGGATATTGCAAGCCTAGGCTAATCAGGGCCCTTAAAAAGTTTCATGGCCGTCATCACAATATTGTTGATAAGTATTTAGCCACTGTATCCCAACTTATACTGGATATATTTGACTAACCATAGTTCTTTGTTCCTTTCATTCTCAAAATTGACTTGCACGTGACGGGTGTAGCTAGCCAGACAGGAGGTGCTTACCCTTCCGGAGCACCCGGCCTCACTTCCTTGATGGAAGTTCACGTGTATAACATATTTTGCCAGTTTACAAAGTTTTTACTTTGTTTTTGGGATTGTGATGTGGACTGGACACGGACTGGTATGTTTATATATATATATATATATATATATATATATATATATATATATATATATATATATATATATATATATATATATATATATATATATATATCTGCTTATAGTATTTTGATGTGCTTTTTCAAACAAAATGTTTCAAAAGAAACAAGAACGAATTCATTTGTAAATATAATTATGATTTAACTGACAAAAATAATTTGTTGATACACTCGTTAATATAATCAACAGTAAAATGACAAGAATAATTTGCTGAGAATTTGATATCAGAACAGGGAATTACAAAAGAAATTAACTGAGTTTTTCCTTTGATGGATAATGTACTGAATTTCAATTTTAAGAAGAGATAAATTAATGATTACGAGGGTATAGGGTCTTCTTGTAATATGTTCTTGAGAGCAATTAGTAATTCTTACTAGAGAACATTTTTGTCACATCACAGATTATCATATTTTTTAATGTAATGGATATGGTGTTGTTGATTATATTCCTGTTTCATGGGACATTTTTAATCTATACAGCTAAATCTTAAAGATTTAATGATTTAAACCAACATTAAGTAATAAACAGTGAGAATTGTCTTGAGCCATGGCGATACGATTATTTATCAAAGGGAAAAAATGATGTCATATAAATGTGAAAATGCATTTCAAACTGTCCAATACGAGATTAATTTCTAACTTGTCACTATTGAAACTATTTTTTAAGAAAATTTGAAAGCATAAAACATGTTGCAAACTGAAAATTACGCGTATTGTGATACACGTGAAAAGTATTAAACTTTAATACCTGAACAACAGGAAATAAAAATCATCATATAACATATAACATATAATCATATGTTAGTTTTAGTCTTAATACGACACGACGTCAATAGCTAATTTCTTCCTGATTATATATATATATATATATATATATATATATATATATATATATATATATATATATATATATATAAACAGACAGGTTAGACATATCAAAAAAGTTAAAAAAAAAAAAAAAGAGAGAGAGATTTAATGGTTAACAATCGTATTTACAACATGTTAACTTTTAATGACTTGTGTTACAAGATCTTGCATTATTTTCGAGCATTTTCTTTTCAATGCTATTATATACCAAAAAAATTACTGCAGAGGATTATTAACTTTTGTAAAATTCATGGTCTAAAATCAAAGACAAGGCAATTCATTAATATGGACGAACAATATGTATGTAATTTTGGTATGGACTGGTATGTTTGTGTTTTATTTCCACAAGGACTTTGATTCTGTTTTACATGTGGGTTTTAAGTTATTAAGTTATGAAAAATTTAACAATGTCGTAAATGATGATCACATTGAGAGGTTTGGAGATTATTTTAATTAATCAAGGAGATTGCAAAATTTGTAAGAAGATTTTTTGAACTCCTATCTGAGTTTAATCATTTTAGTTTATCCCAACAAGTAATTTTTAAAAAAATTCTCTGCAGTTTTTCATTAATTGTCAACTCCGAATACAAATATAAAGATGACGTTTTATCTCTAAACAATCCCAAATTTAGAGAATAAGTGAATGCCATCTATCAAAGTGATTTTGAAATAAAAAATACGATTGATTCTTCGTGTCCTTGTTCGGACTTATACCTCAATTATGACACCCACGAAAGGTTACATATGAAGGTATACGACAAACGTGATAACTTTAATTTTTCCAATGTCAACTTTCTGTTTCTTTGCAGAAATATTACTGCTTCTCCAACGTATGGCGTTTATGTTTTACAGTTAACACGTTATAATAGAGCTTGTTCCTACTACGGGGACTTTTCTTAACAAAGCAAACTGCTTATAATTAAACTGTTGAGTCACTGATACTGCAAGCCTAGGGTAATCAAGGTACTTAAAAAGTTATACGTCCGTCATTACAAAACTGTTCATAAATATGAAGTCATTGTATCCAAACCTATATTGATATATTTGACTTCAAATAGTTACATATTACTTTCATTCTCAAATTTGAAACTTTTCCAAAAATAAATAAATAAATAAATAAATAAATAAATAAAATCGTATTGAATACTACATGTTAGCAGATTTCTATCCACATAACTTCATTATCTTTTTTTTTACTTTTACGGCAGGACGAAAACTAAAGTTTTCAAGCCATAGCCATTTTATTAATTACCGATGTACATAATTGGTTAAGAATGATTTCGATGATAAGAGCTGAACTGACTGTACCTATGTAATCGGGTGACCAATCCTTTATATCGGCGGAAATATTTGTTTTTTTAACATCAAAATGAAAAAAAGATATTTTGCATAATTGTGATTTAAGACTTTTAGACAAGACTTTTTTATCTTTAAAATTTTTTATTCAGATCTTTTCATCAAGTATATATGTTTTTTTAAGCAGTGCTGTATAATGTATTATAACATCATATATTTTCAAACAAAAATAAGTTTGATACTTTTTTTTAAAAATTTTCTTTGTTTTTTCTGTTAATTACACTAAAGGGTTCGTCTTTCAAGCCAAAAAGAAAGTTTCATTGTTCTTATCAGTTACTGTCTAATATTTGTTACTTAACCCATCTGAAAAAACATACCATGTATTTTTAACACAATAACATTAGTAAAAAGATGCTGAACAGACTCCATAGTTTCTAAACAAAATGTAGTACGTTGACTTTCACATTTATTAAACTTATATAATTTCTATTTGTATATTATATATTACGGTTTATTTCAAATTGTAGCTGTAATGTAGTCAACAGTCAACCTCAATGGGGATACAAAGATATTTTCCCAGTTTCTGAGCCCTGCGTTGAGCTTTCCCTCCCATTTATTTTGTACTACATCAGGATTTTGCAATATCTTTTCCAGAAAAAGCTTGTAGAAATGTTTATTGGTTTTGACATTATTTCTAAGACTGCTGTATGGTTATTTGTTACACTTTCAAACAGATTTGTTAGTCGTATTCTGTTTTTTCATGTTTGTGGAATAGCAAGTTTTAAGCTATATAATTTCAGATAATATTGATTGATATCATGATGTCTCTTTATCATTTTCGGTACAATCCAAAGTAACACCAGTCATCAAAGATATCATTTAAGAAGAAGGCAACATAGTTTTTTCATAAACACAAATTTAGAGTTAATGCATATATTTTAGTTAAACCACAGTAGCTGTGAGAGCATATATTATTTTTAAGACTTACCGAATACATTATTTATTTATTAATTTATTTATCTATCTATCTATCTATTTATTTATTTATTTATTTATTTATCTATTTATTTATTTATTCATTCATTTATTTATTTATTTATATTAAATGTCTGTCGACAAAATAATCCTATCAAACTGTCTGTCCTCACGAATGAACGATGACGCTTTAGCTTCCTGTGAACTTGTGTACAACAATAACAAATAAATGCTTAAGTATTAACTACCGAGAAGCATGGTACTTAAATAATAAAACTCTCGAGTAATTTCTTAAGCCTAACAAGGTCAATATATTTTAGACACATTATTAAATTAGAATTGTGAAGCACTTACAATATGAGTTAAAGACAGAACGGTTTTTTATGTGGAAGTGTTTTGTTAAATAGGTTACATGGCAAAGCATTTCTTAGTTGTATTTTTGATTTGTAAAATTTTGGAACTTTAGATTCATTATTTTCAACTGTTTGGCTTATTCTTTTTATCAATCAAACTTTTTGTCTTAGTATTACTGATTAGGAATGAATTTCCGTAATGTGCACATTTTGCACATCAAAATTTAACAGGTATTTGTGTTATGTATTTACAGCTAATTTGACCCGTACATCATCATTTTAGAGCGCTTATTTGCTTCGTTATCAAGTCAACACCCACTTATCTTGTGTGTGTTTGTAATATAACGTTCATTGAAGATTAAGCGAAACGCTGTAAATTTGTTTTATTGAGAAATATTCCAGAGGATATATCTTTGTTCTTAGTGACGCTATTGTTTGGTCAATAATGTTGTTAATAAAATAAAGAATTTCACATTGAAGTACACAAAATTATAACTTGTGTCCTTGGCTCCGCTCGATTTTGGATGCTGCAGCGGTCTTTATTTACACAAACAAAACATAACATACTTAATCATTGTTTGGGAAAAAACTTTAACAGTTTGCTTTTGAGTGATAATGACCACTGATTGTAGAATAAATGACTGCTTTTGTCCAGAAAAATGTTATTTACCGCCACGACTTGACGTCATTCCAATGTAATCCTTCCAAGATCGAAAGGTTGTATAAGTTATCATTTTCATCTTTATTTTTTCTTTTTTGCATCACTCTTTGTTGTTTTGAATTTTTTTTAATTTCTTACATCATATACTTGTTGTTTGATACATGCATATTACGTCATACATTGTTGTTGAATTTTGTTACGTTATTCACGTCATTTACTTGTTTTACTCCATACGTCATTTACCTGTTTAAATTCTCACGTCTGTTTCCTGTCTAATTCCATACGTCATTTACTTTTTTAATTTCTCACGTCTGTTTCCTGTCTAATTCCATACGCCATTTACCTATTTTATTTCTCAAGTAATTATCTTTTTTTACTGCATACGTCACTAACCTATTTAATTTCTCACGTTTCTTTCCTGCCTAGAACCATACGTCATTTACCGGTTTAATTTCTCACGTCTAACGTCTATTTCCTGTCTAATTCCATACGTCATTTACCCGTTTCATTTCTCACGTTTATTACCCAAATCCAAACCTCATTTACCTGTTTAATTTTTCACGTCTATTTTCTTCTAATTCCATACGTCATTTACCTGTTTAATTTTTCACGTCTATTACTTAATTCCATACGTGATTTACCTGTTTAATTTCTCACGTCTATAACCTAATTCCATACGTCATTTACCTGTTTAATTTCTCACGTCTATAACCTAATTCTATACGTCATTTACCTGTTTAATTTCTCACGTCTATTTCCAGATTAATTCCATACCTCATTTACCTGTTAAATTTCTCACGTCTATAACCTAATTCCATACGTCATTTATCTGTTTAATTTCTCACGTCTATAACCTAATTCCATACGTCATTTACCTGTTTAATTTCTCACGTCTATTACCTAATTCCATACGTCATTTACCTGTTTTATTTCTCACGTCTGTTTCCTGTCTAATTCCATACGTCATTTACCTGTTTAATTTCTCACGTCTATTACCTAATTCCATACGTCATTTACCTGTTTAATTTCTCACGTCCATTTCCTGATTAATTCCATACGTCATTTACCTGTTTTATTACTCACGTCTGTTTCCTGTCTAAGTCCATACGTTATTTACCTGTTTAATTTCTCACGTCTATAACCTAATTCCATACGTCATTTACCTGTTTAATTTCTCACGTCTTTTTCCTGATTAATTCCATACGTCATTTACCTGTTTTATTACTCACGTCTGTTTCCTGTCTAATTCCATACGTTATTTACCTGTTTAATTTCTCACGTCTATAACCTAATTCCATACGTCATTTACCTGTTTAATTTCTCACGTCTATTTCCTGATTAATTCCATACGTCATTTACCTGTTTTATTACTCACGTCTGCACATCTGGCACATCAAAATTCAATGGTATTGTGCTATATATTTACTACTCGAGGGGGCTGGGGGAGTAAAATTCCGAGGGATCTACATCAAGGAGCACTTGTGCTGCAGATGTACCATTTACCAAAATTTTCAGCTGCCTAAATTGAAAAAGTTTTAAAACTAAGGTTTGTTCCCTCATGCAAAGCATTCCTTAGTGGATTTGGATTCATAAATTTTGGAACTTTAGATTCATTTATTTCCAACTATTGGGCTTATGTTTTTATTATCAAACTTTTCGGTCTTAGTGTCACTGAGAGGAATGAATTTCCGAAATGTGCACATCTGGCACATCAAATTCAACTGGTATTTGTGTTATATATTTACTACTGCTCAGCGGGTGCCGCTGCTGGTGGAGTAAAACCTCCCCGAGGGTAATCCATAACTCAGTAGGCAGTACTTTGTGCTGTCAGAAAATGTACCATTTAACAAATTTTCAGCTGCCTTAAATTGTAAATTTTTTTAAAACTAAGGTTTGTTCCCTCATGCAAAGCATTTCCTTAGCTGGATTGGATTATTATAATTTGGAACTTTAGATTCATTAACTTTCCAACTGTTTGGCTATGTTTTTTATTATCAACTTTTTGGTCTTAGTGTCACTGATGAGGAATGAATTTCCGAAATGTGCAGATCGGCACATCAAAATTCAACTGGTATTTGTGTTATATATTTAATTCCTCACGCCTATTTCCTGATTAATTCCATACGTCATTTACCTGTTTGATTTCTCACGTCTATTACCTAATTCCATACGTCATTTACCTGTTTAATTTCCCATGTCTCATTCCTGTCTGATTCCATACGTCATTTTCCCGTTTTATTTCTCACGTCATTAGCTTGTTAAAGCTAATTTAGGACGTCCCAAATTTTAAATGACACAGAAATGATCTTTTATTGGAGCGCGATTGACTTGATTTACAAACTATAACATTAGTCATTTTTAACACATAGGTATAAATGTTTCTGAAGACTACTCTACAAAAAATGTTGGCGAACATCTGATAAATAAGATTTATAACGTAATTATTATTCAATGTGCTAAAATATTATCATATTATTGTAACAAGAGTTAAATTTACAAAATCAATTAATTAATTAATTTTTTTATTGATTTATTTTTTAATAATAATAATAATAATAATAATAATAATAATAATAAAAATTCAACGGACAAAATTTCTAAACACTTCATTTATTTTTATGTATTATGTTTTGAAGATAGAAATAATTAAGAAAAAAAAAAAAAAAAAACATTTCACCGGATTTGCACGATAATATTTTCAGAATGGCCGACTAGATGAAGCCTATAAACTATAACTCTAATTAATGATTTAAAAAAAAAATTATGAGACACTTGTTGACTATTGAAATACCAACTTTAAAATATTATACGTATACTTTATACTTTTGTTTCATTGCTTTAATAACACAAATTGCTTCTGGTAAATGACATGAACTTCGTTAAAACTGTTGTTGCTAACCCATAGTGTTTGTTGTTTTATTTAAAATACAACAAAACTCGATGTTAATGATAGTGGAATTAACAGAAATGTATAGTATCTGTCAACAAAATATACAAAAAGTCACAAAAAAAATACAACAACGACAGCAACAAGCGACCAAGACTAGCTAGGATTATCATAAATATATCATAGATGTATTCAGAACAATTTTTATAACAAAACTTGAAGCTGTGTAGGTACATTTCTTTTGTAGGTTTTTTCCGTCTTACTTATTTTTAAATCTCAAAAAATCTCGCAAACAAAATTATAAGGAACATTTTTATCGGGAGTCATATAAGTAATAATCTATTCGTTATAAGGATTTTATTTGGTTTTGTTTCTCTCAAGTCATTAAAATATCTTTTTTCAGAAACAAAAAAAAAAAAAAAAAAATAATAATAATAATTCACGCAGTCTTCGAAAACTAAATTTGATTTGCATTATTCACAACATCAAAAGTATTGTATTGATAGTAGAAAGATTTTAAAAATATATCCACTTTAATCAACCAAATATTTCAGGCAGATGTATTAGTAACTATGACAACTTGTTATTTTGCTCTCTAATAATTCAAAAAAAAAGTAAATAGTACTTACCATATTTTATTAGTTGCTGTTTAAAATCGTTACAATCGTAATTTGGCTAGTTGCAGTCATTTGATAGTAACGTCCTGGTGGAACAAAGAGTTGTATGCAAATGCTCATGTTAAAACCAAACCCATTGATTACCAATGCCTGCTAGATCAATACATGTCATGTCCTCAAAACGCTGTTCATTTAAAAGTGGATTTATAAACAAAGCAACCAGTGATTTAAAATTCAATAATTTCTGAATAATCTATTAAACCATCTCATTATATAAGTGAAATTAATTATATGTATCTTATGTCTATTAAGTTAAGTGCAACGATGTTGAGACAAACTCTTAAAAAATAATTATAAGCCTCTGCACTTCTGAAGAATTGATATATACAAACTATATGTCCAAATTAAAAACTAGTTTATTGAATCACGTGACGAGTGATAATAAAGCATACGGATTATATGTAATACTGTTTTATTTATTTCTGTCATTGTATACGTATCGATCTAGTGAAGTGATTGCAATCTGAGATAGTAAACTTTGTCGATGTACATATGACAATCGCTTATACTAATTAATTTTATCTTCGTTCCTGTGTATAAATAAAGGTATGTTTACAATAAGCAAAGAGACGTATGAAAGCTAGCAATGACCCCCAAAAATTTCCAGTACTTGCTGTTTAAAAAAACATTGTTCACATAATTATTATTATTGTTATTGTTCTTATTATTGTTATTATTATTATTATTATTATTATTATGTTTACATTTATTTATTTATTTATTAAATCTTTTGAAATGTCTATCCTGTATTGTACAACCGATCGGGTAAAAACTCTCGTTTAATGGTTAAGAGCAATGTATTATGGATTTAAAAAAAAGTTATTAAAATCTTGCTATTGAAATTTTCTTCTTCTTCTTCTAATTATTATTAAAATTTTTGTTTGTTAGGGTCAGCTTATTGAATCTGTAACATCAATGTCACCATAAATTTGTAAACGGTCGTAATTACAAAATTATTGAATTTTTCGAATCCAGTTTTTGATGATCAGGCGGCGTTTCCATGTGCACGCGTCCGGCATCCGCGTCCGTCCGTCATCCGTGTCCAAAAATTTAAAAAAAAACGCACTCGTTACTTTCTATATAAGTGTTTCCATGCTCACCAAACAAGGTCCAAAAGTAAGCAAAAATTCGAACTGTATTTCACGAATCTTGTATTAACAGACATCCTTATTGTTTGTCCTTCAAAGAAGAAAAGAAGAATTAAATCTATTCTACACTTTTGACGGATGACGGATGGATGACGGACTCGTGTACATTGAAACAGTGGACGCGGATGCCGGACGCATATGACGGACGCGGATGCCGGACGCATGCACATGGAAACGCCTTATACATGTAAAACTAAAACTACTGATCATTGAAATATGAGGTTAGACATTAGTCACTTTGAGTAGGCCACCTGAACATACTAGAGGACTGTCTTACTGTTTTACTGGTTCAATTGCTGACTGTATAATCACCAATTTCAATGTACAACTTTGTAAATTAACGAATTCTAATATGATGTGAATTGAATTAAAGAATAACGAAACACGCTCATTTTCATAAAATAACTATTAGTTCTATTTTTTAAGATAAAGAAAACTGAAGAAAACTATTATTTACACCAGACAACACAACCAAGGGCAACACAATTAAATATAATGGCAACCATATAAAACAAAACGACATTGAGAACACTAGGGAAACTCTAACACAACTATCAATGTTTTGCTGTTGTGGGTATGATGCTATTAAAAAAACATTCCAATAAATATATTTTTATAGCCAATGGTCAACATAAAAAATGGATTCCTTTACGAATACTTAATACATTCAAAAGCAATCAAACAATTATCTAATAAAGAAGAAAGAAAAATATCGTTTAAATTTAAATTTACGAAGGTTCATTAAAACTTAGGCATGAGTTACAATTCTGTCAAGTTTATATTTGATTTGAGGATAATTGCGTGCAATACCAGACTTTGGAGCTAATTTAAATGCCGTCATGCACGGAAAGAGAGGCCCGTAGGGGATTAGTTGATGAAATGTCGCCAGTAATTAGCCATTGGTGATGATAGTAATAGCATTAGTTTTTTGTGTGATAAAAATACAAATGCCTTTCAGTTAATTGCCTTTTAGTTAATACATTGGCGACAAAAACGGATATATCACTTTAAATCTGCATGAAAACGAACTGTTTTAATTCATTCCAACTGAAATAACCCAGGTTTTTTGCCATTCCTAGTTGGACCTAATTTTTCTGTAAATCATTTTGGTTAAAGTTGTATTTGACATTTTATGGTCTATAAATCGCCATTGCTTTACATGTTGAATGTTGCCTTCTCTATTAAGGTGTGTTAAGTAACGTTTTATATGTAAGATTATACCATACTAAGATAATCAATTTTAGCCTTTTCTTGTAGGATGAACACTGAAGTACAGTATGTCAGAATTTTGATGTCCGAGACGAGAAATTTGTTAATTATCTTTGATGATGATGATGATGATGATGATGATGATGATAATGATAGTGATGGGGATAATAATAATAATGATAATAATGATAATAATAATAATAAAAATTAATCGTGCAAAGAACCTTTTCCTTAAGTGTGCATTTCTTCATATTAAACAAAACATATGTATTTTCTGAATATTTTTCCTTTAATTATTTTATCCCATTTTAAAGTCATTAAACTCGGATATGCCATTGTATTTTGAGATACCCGTTATAAATATACTGCCTTTTTATAATTGGATAATAATATAATAATGATGGATTTTTAAGCAGGATTTTTACATTAAGGTGATGGAAATTTTATTGTCGAAGGAAGACATCATATATAAACGATATATATAAACGATTTTTTATTGCCGTTTCTTACACTCTGATGCGTTGTTGTGGTTACAGTAGTTATGCATTTTTAATAAGCAATTGTATTGTTATATTGCAAGCCGTTTATTTCACAATTCACTGTTAAATTATTACAGAGGTTTACATGCCTATGCCTAAATAAGATGGATTTTTCTTGTCAAATGCATTTACGATAAAATTAGATGTGCCTTTCACTATACTTTGTCCAATAAAACATTTTAAGTTAAAATACCGTTATTTACACTACCCATTGTGTACTATGTTTGTTATTGTTGAAATTTCCGTTCTCAATTATGTTAAAGATTGAACCGTTTCATTTGTTAACCCAATAGTCATAATTTTTGTTCATAGACTTTCCTAGTAGTGAGCACGAAACCAAACACCAGGCTCAGATAGCAGGTTTTTAAAGAAACTAACGTTTTTAACTTATCGTTTGTAATCCTAAATACTTATAATAATAATAAATACATTGTATTATAACTCAATATACAGCTGTTAATAATTGAGAACCATAACTGTAGTTAAACGGTACTCCAAATTATCGTGCTTTAAAGTCAAGCAGAGCAGAATGTTCAATCTTGTAGAGAAATTGTCTCTATTTTTTAAAAGCATTTTATTGATGTCAGCTGATTTCAGATTTGCATAATACTGTTTTATAAACAAAATATAGTTTTGGTTTATGTAGTGCAAAAATAACAATGATAATTGAAAGGCGGTAAATTTGATAACAATGCAATTCAGTACAGCTTGAAAATTTAACAAATGAAAAGAAAACTTGTAATTTGTATTTTAATCTATCAAATCGTATTAAAGATAAAGATTTTTTTTCCGTATAACTTAAAAATCCTGAAGTTTTTTTTAAAAATATTTATTGAACTTCATGGCAACCACAAGAAACATCTTTCAATCTCATGGCCTCGTTTTTTCGCTCTTTTAAAGCTTGTGTTTATCTTCTATAGGGAGTACTATTTCTAAAGATTAATTGATTGATTTAATAGGGTTTTAAGTCCCAGTCAAGAATATTTCTCTTATATTGAGACATCACCAGCTATAGGTGAAGTGGCAGATATTTTTTTACCTTTGCAATGCGCTTAAGGCCTTTGTCCAGGGAGGGTCATTTAGCGTGCCTCGGCAAATGAACAGTCACTATCAATTGTTATGTCCTGGTCACATACGGCTGGGATTCAAATCTCGACCTCCCACATCATACAAAGTGAACACTCTACCAACAGAGCTACCGTAGCAGTGAATTTTCAAAGAGTAATAACTAAAAAAATAAATAAAAAAAGGCCCAAGAACGTTTGTGCTCCGGTATTAAACAAATCCCCATACTTTAAATTCAAAAGGGTATAACAATCGATTGGTTTTTGTGTTTCTAAGATTCAAGAGAATTTGCAGTTTGGAACTTTAAGAGTTGCCTAAGATTTTTTTCTGTATGATATATCTTAATAAGTAGGTATTTTATAACATAAATCGGTTTATTTATTTATTTATTTATCTACTATTATTACTGTCTTTGAAAATTCTCTTCAAATATACCATTTCAAATTATTGTAAACGTATGTGTGTGTCAATCATAACAATAAAATTTGCAAATTGTAAATTATATACTAGCGAAATTTCAAAGGAAAAAATAATTCGAATCGTGTGACTCGAAATAGGCATAAAACACATGTTCAATTATCTAATTACCGATTGATATTTTAAAGTACATCGACAGTTAATTGGTTTATACAAAAAAAAAAAAGAACAAGAATACACACACTCATACCAGAATATTAATAATAATATTCATAACTTTGGTTGGTATTAGATTTTGAAGAGAATAAAAAACAAACCAAAGTGGATTTCTAGCAAAAAGGTCTTTTCTTTCCTCCTGCTAAACCTTTTTCGTCATCAATAGACTTTCTTAAAGCTGCATTAAGTTTTTCAATTTTCTGATTTTTTAGAATTTTTATTATTTTTATTTATTTAATATTTATTTATTTTATTTTATTTTATTTATTTATTTATTTATTTATTTATTGATTTATTTTCATTTTATTTTATTTTATTTTATTTTATTTATTTATTTATTTTTAATTTCGTAAAATCTTTTTTAAAAATAGATAACTTCTAATCACGATTCGTGAGATTCATTTTCTTAAATTTCATTCCCATTAGCTGTAAATAAACGGAATCCTTTGACGGATTGATCAACTCTTTACGATGATTATTTTAAGCTAAGAGCATGCGCACTAATGTACAGAGACTCGACTGAATATAGGGGGGGAGACCAGACAAATTGATTTATTGTCCGTCAATAATATCCAAATGTAATCGCAATATTGTTATTTATCCCTTACAAAGTCACAAATGACACATTTAATGAAATTCTGTGTTTAATTCATCGCATTTCACCGTTCTGTAAGTTGTGTTTAAATGACCCAGTTTTTTATGACATAACCATGTTCTAAAATGTGATCCCACAGGCTGCATCTCGCTGAGCAATTTCTGCTATTTCCATATTTATTTGAGCTTTTATCGTTAAACTAAATACTAAAATTGTTCATAAGGAACATCATTAAGTAGATCAGCACCGTTTTAATTTTTTCCGATGGACAGTTAATGCAGCTTTGATACAAGTACAAATGTTATGTCATTTCACAACCTTCAACTACCAGAGATTGTGATATTTTCATTCTCTTTTACGTTGTCAACTTAATTTCACGTATTCATAAAATATTCAAAACTGAGCTAACTCAGTAGGCATTACTTTGTGCTGTCAGAAAATGTACCTTTTAACAAAATTTTCAGCTGCCTTAAATTGTAAAATTTGTTTAAAACTAAGGTTTGTTCCCTCATGCAAAGCATTCCTTAGCTGGATTAGGATTTATATTATTTTGGAACTTTAGATTCATTAATTTCCAACTGTTTGGCTTATGTTTTTTATTATCAAACTTTTCGGTCTAAGTGTCACTGATGAGGAATGAATTTCCGAAATGTGCACATCTGGCACATCAAAATTCAACTGGTATTTGTGTTATATAACTACTAACTAATCATAAATATACTATGTATGCATCGATTCAGTAAATAATCAAATTGTGATTTTCTACGTATTTCACGTTTATCTTCAAATTTTATTATTAATAATTTACTGATTTAGAGGTTGTTGGTTCAATGTTCGGTACTTAAGCTGATTTGTTTACTTTGTAACTTGCGCAAAAATGAAATACTGATTATATTCCGAAGTGTTTTCTTTCCTTGCCCTTGGTTACCTATCTTTCATAAACGTGTTTTTGTCTTGATTCTGTTGCTTTGGTTGAAGAATATTATCCACTATACAGACGTTTGTTAAACGAAATTATATTTTTAAAAAAGGATTTCTGACCTGACTATGAATGTATATAATTTAGGATCTTTGGATTAATTGATTTTCAGATTGGGATTATCTGTATAATCTATCAACTTTTTCTCCCTCTAGTGTCACTGATGAGAAACGAATTTCGGAAAAGTGCATATACGGCAAACAATAATTAAAAGGTATGTTTGTTTTTGTTCTGGTGGAGTAAAACTCCCCGAGGAAATCCCTAACTCAGTAGGCAGTTCTCTGTGCTGTTTTCCACCGTCTTAATTTTCGAAAATTATTGAAAACTAAAGTTTGTCACCTCATGCAAAGCATTCTTTAGCTGGATCTGGAGGCCTTAAATTTTGGAACTTTGAATTCATTCATTTTCAGATGTTTGGATTATTTTTATCTATCAACTTTTCCGGCTTATAGTGTCACTGATGAGGAATGAAGTTCTAAAATATACACATATGGCACAGGTATTTTTGTCAATTATTGATATTTATCGATAGCATATACTTTTTACTTGAATAGGTATACGGTTTACTGATTTTGAAAGAGAAGACCTACTACTTTATATATAAATATACTTATTTGAGAACACTGGTTGTAAAATAACCGTAACGTTTTATGTCCTTTTCTAGATTTATACACTGTACGTTAATTCGGTGGTCCGAATAAACAATAACTTTCAGGATATTGCAATCTCATGCCTATCAGACATTCACAAAAGTTTTACGGCGTTATGAAAATATTAATGATACATTTGATGTCGCTGTAACTAAAGTCATTCTGGATATATTTGACGTCACATAGTTCCATGTTTCTTTCATCTTTAATTTTAATTAACAAGTGGCTGGTGTAACCAGCTAGACAGAAGGCGCTTACTATTTGAAGCACTCACGTCTCGAGTAGAATTTCACGTGTTTAACTAAACTGGCAGTATCCAAAATGTTTTGCTTTGAGATTGTGTTTTAATCGTGGATTGCTGTGTTACGTTTGTGTTTGATTTTTATATTGTTTAGCTTTTTCTATCATTAACTATAATTATGCATGCAACGATGTTGCAAAGAATATGTCTCTAGTTGCAATTTTTTTTAAATCTCTCTCTCTCTCTCTCTCTCTCTCTCTCTCTCTCTCTCTCTCTCTCTCATTTTGTCGTTATGAAATAATTGCTACATCCCCAAATAACTAGTGTTCGTTATATTGACGCCTTTGTTAATTTCAAGCTGCTCTTCATGTATTTTTCCGCAGATAAAGTTGTTTAACAATGAGTCACAATTACATTGTTTATATATATATATATATATATATATATATATATATATATATATATATATATATATATATATATATATATATATAATATTGTCATATTTTAGTCCTTCTAGAGTCAAAATAGTTTCTCTACTTCACTATACCTTGTGATACTGGATTCTATCATTACAGCAATAAAAACTCAACAAACTTATTGGTGTTTTGGGATTTTTATTCATAATCAAAAAAATCGTAACAACGGGAATCATTCTACCTAGATATGCCCAATTTAAAATTTTACTAAATTGGAAAAGAAGGTGAAATATTCGTAAAAACATTATTTGTTCATGAGAACAATATGTACATATAATGTTAAAAAATTACAATCAACAAATAATTTATCATTCATCACAGTCATAACGACCAGTCTCACACATGGAGGAGGAAAAACAGGAGAAGTTCCGGTTCCGGTGTGCATATTTGACGCATGTGCATAAAGCTTTACAAGGGTTGAAAATTAATATGCAAATATATAAGAAATGATGTCATACAATAATTATTCGTAATACTTCTTAAATTCATATAAGCTTTGTATGTAGTTACTTTTTTTTAGTTCAAACAGACTTGGTATTAATAAGTTAACTCTAACGTTATAATGGAAACTGTGTTATACATTATGAATGCCCATCAAAAATGTAGTACGTGACGGATAAAAATTGAAATATTTAACAAAAGTTACTTCAAAAAAAGGGGTGTTCCCAAGAGTCACTGAAGCGCTTTAAATTTATAATGAATCTTTTAAAGCTGATGATTAAAAAATGAATATTTCTTTTGATCAAGAATGTAAATGTGCAAGAATAAGATATCGTTATATTTCATGTTAAAAATCATATAACATTAATGAACAGTCTTAATGTTTTGATAAAACAAAAGTTAAAAAAAATTAAAGTGACATCCATTCATTTCTATTCCTTGAAAATATTCTGTAAATTTCCAATACAATTACGTTAGAATAAGTATCAAATAAAAGCCATTTAAACGTTGCACTTTAAATGTGAACATTACATTCATGCGTAACATAAAAAAAAACTTCACTTACATTGTTTGATCTTAAAAAGAATATTATACAAGTTCATGTTTAAATCCCTGTAATAATTATTTTAGCTATTTTCTACTACATACGTATGTAATAACGCGTTACGTAATAGTTTTATGTCTCACAGGAATCAATGTATCATGGGGAAACAGATTTTCATTAAGATGCTTTTTTATTTTAAAAAATTAAAGAAGATAGTATCCAAATAATTTTATATAATTTGTTATCTATAAATTTGACTAATCAAAATATAATGGAAGACATTTAAAAGAATAACTACATCTGAATATTTGAATTTTTTTTCATATTTACATCTATATTTTTTCTTTGTATCATGCATGGTTTCAGCTTGCACCTACCCCAATTTGAAATTTTTTTTTTCATGTAAACAGCTAATGTTAATGAAATTGTTTTGCATGTAACAACTAAAATCGGGTTTGATCATAGATTTCAATTAATGTACTTGCTGAATAAATATTAAAATTAAATAAGGTTTTATTATAGTACAAAATTTTGAAACTGCAAATGCTGCATTTGTATCGTATAGTCAATATGAACTGATTGCTTAAAAATTCTACTTTAATTAATTTCATTAACATGTCAACAGTGACTTTAATATCAGCAGTTATTTGTCATAAAGCAATAATTGTATTACGTATACATACAGAGAACAAACATATATATATATATATATATATATATATATATATATATATATATATATATATATATATATATATATATATATATGCCTTATTTTTATTTATCCATTCATCTTTTGAATCTTTTTATCCCTGTTGAACATATAAACTTCAGATATTGCGACTAGTTACTATAAAGAAAATCTAAGGTGTAAGTAAAAGAAACACAGCACGTGCAGAGTCCTTCAGATGTATTCAATGACACAAATACAAAGTTGATCAAATGCTTAAATGCAAACATTTTTACTTGAAAATACGTTATGTTATGTAGTATATATTAACATATTTATTGACAACTGATACAGTTCTCAATAATTTAAGATACGTTTAAAACAGTTGAGTGTGCAAAGTGTTTTAAAATTGCTTTGTAAAAACTCAGACTAACTATTGACTAATGAAACGATTAGTTCCCGTTTTTTTTTTCAGGTATACAAATCAACAATGCATTACCAAAATTGATAATTGAAATTTTGAGGAAGTCTTCAATGTGTTTAGTGCATAAATAATATGCAATATAATTAAAATTACACTTAGGCTTGTTCAGTACTTTCAGAATTAACATTTTTAATAAATTTATTCTAAAAAGATCTACTATGCAGTTTTTACAGAACAATTTAACAATGGAAACTTTTTTCGAAACAAACATAATAATAATAATGATAATAATAATAATAATATTTTTATCTATTTTTATGAGAATCGACAATAGAATTACCATTTATTTAAAAGTTTAAAAGTTTAATAGCAACAGTAAGAAATATTACATCGCACTGTTTTTGAACGTTCAGAAAAATGATGCTCAAAACTTATGACTAAAAAACTCTGGATTAAATGTATAACGGTACAAAAAATAATCAAAATAACAGAACACAACCGTTCTTAAAATTTGTTTTACTTCACATTTAGTGCGAGGATATAAACTAAAATAATAGATATTAAAATTATTTCTAAGAGAAATAATCACTCTTTGTTTGTAATTGAAGTGCTTTGATTGTTCTCTAATTGAGTAACTTCAATGATAAAATATCTTAAGATCAGAAAAAAATATAATAGTCTGTATCTTATAATAAAAAGCAATGAACTGTTTTATGTGTTCGTTTTCACGATCAAGACAAAATAGTCCCTATGTACATTTACATGACACTTAAAGCTGCATTAAGTTTTCCAAAGAAAAAAAATAAAACGGTGCTAATCTAAAAAATGATGTTCCTAATGAACAATGTTACATTTGGTTCAACGATAAAAGCTCGAATCAATACAGAAATTACAGTATTTACCCAGCGAAATGCAGAATTTTGGATCTAATATTAGAACATGGTTACGTCATCAAAACCCGGGTCATTTAAACACAACTTTCAAAATGTTGAAATACGATAAATTAAACACAGAACTTTGTTGAATTTGTCATTTGTGACTTAGTAAGGGATACACAACACCATTTCAAATACATCTGGATATTAATGAAGGACAATTAATGCAATCTGGCATGTTTCACTTTCGATTCTAGGCTTTTTTGTACATCCGTGCGCATGCTCCAAGCTCATAATTACCATCGTAGAACACTGACCAAGCGGTCAGAGGATTCCGTTTATTTACAGCTAAAAGAAATAAAATTTTAGAAAATGAATGTCACGGATCGTGGTTAGAAGATATCTACTTTTAAAAAAATATATTTTTAGAAAATCAAAAAAAATACAGAAATTTGTTTACTTAATGCAGCTTTAAATGCTGTGTAAATAAATTTCTGTTTTATTTATACTGTTCAATTTTCTTTGCATACATCATATCAACCAAAACATTTTGCATAAAAAGCGGTGAGAAAATTAGACATTTCTTTGAAAATTTCTTTAAACAATTCAGCCATTAATTTGCTGATCATGGTTTGATATAAGCAGACTGTTAAACATTTATTAAAACCTTTTTACAGACAACTATAAAAACACAAACAATGCAAAAATTGTCAACGAACATACTTTATAAAGCCAAAAATGTTTTGCATAAAATCCCATTAAGATACTTCGCAAAAAAATGTAATTTAGACTGTTTTGTGTTATTTTATATACAATATTTTATGTTTTTTATTTAACATGGACGCTTGCTTTTTAATCAAATGTTTCGGTTCATAACAAATTAGAATCGTTATCTTTAATAATTAAAATTTTCACCATTTTTAAAAATAAATATATTGATCTTATAGTATTTGAAATTATTCTTAAAATTAGAAAATGAGTTGTTTTAGAGGTCAAAATGAAAATGGATATAAGTATTGGATGAAAGGAAAGGAGATATCTACCCTGAACACGAATACTGGAATTTTTAGCAAAACAAATTTAGCTTTATTTATTATTATAAACATTGTATTGGAATGGTTAAGTTAAAACGGTGATGTTAAGAGGTATATCTTATATCTTCTAATAAACAAAAACATGTTAACTGACACTTATAAAGTCTATCGCTTATAAAAAGTTACTCACATCAACAAATATGATAATAAAAATGTTGTAACCAACCAATAATCCACATGTCGACCAACCGACTGACGAATTGCCTTAAGCTAACATTTATAATAACAAGAAAGTCTTAGTTTCAAATATCACCCATCATAAAAAAGAGTAAAGCATTTTTCTTTTAAAACAAATTTTTAAAATTCACTCATCTAAGCTAAAATTCCATCCTTGTAAAACAACATTGTCTAAGCGACCTCATGTAATACAAATCGCACAAGCTTAATGACATTGATCAGCACCTTCAGCACCTTCAGCGCCTTACCATAGCACTTACACAATGTTTTACTTACAGGTAATATTGCATCATGCATCAAGGTATTGGGTACCTAATGTAAAATGACGTCAATTTTACACAAATGATATATCTCGGTTTTGTGATACCTTTTTAAGATTCATTAGACTGAAATTATTAAGCATTGTCACGTAGCATAGCAACACTTGCAGTGTGTAGTTTCTGTTGTTATAAACAAAAGCACGTGTTTACTGAATTTGTCCGTTTTCAAAGCTTTAAAGTTGCTTTTTTTGGTTAAACATTAACTAATATTTTGTTTAAAACATTGTGTTATGTATTTTACTAACAATAGATTTTGTTTTTAAAAAACGTAATATAACTTTATGCGTTAGTAAAAATATTTTAGATTTAAACACAATTTCAAACAGTGATAAGCATCAATGGTTTCAAGAAAAGTGTATCAAATATATAACATGCTCTCTTCTTGTCTTTTCGAATCAAACCCATATTTATATTTAAAAAAGTGTTTCATAAAATGTATTTACGTCAAAGGTTTTAATTTTTATTTAGCTTTAACAAGCTGAATTTAGCGACTGGTTTTGTTGTTTACAAGATCGGCATACATCGGATAAAGAAAAGAAAAAGGTTGTTTTTTTTTTGCTTTAGACTATAATTAAATTCCTTTTCACTTGACGTCTAATCATTCAATCATTCATTATTCATAAACATATTCTATAAATACCCAAACAACACCATTAAGTAGTGCTTTAAAATGATAAATGATATAAATAGACTGGTATGCTTGGGTTTTATATTATAAAAGAAGAACGTAGTATAAATACCAAAAGACATTTGTAATTTTTTTATCAAGTAATTAAACAACCTTTCATGAATCTTATCAAAATCATGTTCTCTATTTTTTTTCAAAATCGACATTTTTATAGTATAAGTATTGAAACTGTAAAAAGGATGCATTTGTTAATAAATGTTAAATGAAACATATGGTTTACTTCTGAAATATCACTTTTATGTTTTCAGTTAAAGGGAAATAATTCAAACAATATGTTAAGCTACCAGTAAAATTGTTTAAAGCTAAAATATGTGTTATTTGCATTTTGTACGCAAGTAAATGGAATTAAGTCCGCAAAAAAAAAAAAGATAAATAATGCGTTGTTGTTGTTGTTTTAACATGCAAATTGGAGTATTTAAATCGAACAAATGAGTATTTAGTATTATGCCATGTCATATTCTCAAACTAAATACATACTTCAAATAATACTTTAACGTAACAATTAAAAAATACTTCAAAGCAGCACGTACGATTAGTAGGTGAAATATTTAGTTTTTATATGTCTTTCACTCATTACAATTTTTTTCGAAATTAAGTTTTAAGTTAATAAAAAAAAGCTCTATTCTGTGAGTTTTATTTGGACCGGGTTGTAACGTCCCTAAAACTAAAGACAGTCAAAAATCTTAGTTAAAAACTTTGCTTATCGTTTAGCAAAATAAATTGTAACATGCGTTAAATTGTAAAATACTTTGTAGTTGTAAATTGCCTTAAATGATCTTTTTAACAAAACATTGAATCCATTATGTTTGTGTCAAAAGAAATTATTATAGAAGTTAACAGTTGGCACATAATTATAATATAAAAAACGTTAAGCCTAGATTGATGAAGTATATCACAAAAACTACTATATTACATTGATCAGACCTGTCACTCCTTCCATTTTTAATTAAAGCATGCAAGTAGAAGCGAGTTAACAGACTGGCTAGTAGAGTTTTTTGCATATTGTTAATACTGTTTGTGCTTTGACGAGGGTAAATTCCATGTACGTTTTGAAACTATTTATAGAAAGTTATGAAAATCATACTTGTTATCGCATATGACGTCATTCAGTCTTAACAGACGAAGACATGTCTTATTAATCAATAAAGTAGAGGCTCACTTATTCCTCACGTCCGATTATTAACTATTGAACTGCATTCCAAGACTTTCTGTATAATGACGCCATAACAGACATGAATTACAGTGGTAACGTTTTTCATTACAAATTTTAAATTAAGGTTCAACAAAAAAGTGAGCAGAAATAACAATATATTACAAGCACATTCCTAAAAGGTACTGTACATCTAGCGTTTGATTTTATGCATAAAATGAGTATCAAATACAAGCAAATAAGGTATTCTACTTTATAACGTTTTCTTAATTCAATTATAACGCGCAATGTATATAAAACTCGAATACGTAATGTCGTAATACAAAGTTTGAGATAATTATATTTATATATCAATTGTTTTTCAATTAACCATTTTTGCATAATATTTTGATTCTAGTTAGCAAACATATTCAATAAATAGATTTAAGTCTTTTCTTGTGACTGTAGAGATTAAAGGATGACTCACTGATACGGCTTTTGTTTTCAGTCATAAAAAACATAAATAACAAAGGGTCCTGAACCTTAAATCTCTCGCATGAAGAAATACAAAATGGAATGAAATTACTTTACTGAATACTGGTTTACTGATCACAAACTTTAAAAATGATTGTAAGGAAAAGGAAAGAGTTCTACTTATTAATGCTATAGATAAATATTTTAAAAGTGTTGTGTTACAATATTTAAATCTCTCCCGATATAAGGTCACAGTAACCATAAATGTAGGTTATGTTCTGCTTTTCATACCATGTAGGGGTTAAAAGATTTCTTTGACTTACATTTTATGACAAAATGCGTTTTTAAGATTAGGTAATTGTCAAAGAAAACAAGTACAACATACTATATAGTGTAAACTGTATTTGATAAATCTATCTCTTAACTTTGAAAATCTCTTGTCAGTGACATAGTTGTGTTTTAAGTTCGGCGACTATAAGCTCGAATTGAGAAAGCTTGGAAAGCTTATAAAGCCAAAGATTAACAATGCGCCATTCTTAATAAAATATGGAACTTTTGATTTATTTAATAACTAGGTATTTTCAAAAAAAAAAATACTACTAATTGCAATACTTTGCAAAATGTAATAATTAGAAAAAAATGTTTAAATGCGCAACAAATAAATTTCATATTTTTGTTTGAGAATTTTTTTGTTAATTGTTTAGAATAAAAATAACCGTTTGTGATTTTGATGGTTAAAAGAAACATTATATAATAAGTATTGCTTTCTCAATTAAGTCCTTTATATGTGCTTTTACTAGCGTGAAAAATTAGTCGCATCATAGTTAATTGTGATAATGCTATAAAGTGTTTCGACGAATAATGCTTAATATCATTAAAATTACGATGGATCGATAATTAATCATCAGTTTTACATAACGCATGAATTCGTAGATATTACTAAATGAATTACATAAGCAATACATATTACAGACATTTGTGGTGATGAAATATTAAATATCAAAAAATCTTCTACAAGCTTGAACTAGCTTTGTACGAAGGATAAAAGTGATAAAGTATATCTATATAAAGACGAGTGCAGAAATATATTAATGATTGTTCATACTTATAACTCACATATTATTAAATTACTGTGGTACACGTTCAAACATCACACTCAGTTCAATTAATTATGTTATAATTGAGATCGTACTTAGGAGAAAATACAAAAATGTAAATGACTAACTATAGATTACAAGTAATGAGCAATAATTATTCTCATTTGTGGCATGAGAATTTAGTTAATAATTTGGATATTGCACCACTCATTTGACATCAAGTGACTTCATATTTTAATAAGGATCCACTTTAATGAGGGACTTTACAAAACAAACATCAATTGTCGGTCCAACACGCATGCGCATAAAATTGGTTTTATTATTGTCTTACGTTTTTCAAACATTCCGGTGTTTAGGCCAATTTCTTCACTTTAATTGCATCCATTTATAAATTTTCGGGTAAGGGCTACACGTAAGGACGACCATGCTTAAACAAAGATGTTTAAATAACAATAGAATGAACCAGACAGGATTGAATAATCTCCCTTTGTTCAGCTCTCTTCGCATTTTTGATTATGCGCTCAAAATCGATTTTATTTAAACTTTATCAACCACATGAATTTGTCCTAGCTTTTTCATCTTTACCCGTTACACATAATTTCCAGCATCCTTGTGGTGAATCTCGTCTTCTTCCTCCAGTATGAACAAAATCACAGGCTTGCTTCAAATATTCTATGTATCATCATCATAACGTAGAAATTCTCACAACATTTCCAGGATTTTGTACGTTAGATGGCACCACCGTTGTACTGGTAGTGCCACTTTGTGGCAACATGGCTTCTGCTTCCGGTGTAGTACTCGGAGTTGGAAGATTTACTATCGCTGTTGTCACAGTCAGTGTATTATTAGATTTGTTATTTGAGCTTCCTACAGCATTTAAGCTGGATCTTGATGTTCTGTTGATAGCTGGCAGACGAATTTGAATATCATTTAATTCATCTTGGTCTGACTCTGTATTTGATCTCTGAAATGGAAGCTATAAGAAAAAATAGAACAAAAAAACTATATGCAACTTTTTAAATATAATTTTACATAAAGTTAGTGATATCATGGGAATTGTAAAAAAACATTGGCTATGTATGAAAAGACATTAAAACGCCCGTTTTAAAATGCAGTTGTCGTGAACTGTGTTTTTGTGCATTATTATCAATAATAAAATTGATCACATGAGAGTTGTTTTCCAGTTTCCATCTATCTGAATGGAAAATATATACGGGTGTAGCTAGCTAGATAGGAGGTGCTTACCCTTCCGGAGCACCCGGCCTCACTTCCTTGATGGAAGTTCACGTGTATAACTAAATTTGCCAGCTTTCACTTTGTTTTTTGGATTGTGGTTTAGACAAGGACTGGTATGTTTGTTTTATTATTATTATACATAATAATGAAAAATAAAAAGAATACTTTCTGAGCATAAAAATATAAAAAGTCACATGTGACAGGTTGGTGAAATAATAGCGAGAATGGCTTACTCGTCTTAGCAAACAATCCAGGAATTAATTTTTTCGGAACCGTTGTAAGGAGTTTATACGTGGTACAAATAATATTCAATGAACAAGTTAAAGCTGAAGAACTAAGACTTATAATAACAGAACCTTTAAGTACAAAACAACAAACAATAAGACAGTACACCATACGATATACAACAATAGATTTACATTGGAGACACCAAAGTCTGAATAAGCATAGATAGTTGTAGGATGTAAATAAGTGCAGTGCTGACCTTACGACAATTAAACACTCGATAAAAGCTGACCAATGGTAATGTTTTTCATAGACTGGTTGGCAGAAGCGTGAAAAAAAATAACTTTTGGCTTATGATAAATGATAGTGACTTTTCGCCGTTGAAAGAAAAAAGAATTTGTAATTTTTATGTTTATTTTCCATAGGTCTTCACTGCACTTATTATAGAAAGCACATGAGGCTTTTGGTGTAAAACAAATTATATTTAGGTAAAAACGACGAGTGGTTCAAACATAACTTTATGGTTGTGCTTTTCGCAGACGTCACTAGTCATTTCGAGGTTAAATGCAGATTGGATGACAGCATAAGACGCTCTCTGTTGGCGGTTGGATTTTTATTTAAAAGTAGAAATGATTAAGAATAGTATAGCTTTAGCAAAATGTAACAAAGGTTCAACGGACAAAAACAAACCAGTGTTAACTTAGGAGTTAGAAAATTCTTTTATGATATCAGCATGTAATACAACTGGACAAAAAACTTGAACCTTTCATGAATATATGTAAATGTAAACAATGAACAGAACATGCAGTCAACTGACGTGCACATGCTTTTTATTTCCAGATAAGTTTTGTATAGAAAGTGATTGCATTATGGTTTTATCTAACCAAAATGTTAAATAATGATATTAATGAGTTAGGTTTCTATAAATGTGAAACAAATTTACATTAACGCGTTAGGACCTGTTTGACGCAATTTCTTGTGAAATTTCTAAGAAAAAACTTGATCACACTGCGTAATATTACACATTTAATTTGTACACTTATACCGACTAAAATATTCATGCTAAAGACTTCAATTATATGAAATATTCTGATCACACTCAATGTCTTGTAATTATATATATGATTCTGTTGCAATTTCTACTTAACCCATTTTGGGATATGATAGACATGTATACAACCCCTACGATGTATAAAAAAATTAAGACAATGAATTTTTAAATAAACAAACAAATATAAAACCAAACGTAAAATTTTAAACCTTTTATTTGTCTTCTCTACTTTTATATTTTAAAGACAAGAGATGAACAATTTCTATTGAGCTATTAGTATAAGGGTAATATTGTTTTATTCATCAGAAGACAGAATCGAAAATCATTTAACAAATCTGAAAGATCCTAACCATACTTTTATCAAACTCAATATTTGATTACTAAAGCAAGGAAGTTCAAATACTTTATATCGGTGATGACCATATTGATACATAAAGTCACTGATTGACGTTTCTCCAAATTTACTGACAAATTATTGGAATCCTGCTGTTTTTAATTAATCATTCAGCGACTCCTGTGGGCTTAATTGAATTCAATCACAGACACTTGGCCTCGTTTTTTGTAAAATTGTACATAATGTTTATATCAAAACGATCCACAATATTGATTTATATTTATATTCTATCCTCAATATAACTAAGTATAGTATTACATGTTTATTATGGTATCCATATTTAGACTTTCTGTGTTGAACTATGTTTTCTTTAGTTCTAGACGTATGATTATTTAAACACTTACATAGTTACACCGAAAGGAAATAATTTTTTTTAGTTTTAACATTATCATGCACTTTGCTTGGACATTTTTGCCTAAGTTTATGGATAAATGTCCATTTTATCAGATTAATAACAATATTACTGGGTAGTAGTCCAAGCGTAAGGTGAGAATAATTTCATAGCATAATACAACAGTTAAGCACAAATTAAAAAAAAACAATAAAAAACTTTTATAACAAAAAATATTTTTCAAAATACTTATAAAAAGTTATTGACAAAACAACTTCAATTCATGAAAACCGTTGCTGGCTTCACAACAATAAAACATGCAAATCGACATGATGCGACACCCTTGGATTACAATGGTTTAACCTGCTGAACATGCGTGGTTTTTTGTTGCTACGTTTCACCTTTTCTTACCTTTTTGACTAAGTATCTTCGATGTGAGGAAAATCTGCGTGCACAACACCCTGTACTCCGCCTCCTGTCCAGCGATTCTAGTGAGGGGTCCGGGGAGGGAGGGGGTGTCGATGACGGCTTATTAGGTGCTCCATTATAAGCCATATCCATTTCTACAAATTGACGATCCTACAAAAGGCCATTTTCCATTTTACTTTAACCCTAGTCGTTATTAATTTTATAACAAATTTAAAATTGCTGGCTTTTGAAAAAGTCTGATTATTACATTTTTAAATTGTGTATAAATGCCTTTTGCAGAAAAGTTATTAGCTAGGCCGATTCTGTTCTGCCTTAATCCATAGATAGTATAAATTCGTATCAGAATTAAAAATTACCAAGACGACCATGGCCTAAAACCGTTCACCTAAAGCAATCGTGTATATCAGAGTAAAAAAAATATTTTGAGTGACGAGCTTTATGTGCTGCTTCTGTATCATGCAGTGGTACTACTAGTTCAATATTTTAGTGTTTTAATTCATAATAGGCAGATGTTGATTGATATAACTTCATAGGGATCACTTTGACAGTGGCTATGTTTCAAGGTCAAAGCTTCGCATACTAATCATTTAGTTTAAAGTTTTTAGGCTATTAATTATGATTTTTATTTTACTTCCACTGGTCCAAATGATTGCAAGAGTGGGTCACGATAAGGAAATTCTGCAAACTTAGTAAAGATGTACATATTTATGTCATGTCAAAGTTTCAGCTTCTAGATCTTTCTTTTCATGAAAAAAATTGTTTAAAGAATTTAATAGAAAAACTTTTGGACCTTGAATGGAGGACATGGAAACCAAGCTTTGCTAACAAACTTCAAACATCTGTACTTTAGATGCGTTTAAGTATTTTTTCGTTAAAAGCCAACATTACATTAAATGAAGAGTACGTCATTGATAAAACTTAAAAGAAACTAATGATTTGATGCTTTCTATAAAGTTCTACTAAACCTTTTAGTATAAGACAAGAATATCTTTTAAGAATTCTATTTTAGGTATTCATGACTTTGAATCAAGACCAAAATAAATGAATTTGATTCAATCTGTCACTGATGAGGAATGATTTTCCGAAATGTGCACATCTGGCACATCAAAATTAAGCAGGTTTTTGTTATATATTTGCTTAGAAATTATAAAAAGAAATTCGTTCTCAGTCGTTATATATAAAGTTTCTAACTTCTGGTTCTTCTAGTTTATAAAAAAGAGGTTTTATTATTTTAGGTAAGCTTGATCTAAAATGGAAGTTACGCTAAACCAGAATTGCAAAGTCCTTTACGATCTGATACAGTAAATAAAGTTTCAGGATTAATGATTTTGGTTTATGACGAAAAAAGCTACAAGATTTTACTATTTAAGAATGTCAATGTGAATGAAGGTCAAGACCAACCGACTTTGTAAACCTGAAAAGTTTTTATGCATTAATGCTTTATATAGAGTTTCAAATCCTTTAGGCATTTCATTTGATAAAAATTTTTCGTTGTAAATTACAATGTAAGGTCAGAGTCAACCTGTTTCGCAAATTTCAAAGAACTTGAAGCCAGGGAAGATCATTATCACTGGTTTACTGGTTCTGAAAAAGAATTTGTTCAAGGAAAAAATTTACACAGGACAGACGATGGAAATGGACAAAAAATTGCAATAGCACACCTTGAGCATTTTGTTCAGATAAATTTGTAAATATGACTAAATTTCTCCATGTTTCTGTTTATTTATTATATTCGTAAGTATCTTTGCTTTTTTCTTTACGTTGTGGTAGATGGATTTTGGGCAGAACAAAATTTCGGCATTTAGAATATTATTGGATTGGATGTTTAGGATTCGCATTGTGCATATGATATCGTGGTTTGTATATACTACGGGATATAATAAACCTCAGTTATTACAATGTGCTTGCTAAACGTACTAACTAAATATTATTGCAATTAACACTTTGCTATTCTAGAATCTACTTTTACTAAATCTGACAAACTAGGTGATACTAAAACACTGCAAATCCAAATTGTAGACCAAAGTAATACATGATATAAATTTTATAAAAAATGTATTGATGAAAATGACACTGTGTGAAATCTGAAGAGTAAAATACACGTCACATTGTAACTCCTTATTCCAATACGAAGTAATAAAGATATCTCATTCTAAGGTAATTCTCGTCAGTCATTTATTACATAACATGCCAAACTTTTGAGTCAATTAAAATTATTGTGCATTAAATAAAATACATAAAGGTTAATATAATTCGTGTTATATGTTATAGTAACAATAGTTAGTAAGAACGTTTATGCTAAATAAGAGAAAAACAAAGCAAAAATATACTCACATCTCAGAGAATAGACATGTCATGTAGGTTAATGGGCAATGGAAAATGAAATATCGATAGTGAAGGCAGGAGAATTTTTTTCTGAATATATCAAAATTTATCATTTCTGACAAAAGAAAGTATAAACTCATACGTAAAGTTTGTTTTGTACTATCCTTTCGTTTGCAGATAATGTTATATGATGATAGGAATAAAAACGTAAATTATAAAAATATCAATATTCATTATCAAAACACAGGACTTATAAATGTGTTTTGTTAACACAATCAGCAGGTCAATCAAAGTACAGCTATATAAATAAATATTTAATTTTTGTACATTTTGTACTTAGTGGTGTCTTTAAGGTATTCAGACCTTCCCAAAGCAACTATTAAAGCGGTCCATGCTGGTAGCAAAAACACCATTCGTGCGAGCATTTATCAAATGGCAGGGTAAGGGTCTAGAGAAATATCATACAAGGTGAACCACTTACTGTAGTCTGTTCTAAACAACTAAGTAAATGATGATGCTGTAATTGTAGTACATCTTGATCACGTGAATAATCATCTAATTCTAATCCACTTTCTCTAGCCAACATTTGTTCTTCGTGTCTCTTCTTACTGCTAATAAAAGCGGCTCCACTAGCATTCTTAGCCATTCTTATGCGGGCAAGACGAGCTTTCTGTTAAAAACATAAAGTTGAATTTTTAAAACATCAAATTTAATAAGTCTGAATTTATACCTGATATTTCAGTTTATATTAAAATTGTTATTTGGAAAAAATATACAAGTTAAACTCAGAAAATTCGAGAAACTATATAAAGATTAGACATGGGTATTTCAACGATAAATATTGAGGTGTATATATACCATTATAATATTAAAGAGTAAATTATAACTGGCAAACCAATTTATCTTGAAACCCCAATTTTAAGGTACAGCAACTGCAATTTTATACCTTTGAATAATCACGGGGCAAGGAGTTGTGTCCTTGTACTACAGTCTTTTATTATAAGACTTTAGGTCAAAGGTCAATTTTCTATCTCCGCCATATGTTACTAAATAACTTATAATAAACTCAAAAACTCAAATACGCTACCCAATAAAACAGTGTTTTTTTTGGTTTTTTTTTGTTTTTTTTTGTAATTTTAGTCAACAAAATAATTAATAGATAAATTGTGTCTGAAAAAACTAGCTTTTCAATACTTCGACATGGCATAAAAGCATATATTTGGTCAGCACCATGTAGCTTTAAGATATTACACATATTACATAAAGATTTTGTTTTTCGGTTTATGTCTTAAAATTGACATATAGTAACAAACGGGAAAGATGAACAATTTAAATAATTGTTATAAGTGATTTTTTTTGTAAGACTTTAAACAAACTTTTGCAGGAAAACATATTTGTTTTGTTTCTAGATTGTATTCAGGGTGATACAATCGTTGTACTAAAGACTGTGTTTACTTTTTCTATTTGTTTGTATGATATAAGCACTTTTTTGAAACAACATTGGCAAAATCGGTCTAAAATTTTTAACTTTGACAGATTTGGAATTGAAGATGAACAATTTGGTTCACAGAAACTTTTTGCGGTTTGATAACACCGCATTAGTTTCATCTGACAAGACATCATTAATATATTTTTTCGAATCATTTGTAATTACTTTTTCTAAGGAAGTTATATATTTCTTCTAAATGTATAATTTGTCTCAAAATGTTATACCTTCTTTTTATTCGGTTCTATAAAAATTGATACATAAATGAGCTCATTGCAAGTTTAACTTTCCTGTCCTGATTTTAAGTATGTCTTGGCTTTCTTGACTGTATTTATTATCATAAACAATACATAAGTATTGTCCTAAGGAACAAGCAACTCTTAAATCATAAACGGAGATTGTTTTGTATTGTGTCATACAAATCCAGTTCTGAAGTACCTTGGGTCCAAAAACTTTATTAACATATTATATAAGTATTCAAATAGCCTTTTTGTTTAAAAAGTAAAAAAGTTAAAAATATTTAAATATTTTACATACAATTATTATCGTTTAAGTTTTTTTTTTTTTGTTTTTTTTTTTTTTTTGTAATTGTTTTCCAACAGCGGTTTCACACTTACCGTGACATACATATAATATATCAATTTTCACGCGATGTCCTTAACAGCATTGTATGCATTTCATATGATAAACACTGTCTAAAGTTTAATAAACATATTTCATATAAACATTATCTAAAATTAAATAACATAATGTGCAATAATGAAATGATTGCTCGTAAAATTTGTTCTAAGTACACATACAAAATGTTAATTATGAGCACTGGGTCGTAAACTTGTTAAACGATTTTTTTCACGTTTGTATAGATTCTCATACAATTTGATATAATTTGACAATATATATAGCCCATATGATATATTATATATACATACACAATTACTACAGATTCTTAATATTGACCGTGCAAGTATACTGTTTATAAAAACCTGATACACATAGATAGAGAGATACAAACATGATAGAATGAAGTTGTATGTAAGCTATAAAGTCACGTGACGACGCACCTCACGAACGTTGCCGGAAATAGATACAATGGTCCATGCATGGAATATCCTTTCCTTATCACCATACTTACTTTGACTAATTGTTTCCTTAATAGCTATAATGAAATAATGAATATGATCAAATGAAATGATTTGTTAAGAAAACGTGATATTTTGAAAAATAAGTAGATCGTATTTACGTTTATCATTTAAAATTGCCATTAAACCCAATAAGGCCATTTCGCTTAAAAGATTCAGCTTCCAGCAAATAACTTGCAGAATATTTGCAAAGCTTTATCCAACATGATTTTGCGACAAAAAAAAATTGAATTGCTTTTGCTTGAAAAGAAAGGTGAACTAAATCAAACACAGTCTTTAAAAAACCTTTCAAAGACCATTCAAGGACACATAACGGTTTCGCAATTTTAAGTGAGTTTATTAACGATATATACTGATTTATCTGTTAGTAACGTTTTACTTAGCCTGATGGCAACAGAATCAAAGACTTACTGGAATGGTATTTTTCTCAAAAGCTTGTTTAAAAATGAACATTAAAAAATACCCTGATTTGGCTGAATGGACATAAAATAACATATTTTTATTAGTTACTAGTATTTATTTATTCATTCATCCATTTATTAATTCGTTTATTTTTTTTCTCGACCCACTCAAGTCAGCTTCACCTGTAAATTGTTTTTTCCTATAACCTATAATTGTTCAATTCAGTAAGTCAATGTACTTTCTGTAATAACACGGAATATATTCGTAATACAATTGAGGTTTTAGATAATTAAGTTATCTTTATTTTTCTAACAGCTCCCCTTCCTGCAGTATACAGATTTTATAGCAACTGAATCACCAACTGAAACAGCTTGTTGTTCAATAAAGTCCCATCATTGTATCCCAAAGTGAAATTAAAGAATGGATTTGTATTATCATCTTACTGAAAACACAAAACAGGGCAATACTATGATTAAAAAGAATTTTTCCGATAAACACTAAAAAATAGCCAAAAGGCAACACTTTTAAAAACTTGAAATAGAATCACAGAGGGTATTTGCTTCATAAGGGGATATTTGATTATATACCGACTTCTGTTATTCGGTTGTTTATAATAAAAATTCCATCTTGCATCTCAATTTGTAGATTTCTGTTTTTCTCTGAAAGCTGAATTTGCATTCATTTTTATCAATATAATGTTTTCTTTTGAAAACATTCGCCATCGTCTCTAACCAAAAATATAGGGGCTATGCATTAATTTTTATTTATTTACCTTTGTGTAAAGAGAAAAATACAACAAATGTACTCTCATGTAGTTTAACAAAATTTCCTTCGCTTTTAAACCTTCATTTTGACTAGCACACTTAACAAATTGTTTTCTCTGTCACATAAAATCAAAAAGGTACATATGTACAATGCTTCCAGTCACAATTGCTGATATATTTTGTCCGTTAAGCCGAAAGCGGCTAAAATGCTTTTTTCATTGTCTTACAATAGTTTCTTATCTCTTGTATTGTGGCAAAATGTACTCAGGGCCGTTGTTAACAATGGTTAAACGTTTTCGAAAATTAAGTGACATAGTCATAACAGAAAAAATTAACTCTCTACGTAGATTAGTGCAGTTCAAGGACGAAGTAGTTTTAATGCAATTAAGATGGCTCAATTTTAATTAATAAATAAAGTAAAAACCTTTTTACTCAGTTGAACTTGGAAAATAAAGTAATCAACACTACTAAGCTCAAATCGACTTCTTAAATACCCTTATATCACACCAACGTTAGTACGTAGTCCAGAAGAATGAACACATGTATTGAAATGAAATCAGGACTTTATCTACGCCTCGACAGTTGTGAGTTAATCAATCAATATCTTTGCCATGCCTAAACCAAATCATTTAACCCTTTCTATTTTTCATTCAGAAAGTCATAGACAATCATTTATAATTAAAATCTATTAAAAATATTGGAAAAATTTTACCTCAGTCGAAAAATGCGGTTTTATTTAAAATATTAAAAATTTTAACAATATTTTTTACAATACATTATAGCAGGAGAAGGTATTGCAGAGAGAAGGTAAAGCTATTAGTACAACTATACATCGCATAAGCAACACTAAGCAAGGGAGACCACTGTAATAAATAGCACATAAATTATACAACTGTACAAATGGCAGCTGCTTAATATTACAATATATATATATATATATAATTTATTCATAACATATTTAATTACAACAGTTATTACAAATACTATATAACAGTTGTTTAATTACAAAGTAAACAACAAGTGTATATTAACTTATTACTTAAACATGTTCATTTCTGTTAATAATTTTTCAGTTGGATTCTCAAAAAAAAAAAAATTAAAAATAACAAAATAATAATAATAATAATAAAATTGCGTCCTTATCAGCTCTCTCTCTCTCTCTCTCTCTCTCTCTCTCTCTCTCTCTCTCTCTCCTTTTTAAAAAGATTAGGCTCTTTTTATTTTTCAAGTAAGCAACTAAAGCCAATGCAAAAGCAAAATGATGAAAGTCAATTTAAGCACACAAAAAAAAGATAACATTATGTCTATAAACCGCAATTCTACTGAGTCCTTGCTTTCTACATTTGTCATTACAAGAGAAAATAAGAGTTTTTTATTCTCCTAATTATGGATTCAACAGATCTTAAAATGGTTGCTTTATTATGTCTGCGTATCAGCGCACACAAACACTTCTTACTCAAATCAGATTTTTTTATCGAATCTTCTCCTTTGCTTTTTAATGCGATCAGATTTGAATTTTTAAAACAGGTAGGGATTGAACCTTTGCATGGTGCTGCATGGTGCTGCCATATAACAATTGTGAATTTTACCATAGAATAAATTCAAAAATGGTATAAAATACTTTCAAAAATGGTATAAAATACATTAAAAAATGGTATATTACAGTGCTATTATTTCTTTTGTCCGAAATTCTGGGAGAAATCCGGTTAAAACAACAATGCTATTGTGGCAACTCCTTCAGTTAATCTTATTATGATTTTATGTTCGGTTCATTACCAATTCTCAAACTAATTAATATAAAAGTTACCTTTTAGAAATTTAAAAGTTTAATAAACAAAATAGCAATTGAAATAAAAGTATAGTCCGTCTTAAGATGTTACTGAGTGCCTGATCATTTTGAAGCTTTAAGATTGAAGAATATCTACATTAGTGATGTACAGACATTTATGTTCGCAATTATACATTTTAGTTACCAAAACAAAATCATCATGGCATACAAATGGTACAAATCGTATCCATGGTTTCATGGTTTAAACCATAGATTAATAAAATGAAGTAGATAAAGTCATAGTTATTGAAGTAGTAAATAACATATGTGAGGCCGTGTCGTATCAGCTAAGAATCTCTCACGTTTATTATTATTGACAAAAGTGTGATTTTTTTTTTTTTTTTTTTTTTTTTTTTTCACGTGGTATATGAATTCCCTGAGTACAAACGGTGTTATGACAGAAACATTCTGTGAAACAACGTGCAAAGACATTTGCCCTACTTTTAAAAAAAGGAAAAAAAGAAAACATCAAAACGAAGAGGCCATAGTTCATTTGATCAATGTTCCATGATTAAATGACACTTGAACTTATAAGAACCACAATAATTAAAATGCCTAATCTCTTGACATTATAAAGTTATCGAGGAAGTAGTGTCTTTATAGTATTTGTAACATGTATATCTATTTCATTGTATTTGTACCTTATATATCTATTTCATTGTATTTGTCGCCTAGGAATATATCTGTATATGATAGTTTTTCTTTCGTTTTCATATTATGTACAAACATACAAAAGGAACCAAGGTTCAAAAACAGTTGCACCGTTCCCAAGAGATAATGCTTATTTTCTTAGCGTCAGGGAAGTATTTACAAGATGACAACAGAAATTAGAAAATAAAAGACTTTATTTTAAGTTCTAGTATCTAAAAAAAAATTTCAGTCTATATCATAATTTACCGTGATCGTTTTATGTGCACATTATATATCGAGCAACAAAGTATAAAGATTTATTACTTCTGGATTTTGCTAGATAGAAACTTTTTAACACCCTGCGCAGTGTCTTTTCTCTCTCTCTCTCTCTCTCTCTCTCCCCCTCTCTCTCTCTCTCTCTCTCTCTCTCTCTCTCTCTCTCTCTCTCTCTCTCTCTCTCTCTTTCTTCATGTAATTACAAATTCCCTGTACTTTGTCACAAAGACAAAAGCAAATAAACATTGAATTTTGTCATTTCCGAAAATGTTTTATCCAAATGCAATACAGATTATAATCTAAGTACATTCAGCATACCATTTTTTATCATGCAGGTGAACGTCAGACATTTTGAGAAAATAATACGTATATGCGGCGAACATTTATCTAAAATTATTCAAAGTGAACCCGTGTTATAGCTAAAACTATCAATAGTTTATTAAAAACTGACATGCCGGTACCCGTATACTGATTATGTAACTAACGCTGCTTTGTAGAACGTAGATAACGAAATCCATCATCCTAACTGTTGCATGTGTCATGTTCTACTTTTGAATTTTTGTGAAATGATGTACTTTAAAAGTAAAACATGACACTTGTACTTCTATTTGTTTCGTAATTACCGAATTAATTTCATTAACCACGAAACGTTATGTTGACTTCAAAAGAGTCAAAATCTTAGTTATTAATCTTACTTCTTTTAAAGATAAGTGAACTAGAAAAAATCTGATTCTATACTGCTTATAAAAGTTTTTTTAACTTAAAAGAGATAATATTAACCTTTCTATTTCAAGGAACTGTTCAAAGGACAAATTATATAAAAATTGTTTTAAAAAGAAATCCTTAATAATTTGTATCAGGGACAAAAATACAATTCCAAAATTTTGAAGCACTTTCATTGAATTCAAACTGTTCGTCTTTCGGATATACTTACAGATGACCACGGCGAATGTAGTAGACGTCAGCATATATGAAATCAAAAATATTTGCCTACCTTTTGAGCTTTTCTCTTGTCCGCTCTTTGGTTTTGGTGATAAATCCTACTAAAATTAGATACTATGACGGGTACTGGCAACGCTATGACCAACACGCCACTAAGTGAGCAAAGACCACCAACACATTTACCCATTATCGTACGAGGTACCATATCACCGTATCTGAAATGCATAAAGGAAATGATATGTTGAAAAACATGAACACAATTACGTTTTAAAGTATGTAATAGATTTACCACATCATTGTAAGTGAATGTACAAATGACCGACATTTTAAAAACTATCATCACATTTACCTATTTACGTTTGCGGTACATGCATCACCATATCGGCCTATCTTTCATATAAAAATAAGTAACAACTTATCAAGAGGGCCATAAAGACCCTGGGCGCTCACCTTAAAATGATGTACACTCAGCTTGATTTTGGCAAACTGGAGCTTCTATTTTTAAAAGAGATTTTTCTATATTTCGAGCTAGTGATATACTTATTGACCTAACATGACCCATACACAAACTTGAGCTAGCTTTTGTCAGGAGGATCATTCTGAGCAAGTTTGATGAAGATTGGACTAAAATTGGGGCCTCAGGAGTGTTAACAAGGTTTTTCTACCATTTGACCTAGTGACCTACTTATTGGCCCAACATGGCCCATATAAGACATTGAGCTAGCTTTTGTCAAGAGGATCAATCTGACAATGTTCGATGAAGATTGGACTAAAATTGGGGCCTCAGGAGTGTTCACATGGTTTTTCTATTATTTGATCCAGTGACCTTCTTATTGACCCAACATGACTCATATACAAACTTAAGCTAGCTTTTGTCAAGAGGATAATTCTGAGCCAGTTCGATTAAGATTGCACTCCAATTGTGACCTCAGGAGTGTTAACAATCAAAAGTTGACACATGGCGGACGACGCACGACGCACGACGGACAATGACCCATCACAATAGCTCACTTGAGCACTTTGTGCTCAGGTGAGCTAAAACAACCACACATTGACCTATCAATGTATTTGGTACATACACCACATCACCGTATCGTATCCAAACCATACATACAATCACAAAATCATTGTGCAACTAAATCTAGTGCTTCCACAAACAAAAGGCGAAAAATCAAACTTGGCAACACTTAAAGATTTGAAAGGCAGAGACTATGAGAAAAATTCAAATACATATATTAAAAGATAAAAAAGTGACGATATTTATACAATTTATATACTGGTTTTTCAATATTGTTTAGTAAAAGGACATGACACATTGTATGAACGGATATTTGTCCTTTGTTGAATATTGTTTCAATTTTATTACTACTTTCTTCAATCGCCATTAATTAATTGATTATTTATTTATTTATTTATTTATTTTAGCAATTATCAATTTAACTGTATTTATTTTAGATTAGTTTGGTTTAGTTAATGTTATTTTATTTTATTTTATTTTATTTTATTTTATTTTATTTTATTTCATTTATTTAATTTTATTTTATTTTATTTTATTTTATTTTATTTTATTTTATTTTATTTTATAGATTTATTTTTGTTCGTTGTCGTACAATTTTTGTACCAAGTCATTCTTAATCCTTTCAAAAGCATCAGAGTTATCTCTCTTTTCTTACTCCGTGTTGGAGACAATTTAGGTCATAAAATCGAGTGATTTATCGATACTTAAAAGTTACTTGAACGATTACCTAAGCTGATTACAACAGATGTTACATAAAGGAGATGATTAAAATAGATAAACACACAATTCATGTAAATATCTTTGTTCATTATGTCTATTGTCAACTTGGTGGTAATTATCGTCTTGTACTGAATAACTGTCCTAATTATTAAACAAAGGTCTTCTTAACAGTAATCATTAGGTTGATTATTCCATATATATATATATATATATATATATATATATATATATATATATATAAGTCGATAGTTTTCTTTTTAACTTGTCACGGTGAATATCAAAAAGTTAGCTATTTTAAACGTGTCATAACTTTTGTTTTTGAAACGTATTTTAAATAACGTGCTTGTCTTTTGTTGCCCTTTTTATTTATTTATTAATTTATCTATTTAATTTTATTTTTTTTTTTTTATTTGTCTTGATAGAGTCGTTTATTTCACTAACTTTTATTGTGCTAGGTTCTTGATTGTGATATGTTCTTGATTGTGAAAGGTTCTTGATATTGAAAGGTTCTTGATTGTGATATGTTCTTGATTGTGAAAGGTTCTTGATTGTGATAGGTTCTTGATTGTGATATGTTCTTGATTATGATAGGTTCTTGATTGTGAAAGGTTCTTGATTGTGAAAGGTTCTTGATTGTGATATGTTCTTGATTGTGATATGTTCTTGATTGTAAAAGGTTCTTTATTGTGAAAGGTTCTTGATTGATAGGTTCTTGATTGTGAAAGGTTCTTGATTGTGAAAGGTTTTTAATTGTAATAGGTTCTTGATTGTGATATGTTCTTGATTGTAAAAGGTTCTTGATTGTGATAGGTTCTTGATTGTGATATGTTCTTGATTGTGACAGGTTCTTGATTGTGATATGTTCTTGATTGTGATATGTGCTTGATTGTGAAAGGTTCTTGATTGTGATATGTTCTTGATTGTGAAAGGTTCTTGATTGTGATATGTTCTTGATTGTGATATGTTCTTGATTGTGAAAGGTTCTTAATTGTGAAAGGTTCTTGATTGTGAAAGGTTCTTGATTGTGATATGTTCTTGATTGTGATATGTTCTTGATTGTGATAGGTTCTTGATTGTGAAAGGTTCTTGATTGTGATATGTTCTTGATTGTGATATGTTCTTGATTGTGATATGTTCTTGATTGTGAAGGTCCTTGATTGTGAAGGTTCTTGATTGTGATAGGTTCTTGATTGTGAAAGGTTCTTGATTGCGTTCGTTGTTGTCAGGTACATGTTTTACATTCTTTATCTTTTATTTTATAATTGTGTTCAATGAACTGACATTTTTTTCAAACTATTCCATTCTTCATGAAAAAAGCTTATTTTATAAAAGCACTTTGTACAAAAATTTATTAGATTCTATTATATTTAGCGTTTTTATCAAAAAGACCGTATTCAGTGATTTTGTTGCCGTTTCTGTTAGTTTTAAATTTTCAATGTTTGTGGAAAGTGCGAATAAAAAAAATTCCTAAAATGTAAGAAGAAAGTTAACTATACCACTTATTTTGAAAAGACATTTAACAGCAGTTTTGATAAATGCTCGGACCTGAACATCCATTTGATAATCGATATTGGTTTAAAAAAGACATACAAAACGTTAAAACGAGCTTTATAACACACACACACACACACACACACACACACACACACACACACACACTTTTTACAGTATCTATGCATTTATATGCAATCAATGAAAAAATATATATCATTAATCGCTTAAACGTATACACATGCCAAATGTGGCTTTTAAAAATTAAAAATGACCCCCAGTTTACTTTGCCTGTGTATAATAGTCGATTTTATGAGCATACAGCAAGAACACTGCATGGGGATCGATACAACAGTAAAATATCTCACTTTATAAGCTTGTCAGTTTTATAAATGTTATGAAGATTAAAAAAAAAAAAAACGATCGAGCCGGTACTATCTGCAAATGTAAAACCATTAACATTTTATCTTTATTTCGATCCATGTTAGAGTACATATTAATCTCTCTCTCTCTCTCTCTCTCTCAATGAATACGATCCGGGTGTACATTTTATCTATAAAATATTTATGGTGACAGTGTTTATGTATATAACAAAATGTTTAAATATATATACTTGTAACTTAATGTGATAACGGGTTTAGATTAAGAATTGATTCTAGACATCAATATTGCAATTTGAGATGAAAATAAACCCTGATGAATTAACAATTATTTCTCTTTCACAAGTTTTTAAACATTGCTTTCACTACCAACCAATTGTTTTCGGTACAACTGTTTTCTTTAATTGAATTTTCACGTGTGTAATTTCAACACTAAAAATCACAATAAATATAGAACTATATATATATATACTATATATATATATATATATATATATATATATATATATATATATATATATATATATATATTCAATATGATTAAAAATACCACTAAATATAAAAGTCTATTTTGTTTTTGTAACTGGTAATGTATTTTTAGTATTTTTAATTCCCTTTTTAAAATTCTACCTTTTTAATTACAAACATTTACCGACATTGATATTTTATTAATGTATTTTATGTATTTTATATTACTGGTATACATTCTCCTCTTGTATCGAAACTTCTAGAAAATGATAAAAAACCCATTTGAAATGTAAATCCTGTTACTGAATATAGACATAATGAAATAAAAATTTGATATTCGAGAAGCTTGACGGTTACTAGAAAACAACCAATGTTACAAACTGTCGGTGATAGTTAATATAAAAAAAATAAATAAACCTCAGATAGAAGTAGCTGGTTTGAATTTCACAATTATTTTAACTATGATTTCCCTTCATTTTAATATAGCGAATTTTGTCAACTTCTTATAAAACTTCGATTTGACATTTATAAACCTCATAGAACTATTTATAAACGCTATTGAGAATCTCTTATTAAAACGACAAATATTTTTATGATAATTTCTTATGAAATTGCAAATTTACATTTTTTACAATCAAAACAAAGATGTTTTAAACTTGATATGATATTAAACATTCAGTATTAAAATTCCTGATTATTTTGAAATACTTAAAGTTGATAAGATTTTAAAACCAGTTCAATAAATAATCTTAATTAAGAGACTATTTTGTAATAGGGGACTGCTTTTTCTTCTGAGATTGATAAGGTTTGTTCCCTCATGCAAAGCATTCCTTAGCTGGATTTGGATTTATATAATTTTGGAAATTTAGATTCATTACTTTCCAACTGTTTGGCTTTTGTTTTTTATTATCAAACTTTTCGGTTTAAGTGTCACTAATGAGGGATGAATTTCCGAAATGTGCACATCTGGCACATCAAAATTCAACTGGTATCTGTGTTATATATTTACTACTGCTGAGCGGGTACCGCTGCTGGTTGAGTAAAAATCCCCGAGGGTATCCATAACTCAGTAGGCAGTACTTTGTGCTGTGAGAAAATGTACTATTTAGCAAAATTTTCAGCTGCCTTAAATTGTTAAATTTGTTTAAAACTAAGGTTTGTTCCCTCATGCAAAGCATTCCTTAGCTGGATTTGGATTCATATAATTTTGGAACTTTAGATTCATTAGTTTCCAACTGTTTGGCTGATGTTTTTAAATATCAAACTTTTTGGTTTTAGTGTCACTGATGAGGGAAGAATTTCCGAAATGTGCACATCTGGCACATCAAAATTCAACTGGTATCTGTGTTATATATTGATATTATGCATTTAGTTTCTTCAAAAATGAATCAAAGAAGCCAAACGTATAGCTTACAACACAAAAACATAAGTTGTTTTGTTTTAACCCAAACGAAGGCGATTTTCATGCTAGGTGTTTTAGTGAAAACATCAGAGGCGATTATCATGCTAGGTGTTGTAGTGAAAACACCAGAGGCGATTATCATGCTAGGTGTTGTAGTGAAAACATCAGAGTATGATTATCATGCTAGGTGTTTTAGTGAAAACATCAGAGTATGATTATCATGCTAGGTGTTGCAGTGAAAACATCAGAGTATGATTATCATGTTAGGTGTTTTAGTGTAAACATCAGAGTATGATTATCATGCTAGGTGTTATAGTGAAAACATCAGAGTATGATTTTCATGCTAGGTGTTGTAGTGAAAACACCAGAGGCGATTATCATGCTAGGTGTTGTAGTGAAAACATCAGAGTATGATTTTCATGCTAGGTGTTGTAGTGAAAACACCAGAGGCGATTAGCATGCTAGGTGTTGTAGTGAAAACATCAGAGTATGATTTTCATGCTAGGTGGTGTAGTGAAAACATAGAGTATGATTATCATGCTAGGTGTTGTAGTGAAAACATAGAGTATGATTTTCATGCTAGGTGGTGTAGTGAAAACATAGAGTATGATTATCATGCTAGGTGTTGTAGTGAAAACATAGAGTATGATTATCATGCTAGGTGGTGTAGTGAAAACATAGAGTATGATTTTCATGCTAGGTGGTGTAGTGAAAACATAGAGTATGATTATCATGCTAGGTGTTGTAGTGAAAACATAGAGTATGATTTTCAGTGCTAGGTGGTGTAGTGAAAACATAGAGTATGATTATCATGCTAGGTGTTGTAGTGAAAACATAGAGTATGATTTTCATGCTAGGTGGTGTAGTGAAAACATAGAGTATGATTTTCATGCTAGGTGGTGTAGTGAAAACATAGAGTATGATTATCATGCTATATGTTGTAGTGAAAACATAGAGTATGATGTTTTACATGTCAAAAAGAAAATATTTATTGTATTTTCCTGATTTTATGATCACCACACATGTGTATTCTTACATAATTATGTGTACACATGTACCATGTATAAACAACTTTATACTGACAATGCTAACATAGTATAACTCTTCGACTTATTACTAAGAAGTCAATAAGCAAGCTATTGTTTTTATACAAAAAACTTTAAATATCTAAAGCATTTCCATCCAAACATTTTAAACATAATATCCACATAAAGCTATTTCCCGTACTGAATTGGGTTTTTGATTGTTTTAAAGGTTCAACGGCCTAGAAATGGTTTAATATTCATTTGTTCTATTTTTAGTCATTATTATTCCCGATTTGCGAAATTTGTGTTGACATTTCGTATTTGAAATCTGGCTACCGTCTTAAAATAGACAATAAAATAATTATTTCATGGGTGTTTTGAGACACGATATAAACCAGACCACAATAAATGTTAACTTTCATTATTGTGTTGTAACACTTGGCAGGCAGGATAAAGAAGTCACTGGGTCAACTTTACAACGTTACTAATTTGTTACTAATGACAAAAACAAACAATAAATCAGCAGGATTACATTATTACGATTTTCTGTAATTTATTGCTTAGTTAAATTTACAGCTTAAAAATAAGACGAAGATAAAAACACATAACAACAAAACAAACTACTTAGGCACTAATTATAAGTCCCCTGTACGGACACTGGGTATGGAACTAAGAAACGGAATCAACACATATATAGGTATCTGGCTATTGATAAACTCTTTATTTGACTTTAAATGAAAACAATACACACTGGACAGCAGGGCACTTGTTACGTCGTTTGAGTACCTTGTAGAGGTAATTTCACATTCTTTTTACAAAAAGAAGAGATTCCATTTAAAATTAATTTTAATATACAATTCACTCAAACAACTATTCGGGCTGCTTAGGGTGTGATGTGATATTTATCGTTAGATATGGGCAAACAATTATTCACAATGTGTACAAACATGATTGTCTATACAAAATGTCGTATTTTAAAAGTTTTTAAATCCATAATTCAACTTTATTTTCCCATCACCATTTCATTTTGTTCGTTAGCGCGCTACTTTTTAAAGTGCCTACAGGCTCTCCGAATAGCTTCTATACAAACTTTATTTTGAAGCTTACTACACCACTGCATAGCTTGCAAGGCTAAGAAGTGTTATACTTAGTCTTGCTATGAAACGCGCTTACAAATTTAAAGTTCTTATTCAAACAACAAAAATAAACACCTTCAATAAAACCGGGGATTGTAAGTTAATTGTCATTGATTATGGTACAAAAACACTTCTCACTTCTATAAAAATTTCTACCGAAGCATAGTACTTAAAATATATCTATAATAAAAATGATAATTAAATACTATACGTTTCCTTTTTATGGATAACATATACTTGTAAAGGATTGTAGGTTCATTGTTTGGCAAAATTTAGACTTATTATGTGATGTAAGTAGACCACCGGTTGTAAATTGTAAAATAACTAGTATGATACGGAGCTTTCAGATAGCATTTTAACCATGTGATCGACCATTAATTCTAGTACGTGTCCAAAGTCGGTACATTTATAGTCAGGAGCCCTTATATGTTCCTGTACTTTCTGGTCTTTTCTTATTCGGCAGTTTTTTTCGTTTGCATTGTGTCGTGTTGCATTGGTTGTTTTCAAAACAATGCTTTTCAATTGCGATTTTTTCTGTTAAATTATGAATAATATATATATATATATATATATATATATATATATATATATATATATATATATATATATATATATATATATATATATATATAATATATATATATATTAATGTAATATGTAATAACAATTCAGCAATGATATCATCCATGTTTGAAAATAGTATCAAACCCACGTAACGCCAAAGTTAGTTAAAAATATTTTTGTAATGATAAATGTATTTTTAATATCTTTCTATATTCAAATTCTTATATAGCTACTGAAATACAAGTATATACAGGTATATTATACTGTTTATTTTCAATATATATTTTATTACAAGAAACTAATTAAATTCACAAGGAGAGAGAGAGAGAGAGAGAGAGAGAGAGAGAGAGAGAGAGAGAGAGAGAGAGAGAGAGGGCAGCCAATTATGTAGAATTAAAATTGAATGGATCGTGTGTGTGCCATTTTAGATTAAACGATGTTCGCAAAAGATTTTATTACACAGTATCTGAAAACATCCCTGAATTTTAAACTTGTTTACTGCAGGTGCTTGCGGAGTACTATAAATATTGCCTTAACGTCTCATCAAAGACGTCAGGAAATACTAAATATTAGGATATTAATACTAGGATATTAAAGTCGCTCATGAAGCAAAAACGAGTCGATACTTTTTCAGAAAGAACAAGTTTAGATGCACTTTCATTTTAAAACAACTATACAGTGTACAAATATCAGACAATATATTTTGTTTTTAAGTTTAAAAATTCAGGTTTCAACTGTTTACACGCTGCTTCCGTATCATTTTTTTAAATCGTGTTTCTTTCTTGGTGTCGACTTAATCATGTGATGGCGACTAGATAATGTGATTTGTATAGCTTATGTAAGTGGCTAAGGTGAGGAATTACATTGCAAAATGTTGTATTTACAGTTCCTAATAAACTTAGTAAAATGACACTTCTAACAAAAAAATGTTGAAGCTTTTGTAGGAAAGCGTTTATATAAAAACTTATGCTCTTTTATATCATCTTTTAAAAGTACCTCAACTCTGTAATAAGAACCACAACAACAGAGCCTACGTTACGATAAAGAGCGTTTTTCTAATGTAAAACAAATATATAATGCAATATGATTCAGATAAACATGGCTGAACAATAAAATAATATAATTTAAATTTCAGATGTTTGTTTTGTTGCTTTAAACATTTTGTCTTCCACAAAGCAAGTTTAAATTATGAATTTCGTCTTAATAATAAACTCGCGGAGGATAAAACCTTACCATCTTTTCAGTCAAGTTTTTTCATTCTTAAGTTTTATACATATACTTAATAACAGTACTAAATAAATTACACGTATTTTGTACGCAAAACTAAGTTATTCTATTTTTTCTTCGCACGTTGTTTCTTAAAGTGGCATATGACAAACAAATTCAAAACACGTAACTGTTGCTAATATTTTACCAGAAGCCATAGCTGTCTGGAATAAACGTACTTCTTCCTTATCCAGCCATCTTTATACTAAATACCTTCTTTAGAAGAAGCCCTTGATAAGCATTCAATTCAGACATTGTCCATACTTCTAGCTTAATAACAAAATTATCTTCTACGCCATGAGAATGTTACATGATTTGATGACAAAGTTACAGTAAATACCATCCCTTTATTCAGCTGTCAAACACATCAACTTTAAATACTTATTACCGAGAACATGTGCTACATTACACGACATCTGACCTTAGCAATATATGAAAACCTACAATTTTTCAAATTTTCAGCTAAACTTTATAATTTGTCACTGTGACGTCATTTTATTATTTTTATTGGTCATAAGTAATGTGTTTTCTCTCAAAAAAAGACAAATATACACTCAAATGTAAACTCGAAAGGATATCAAATGTCTAGACTCAAATATAAAGCATACTAAAAAGTAAATACACGCAGCACATACAAATATATTTGTAAAGCTTTGGGATTGTATCAAATTGTATCGTGTCGCAAACTTGGAAACTTTCCTAATGCCGGGTACAACAATATAAAGCTTTAGAAAATGATGTTACTTTAATTTTCTGTTGTTAAATTGTCAAAAATGAAATCTAATTTTTTTAAAGTTTGCAAAATAAAAAGGACTTATCAATCTGTAATTTAAGACTCACTTTTCTATACCAAAAAATTATGCACTGACTTCACTACATATGTCAATGACTTTTAGAATCATTGTTATTTAGCCAAGTTTTAATAAGGTTGATATGACGTCAATTGATCTGCCTCTTTATATAACTATAGTTAATTGCCAAACGTGTTATAAATTCAAAAATATAAAAGTTAGTTTATGTATGAACAAGCTTCGTTCTACCTTCTAGAATTAAGAATGAGCTTGTCTGATTGGGTACAACACCATCTTCAAGTATAATAACTTGTATGATTGGATAAAACGCCGTCTCAAAATACAAGTTGTCTGATTGGATAGAAAGTCTTTTAAAAGTGTTACAAACCAGTAACAATACCTTAAAAAGATTGTGATTTTTTAAATTGCAGTTACTTTAGCATTATACAGTAAAAGTACGCCTCTACTGGTGGTTTGTAGCAAATAACCAAACCCTATAGCAAGTCTTCACATATAATAAAGCAAAACACATAAGGAAAATATGCTGTTGAAAAATACTTTTGTAACTGGTAATCCTGCAACAAACTATAGTCAGATGTTTGCGGAGAATATTGTTTGGATTTCATTTTGAGTTGGCATTTTTTGAACGGTTTATAAAGACTCTAACAGTATCTATATATGGTGTATGATAAGTATTCAAAACCAATATATCTAAGATATTATCTTCATGAAAAAAGAGTTCTTATTGTGTTCTACAGGAACAAAATCAATACACAGCTTATTCAATGTGTCAGCTCAAATTATCAGATTTATAAAATCAAGGGAAAAAGAATTAACATAATCCAATTTTCACCTTGTAACTGTTTCAGGAAAATTGGAACCAAATGTGATATTTCCCTTTGTATAGCTTGAATGCGTGAACATTTGATACTACCAAGACTAATTTCGAACAGGTTCATGATTTCAACAATATATATGGAAGTAAAGAGGGTCGCGTATTACCTATAACTAGTAATCTGTATCTTGTGTCTAAGTGATTTATTACATTTAGACTAATAGCTATTATTTGGGGTTTTTTTAGCATCTTTTTACAAATGCTGCCGATTTACATTTATTTTATTTCTGATATCAGTTACATGGCATTTTATATAAAAACCAACTCCCTAAATAAAATTTATTCACGTTGTATCTGGTTGAATTATACGTCAAGCATAACTAATATTAATACTACATTTTCAATATATTTGTTTTATACTTATATAATGTACCCCCACCTCCAAAATATTAATTAATTAATTAATTAATTAATAAAAAGCAGCAGATAAAACTAACGCGGTTAGAAGAATTTGTACTTTTTATCGAGATAGCTATCAAATTTTAATTTACCTATCAACTTTATAGATGCTATAGACTTGGAGATGAGTTTTAATCTTTGAAGTAGCTTTTGATTTTGGAGATGGCTATCGATTAGGAGGTGGCTATCAATTAGGAGATGGCTATCGATCAGGAGATGGTTATTTATTTTGGAGATATATCGATATTCAGTTTTGAGATAGCTATTTAATCGTTTTATTTAACGCATCATATTACAAATCATGCAGCAAGATGAAACAAAATAGTTATAAGCAGTACAATACAATATCTTAACATCTGAAATTTTATTTTGAAAGTGACACGTGTTTAGTCTAATCTGAACCATTCATAAACGCTTGTTAAAAATTTATATATCAATTTAGTTTAAAATGCAAGCATTATCTAGTTTCTACACATAATTTGATATTAAAGCATATTAAAACCGAGGAACTGGAAACTTAATAAATCAATAATGGTATTCATAAGTTATGTTTTGATAAATTCCTTGTAAAATGGTAACTGAACCAACATTAACTATAGCAAAACACATTTATATAACATAACTATATACGAAAGATATATTCATATATAGCCTTTATAACTGAAAAATACAATAAATCCAGTGTTAAAGTGTCCATATGCGTACAATTAACTAATTGTAATAACATAATAAAGAATACAGGTAAAATCGCTTGTTTCTAAAAAAAATGGAAAATTATAACACTTGACGCAACCAAGATAACTGGGGCCTCCTTGGCCAAGCGGTCTAAAGCGCGCGCTTACGGATCACAGCGCCTCTCACCGTCTGGGTTCGAATCCCACTCAGGACAGATTCTAATATGAGAAAGTTTGTCAGTTCGCTTGACGAAGGTCGGTGGTTTTCTCCGGGTACTCCGGTTTCCTCCACCATCCCAGAACTGACCGCCTCGAAATAAGTGAAAGAATCTTGACTAGTGCGTAAAACACAATTACTCCACTTTACTCCACTCCATTCGCAACCAAGATAACGACAGATTAATTATAAAACACAAACATAGCTGGCAAATCTTAAATCACAATCCAAAAAAAGCAAAGTTAAACCTAAAACCAAATTAAGTTGAATGCATGAACTTTTACCAGGTACCCACCACGTGTGAAATCAAAATATAGAATGAAATGAATATGGGACTATGGAAACGTAGGAACATCCTACCAAGACAATACAAGAAATGGTAAACACATATTAAGACAACTAGCTACACTTTGCATGATGGCTTTATATATTGTAGATAATTTTCTATCAGCGCCAAAAGATACGAATAATTGGTCAGCCATCAATCAGTCAGTCAGTATTCGTGAAATCCAAGTTGTTCTATCGACGACGCCACCATCGATCAAAATATTTTATATCTCCGGAGAATTAACAGATATCACCTTACTGAATAATTGGATAAATCAGCTGACAGTTATACATTTACTGTTAATCGATGTTTAATACATGTACGTAGTTAACATGTCCATATACAGGCAATTATTATATTATATTATATTATTATTATTATTATATTATATTATATTATATTATATTATATTATATTATATTATATTATATTATATTATATATATATTATATTATATTATATTATATCATATCATATCATATCATATTATATTATATTATAACATATAATATCATATCATATTATAACATATCATATCATATCATATCATATCATATCATATTATATTATATCATTCTATATAAACATTATATTCCATTGCATTATATTCCATTACATTATATTCCATTACATTATATTCCATTATATTATATTCCATTACATTACATCATATCATACATACATTTTAATATTTTTTTTCAACTACACAATCTCGCCAGTATAACAACTTTATTCTAACCATTGTTTATAATTTCAGAACACATTTAGAACCTTCTATCCCAAAAGGGTTATATATTGTGTTGGTTCATGCATGTTTTATTGTGAGTTGACACTTTTTATCGTTTTTGACGATGTGCTATATAATACATCTTAGTAACAGCTCTGTAAAAGGTTTTTTTCCAACCATATATTAATTTCGTTCAGTCATTTATACTCAAAAGTTTACACAAGTTTGTATCCGTATAGAAACACGGATTTTTGTTAAGGAAAGAGGAAACATCATTACAAAATGTATAAAGCTTATTTTGATAAAACAACTGTGAGCAGAATTTTTCATTTCTATAATATGAATGCTGAAGCATATCATTACAACCTTTTCTTAATAAAACCAGCAGTCCTATATTTATGCTTAGTATCATCTACCAGTATTATCTCGCAAACAGTATGGTTTTCTCTTTCTTCTTTCTTTCTTTTTGTCTTCTACTGTCTTTTTTTCATATCAGTACTGAATCAATATTGGGCTATGTTCATTAAAGAAAAAATGTTACAACTAGACCACAGTGAGGAAAACGATAGACGCAACATATAGCTGACGTCTGTATAGTCTTGAAATATTGTATTTAAGTTTGTTTTAAAGATGAAATAAAAAGATTATTGGTAATTTAGAATAGTCCTTAACAATGAGTACCAAAACATTTCACGTTTTAATTGAAAATACTTCGGTCTATTTATTTTGTTCTTAAACATAACCCCTGATTCAATATCTGTAAATATCCTGGAAATCTTTAAGTGATTATAGTATAAACCTCTATCAATAATCTTAAATACTTTATAGCACTTTAACATTGATTTTTAAATATGTTCTTAAACTTTTTATTTCTCAGTATTTAATGTATCAAAGTCTGAACAGTAAAGGTCATTCTGTATACCTAATCATTTTTAAAAACAAGATACATGTATATATATATATATATATATATATATATATATATATATATATATATATATATATATATATATATATATTGGCATCAATAAAATTGGATGGCAAAGTTTTAAAGTCTTTTTTTAACAATTCTGGACATTTGGTTGACGTGTTTGCAGATTTGCGTTTTTTTTTCTACACAGAAGAATTTACTCAGCTTTGACTCATTGTCTGTAAAGTAAACAGATGTTGATGTCAAGTCACAGCCTTGCTAACTAATTTACTTTATTGACAAAAACATAAAATACTAACATAGTTAACAGAGATGTTTTTTATGTTGCAATATCTGTAACTCACAATTATCATTTTATATTTATTATACATTATTGATCGGTGGGGCAATAAAATATCATTTTACCGAATTTTTTAGGCAAACAGAACATAAATACAGGTGTTGCTAGTTTAAATATATATAAGTTTAAAAAGTCATGAAAACATTTACGTAGTTTACATTCACGACATACATGTATGTACAAATCATTATTATTGTTTGCCAGAGTTCTGATGTTAACAAACAACTTGTAGATCATAAAACACATCTGTGGTCTGTTAAAATTCTTCATTAAGTCGAGTGAAAATAGAGGCTACAGATTTAAAAAAGAAAGAAAGGGAAAAGAAAAAAACTGAAGCATTGAACTTTTTTACCGTTAAAACAAAACGAAACATATTACAACTCATTCTAAGTTTACCTAAGGCCTTCGACAATTATACTCACGTACTTTCTCATTCTAGTTCAATCAGAGTTGTGTTCAAAACAATGCCGTGAAGGTCGATATGGTTTGTAAGGCACCTGGGACATTGATTAAAATTGAAAACAGGATAAAACACATATTACTATCAAATGTTATAAATGTTGAACAACAGATAACAATGGTAGATTGAAATGATAATTTATGTATCATGTTTGCTAAATATCAGCCATAAAGCTCGAAAAACACCTACCATTACAGTAGGTCAGTTGGTAGAGTGCTTGCTCCGTAAGTGAAAGGTTGTGGGTTGGAACCCTGGCCGGGTCTGACCCAAGACTTGAAAGTGGGTAATGACTGTTCTTTCGCCAAGCACATGGCATTACGAAATAAAAGTCGCGGTTCTTTCGGATGGAAACTTAAAATAAACGAGGTCCCGTGTCACGGGTTGCGTGTCACGATAAAGAACTCTGCTGTACGCAACGCACAGCTGGCGACGTCTCGATATAAGTGAAATATTCCTGACTGGGACGTTAAACACACACACACACTCTCTCTCTCTCTCTCTCTCTCTCTCTCTCTCTCTCTCTCTCTCTCTCTCTCTCTCTCTCTCTCTCTCTCTCTCTACATCTAATGTTTAACATAATAAATAAGGTCATAGCTTATCAGATGTTCATAAAACTTTTTATTATAAAATCAATAAATATTAGTATGGTATATCATCAGAGTATCTATCAACTACGAAGATCTAAATTATTAATTATGATTTGACGAGGAATGATAGGCAAAATGACATATAAACCAAGAGAAATGTCAAGGTAACCATGATTGATGTAGACGTGTAGATGGTGTCATTGTTAAAGTAGGAACCAAAAGAAATGTTAAGGTAACCATGATTGATGTAGACGTGTAGACGTTGTCATTTGTTAAAGTAGGAACCAAAAGAAATGTCAAGGTAACCATGATTGATGTAGACGTGTAGACGTTGTCATTTGTTAAAGTAGGAACAAAGAGAAATGTCAAGGAAACCATGATTGATGTAGACGTGTAGACGTTGTCATTGTTAAAGTAGGAACCAAGTGAAAGTCCAGGTAACCATGAATGATGTAGACGTGTAGACGTTGTCATTGTTAAAATAGGAACCAAGAGAAATGTCAAGGTAACCATGGTTGATGTAGATGTGTAGACGTTGTCATTATTAAAGTAGGAACCAAGTGAAAGTCCAGGTAACCATGAATGATGTAGACGTGTAGACGTTGTCATTGTTAAAATAGGAACCAAGAGAAATGTCAAGGTAACCATGAAGACTGTAGACGAACCAAGAGAAATGTCATGGTAACAATGATTGCTGTAGATGTGTAGACGGTGTCATTTGTTAAAGTAGCAAAAAAAAAGTGATTAGTAACTAAAACGTGTTCCTGAAAACAACAAATGTATCAAAGAACACGAAACAACAAAACAAAACAATTCTAATTAAGTACAATGACACAAAGAGTTTATTTGACAATATTTATTAAAATCATTACGATACGAAATATTCAATCAAATATAACCTAGAATTAAGAAGCTCCCAGAACATATATTTCAAGAAGCAACGTGTAGAAAAACATTGCTTATAAATCTTGATATTTAATAGCAAATGCTGGACGATTATGATGGAAAATCTAATATTATAAATAATGTAAAAATGACAAAATAAATGTATGACAAATGCCCATACATTGGAAGTCTAATAATAAATATGTGCACCCCTGAAATATTGAATATTGTTCATTGTCCATTATGGTAAAATAAAAAACCCGACCACTGAACATAATATGTTTTTCTAAATGCAACGTGACCCTTATATGTGCTTGTCTTTTTTTGTTCGTGTTGTTCAACGGGAGATTACACATATATACAAATCCTTTTAATGTGTACAAACAAAACCTTCAACTAAATATTAGCATGTGTGTGTTTACAGGGCTAGTGGGTTGCTTCGTCTAACGTTTGTTGACTTTATGGTTTTACCATTCAATGTGGGCTCTGTGTGTCTTGGACCCAAGTGGTTCGGTGTTTTAAAACATGGGTTTGTGGATCACAGTGTCTCTCGTAGACTAGGTTCGACTCCGAATCGGGTAGACCCTATTGTAAAAAAGTTTTATTCAGTTTGCTAACCGAAGATCATTAGTTTTTCTCCAGACACTCCGGTTTCCTCCACAATCCAGAGCTGGGATCATCGATCTATGTGAAAAATCTTAACTAGGCCGTAAAACAACATTACTCAATTTCCGAACTCTGTCTGTCCAGAAGTTGTATTGTCAATACTAATATTTACAATAGATCTTGATTTGACACTCGTCATCAGTGCCCGTATGAGATGAATGCTGAATCTGAATATTTAGCTATTGATTGTGTATATATTGACAATAAAAATTGTATGTGAAGCTATGTAAAGCTGACAGCTAACTTTACCCTCGTTATATCGCTATTATATGTACATCTAAGACGCAACTCAAATATTAGTTGGTCTCAATTCCCATTATGACGTCAGCCAAACAATGTGATATACCCGAGGGATATTTGAACTGTATAGACAGCCAATGACAACAGTGAAGGGGCACCAATGGGGTTTTGGATTGGACATGCGATGTTGTCTTCTTAGTTTATATCTGCCTCATTAATAAATATGCAATAGTGAATGTCAACAAATTTTTAATACATGTAGTTTTTTTATAGAAATTAAAAAAATTAAATTTAAACAACCATCACTGACTAGCCCCCCCCCCCCACCCTTCTTTCTTTCTTCTTCTTCTTCGTGAAAATGTGATATTTGCGGTGTAGCTTTTATTAATTTTGCTTTACTAAATCTGCTCAACTTGAATTTTTCTCATGTTTTAGAACATGCTGGTTTAGGCTTGTTCAATATTTTCATATAACCACTAATTATAATTTTCCATAACTGCTACCTGCTATCTACGTTGGAAAAGTGGGTTTTTAATTTTTAAAGGTTTCTGATCTTTTGGTAAAAAAACATTGGTATAAAAAGTAGATCTTTTTATCAGAACAAAAATTGCTTCCTTGAAATGTCCTAAAGAATGTATGACATCGAGGGGAATAACCAGATTTTTGAACGGACACTGATTATGAGTATCAACGTCCACTTTTAATATAAGCATTTCAGACAATGTCAATATCTAGTGTCAATGAACAAGTTGTGGCAAAACTATAGTTTTTACCTATAATACAATACACGTGCGAACTTTGTAAGATATAATGCTTAGGACGTTTATTCTCAAATACATGAATGTTTTAACTTACCACAAAATAACACAAAAATATAGAGATTTTTAATTACGAACATAGTTATTAAAAGCTAGTAATTAAAAGCCTTTAAAATAAAACCCCAAAAGTTTATTTTTAATTTTAAAACACGTGTTAACAATTAAGAAAATAATCATATAAAATGACAAAATTAATAAATGTTCTAAAATAACGTGTGAACCTGCACAAGAATGTCTTATCAATATATAGGATTGTGAGTGAATTAACGGATAAATAAAAGCAGGTCAAAATGTCGACTTTAATTTCCGTTTTGGTGGTGGTAAAATTCTCTGATATTATTTCTGGTACAGTCAAAGTCTTAATGACTGGCTTCAGATCAAAATCAATATCTCTGTCTCGACTTGGGCATTAAATTGACAACTCTTCTTTCTATTCCATAACCTTTATAGTAGAATTTGACAGGAATATGTTGAAAAAACACTGCCTCAGTGTATATATACATGTAGGGTACGGAGGTGATATTTCACCTCGGGCGGCAATCTTATTGTTTTTGGTATATGAGGTACTGGATATTAAGGCCGTGAAAACAATATCTAGGGAATTTTCTGTGTCTAAGAATAATCTTGTTTATCACTCCATTTTTTATGACATCTGTAACTTGTAAACAATAAAAATGATAGTTAAATAGACATTATGAGCTGTTCTGAATGAATTAAGTCATCGCAATGCAGTTTTCTTGGCTAAAACGTTTTAATGCTTAATTTTACATGATCATTGAGTAGCGGTATGGCAAATCTTTTTTAATGTAGTTGTTGCCCCCGTTGCTGTTGATGTTGATCTTGTTGTTACTTGTATGTTGTTGCTGTTGTTATTGTTGGTAGAATTTGTGCTGACAGAGTTTATTGTTGTTGTTGCTGTGGTATATGTTGTTGTGTGTTTGTTGTAACTGCTTGTGATGGGGATGGAAATAATGCTTCCGTTCCCGCCCACCACCCTCCCCAAAAAATTATATGCCTTTTTATATACTTTAAAATGTATACTTACTGTATATACATCAGGTTTATAAAATGCCTGTATATACGTGATTATGGATTACTGCTGGTAAAATGTGGAAGGGAAAGATGCTGTAAAATACTGTAACCTCACCACTAAGTAGAATATTAATTGGCCATTAGATCAAGTGTTCGTCTAAAGTTCGGAATTTGACAAGTAATGTTTATTATTGTGTTCGTGTATAAAGTCCGGCATTCGATACGTAATGTTCATTTTTGTGCTTTGGCTTTCATTGTTTTGTTTTCATGGTTCAGTTTAGATTATTTAATTCATACTTTTAGCTACAAATTGCCATATTTTATTTTCAACTAGAATAATTGATAATTTTAAGTTAGTAATATCTAAATTGAAATAAAACGCTTACCAATACTGGAATTTTTTATCTTCAAATTTATTTACATGAAAAATCACTGTATGTATTCAACAAAAAGAGATAAAACTATATGGACTATAACAAAAGCATTTATCAATTCTCTCCCTTTACTTCTACAGATGGCGCTGCGACCAAGTTTGTCTAACAATGCTCGATGAAAAAAAATTCGATGATGTTGTAGACAAATATCTATTCTTTAATTGTAGAAAAGAGGACACGAATTTACAAAGAGACAATTTTATGTCAATAGACCTAAAAATTGTAACATATTCTAATTCAAGCTAGCTTCCTGGTGCGTAATATCATGAGCAATAAATAAATATATTATTGGAAAATTGTATAATGACTCATGTTAGATTAACTAAATTGCGGATAATTAGCACAAGTTTACCAGCAAATAATATATATCGTATTGTAATATGTGCTGTATACGTTTTTTACATTAACATGTTTTAAAGTAATCAAAATGAGTGTATTTGGACTAATAAACCAGCAATTATCAAATTTACGTCACGTCTATGAATATATATAAGAAATTGTAAAAAAAAAAAAATCAGACTCATCAACTTATATGATACACAGAAAAACGGTTATTGATTTTTTTAAGCAATAAAGAAGGCAAATTATTAAGAAAATAAAGCACAGATGTTTGTTGAAGATCAGAATATATTCTACACAATAAGCCAATAAGCTAAACTCTTTATATTTGTTTTGACAATAAGCATGTGGAAACATAATTCAATTTTGTAATTGAAGGCAAACTACGTACATTTAGAATTTATGTTTTAGTTATAAGCTATTTCTTTCGATTCTTAAGAGGGTTTATAATTCAATTAGTTCATCTCTTGATTTTATGAGTCCTTATTACCTTGTTTGTGTGTGTGTGTGTGTGTGTGTGTGTGATTTTAAAAGGGTATAATTATACTTAAACAAAAACAGTAAGCCACAACAAATGTTAAAACTTAAAGATATACGTATGATAAAAGGGAAATAAAGCAATTCAGGCATATTGGCTAGTTTTATATCCATTTTATTGTAAATATATATAAACTTTAATAGCTTTATGGTTAAACAGGTGCTTTTTGGCAGAAAATTTGACATATGTTTCGTTGCAGGTTCTTCTTAAGAAGACAAGAACTCCCAGGAAAGATAGCTACTCCATGACAAGAAAAAGTTCCGTAGAAGGACTGAAGCTTTATTTAAGGTAAGATACTACCTCGCAGACAGGACAGGAAATATACTCCGATAGGACAGGACAGACCCTGGGTAGATAGAAACTCCCTTACACGTCAGAACAACCCCTAAGTAGATAGAAACTTTCTTACACGTCAGAACAAACCCTAAGTAGATAAAAACTTTCTTACACGTCAGAACAAACCCTAAGTAGATAGAAACTCCCTTACAGGTCAGAACAAACCCCGATTAGATAGAAACTCCCTGATAGGACAGAACAAACCCCGGTGTAGATAGAAACTACCTTACACGTCAGAACAAACCCCACGTAGATAGAAACTCCCTGATAGGACGGAACAAACGCTGGGTAGATAGAAACTCTCTGACAGGTCAGAACAAATCACAAGTAGATAGAAACTCCCTTACACGTCAGAACAAACCCCACGTAGATAGAAACTCCCTGATAGGACGGAACAAACCCTGGGAAGATAGAAACTCCCTGACAGGTCAGAACAAACCACAAGTAGATGGAAACTCCCTTACACGTCAGAACAAACCCCACGTAGATAGAAACTCCCTGAAAGGACGGAACAAACCCTTGGTAGATAGAAACTCCCTTACAGGTCAGAACAAACCCCACGTAGATAGAAACTCCCTGATAGGACGGAACAAACCCTGGGTAGATAGAAACTCCCTTACAGGACAGAGCAAACCCCTATTAGATAGAAACTCCCTTACAGGTCAGAACAAACCCCACGTAGATAGAAACTCCCTGATAGGACAGGACAAACCCTGGGTAGGTAGAAACTCCCTGACAGGTCAGAACAAACCCCGGTGTAGATAGAAACTCCCTTATACGCCAGAACAAACCCCAAGTAGATAGAAACTCCCTGATAGGATGGAACAAACCCTGGGTAGATAGAAACTCCCTTACAGGTCAGAACAAACCACAAGTAGATAGAAACTCCGTTACACGTCAAAACAAACCCCGATTAGATAAAAACTCCCTTACAAGTCAGAACAAACTCTGAGTAGAGAGAAACTCCATGACAGGACAGGACAAACCTTGGGTAGATGGAAACTTGCTGACAGGTCAGAACAAACCCCATGTAGAAAAAAATCCCTGATAGGACAAGACAGACCCTGGGTAGAAAGAAACTGCCTGTCAGGTCAGAAAAACCCCGAGTAGACAGAAACTCCCTGACAGGTCAGAACAAACAACGAGTAGATAGAAACTCACTGACAGGTCTGAACAAACAACGAGTAGACAGAAACTCACATGACAGGACAAACCCTTGGTAGATTGAAACTCCCTGACATGACAGGACAAATCCCTAGTAGATAGAAACTCCCTGACATGACAGGACAGCCCCCGAGTAGATAGAAACACCCTAACAGGTCAGAACAAACCCCGAGTAGAAAAAAACTGCCTGACAGGTCAGAACAAACCCCGAGTAGATACAAACTCCCTGACATGACAGGACAAATCCCTAGTAGATAGAAACTCCCTGACATGACAGGACAAATCCCTAGTAGATTGAAACTCCCTGACATGACAGGACAAACCCTGAGTAGATAGAAACTCCCTGACATGACAGGACAAATCCCTTGTAGATAGATACTCCCTGACATAACAGGACAAATCGCTAGTACATAGAAACTCCCTGACATGACAAGACAAATCCCTCGTATATAGACACTCCCTGACATGACAAGACAAATTCTTAGTACATAGAAACTCCCTGACATGACAGGACAAACCCTGAGTAGATTGCAACTCCCTGACATGACAGGACAAATCCCTGAGTAGATAGAAACTCCCTGACATGACAGGACAAATCCCTAGTAGATAGATACTCCCTGACATAACAGGACAAATCCCGAGTAGATAGATACTCCCTGACATGACAGGACAAATCCCTAGTACATAGAAACTCCCTGACATGACAGGACAAATCCTTAGTAGATAGATACTCCCTGACATGACAAGACAAATCCCTAGTAGATAGAAACTCCCTGACATGACAGGACAAATCCCTAGTAGATAGATACTCCCTGACATGACAGGACAAACTTTGATTAGATTGAAACTCCCTGACATGACAGGACAAATCCTGAGTAGATTGAAACTCCCTGACATGACAGGACAAATCCCTAGTAGATAGAAACTCCCTGACATGACAGGACAAATCCCTAGTAGATAGATACTCCCTGACATGATAGGACAAATCCCTAGTAGATAGATACTCCCTGACATGACAGGACAAACCCTGAGTAGATAGATACTCCCTGACATGACAAGACAAATCCCTGAGTAAATAGATACTCCCTGACATGACAGAACAAACCTCTGGGTACATATAAACTCCCTGACATGACAGGACAAACCCTGAGTAGATAGAAACTCCCTGACATGACAGGACAAATTCCTGAGTAGATTGAAACTCCCTTACATGACAGGACAAACCCTGAGTAGATAGAAACTCCCTGACATGACAGGGCAAATCCCAAGTAGAAAGAAACTCTCTGACATGACAGGACAAATCCCTAGTAGATAGAAACTCCCTGACATGACAGGACAAACCCTTGGTAGATTGAAACTCCCTGACATGACAGGACAAATCCCTAGTAGATAGAAACTCCCTGACATGACAGGACAAACCCTGAGTAGATTGAAATTCCCTGACATGACAGGACAAATCCCTAGTAGATAGAAACTCTCTGACATGACAGGACAAATCCCTAGTAGAAAAAAATTCCCTGACATGACAGGACAAATCCCTAGTAGATAGATACTCCCTGACATGACAGGACAAATCCCTAGTAAATTGAAACTCCCTGACATGACAAGACAAATCCTGAGTAGATTGAAACTTCATGGAAGGAAGAAGCTACCAGTCACGACATACACTTCCCACAGGCTCGACAAATTCTCCTTGTCCGGACATAAAATTCTTGTCTTTGCAGATACGTCCTTGTAAGAAAGATATTTCCTTGTAGAATAATTCATGATATTAAGTTATTTTCTGGACGGACTCAGGAATAAATTATCTTCAATATTACTATATGATTCTTCATTGTTATGATATACATATTGTTATAATTATTGGAAGTAAAGCAAACGCCGCCCGCCGCTGATATATTTACAGAAGCCCAGAGTTTGTGCATCATACGTCAAACAATTTCAGATATAGGCTGTGTAAATACCTATAATCCTTATCAAATATTAGATTTCTCAATATTTCTATACATTATTTAACACCAGTATGTTTATGTTGGCATCCAGTAACTAAATCATTATTCTTTCAATAACAGTATTTGTATTAGTCATCTGGTAAGTGGACTTTATGGCGTTTTTTTTTCAGTTACACCAATCTCCCTGGTTCATATTACACTACATATTACCAGCATATATATAGAATAACAAACATCAATCATTATATTTTAAATCAAATTGAACACGAAAATACATATATACACGATTTAATCATCTTAAAATGTTTATCTTGTCTTTTATTGCCATTGACATCGTAAGACCGATAGACCCTTTTTAAAATTTATTCTTTACACATTTTTAAATTTCTTACAAATAAATATTATTCTTTATTTTGAAATAAAACATTTTTAAAAGTTCGACCTTCAAAAAATGCATAAAGCATCATAGTTTCTTGTACCATCTAGCAACATATCTTAAAATAGATATAAAAATAATGATGCAATTTTTGGATTTTTTTTTTTTTCACATAATTTAAATGAGTACTGTTATCAAACGAAAATCTAAAATATTAGCATTGCTTTCAACAAGACAATGGCATGCATTAATGTTTAAGTTAAATATGATGATTCAATTTGTTGTTTTGTTTTGTTTCATTATTATTATTATTATTATTATTATTATTATTATCATCATATACATTTAATTAAAATTTGTTCAATTCAATGTATATTTTGTAAATATACAAATTGCATAAATGAATCCGTTTTATTATCACCATGACTACGAGTATAAACATTGTAGTAAATACATAGCAACAAAAGTATACAATCGTTAATCATTATTATAATTCTGCCACTTTATGTTGCACTTTAATTATGCTAATAGAAAAAAGGAAACATAAAAAGATTATTTTACAAAGTACTATTTCGTGAAATAAATTGGGAACTTGATGGAAGGTGGTCTAGGGAGTACCTTTGTGTAAATAACTTTATCAATTCTCTATTTTTCCCCGGTTACTTCTGCTTTCTGTACCATTACAAAACTAGGCCGACATCTTTGAACAAAATCTTGACTGAGGCTTAAAACACAATTACTCCTTTTTATTCTTCCGGTTGCATACCACTGCGGTAGCTCAGCTGGTAAAGTGCTCGCTCCGTAAGTGGGAGGTTCTGACCCAAGACTTGAAAGTGGGTAGTGACTGTTCTTTTGCCAAGCACTCGGCATTACGAAATGAAAGTCACGGTTCTTTCGGATCGGAACTTAAAATAAACGAGGTCCCGTGTCACGGCGTGGCACGATAAAGAACCCTGCTGTATAATGCCATCAGCGCAACGCACAGGCAAAATTTCTGCACTTTCGCCTACAGCTGGCGACGTCTCGATATAAGTGAAATATTCTTGACTGGGACGTTAAACACCATTACTCACTCACTCACTCTTCCGGTTGCAGTTTATGAAACTTTCTTTTAAAAATAGCACAGTTACTTTTCAATTTTTGTTGTTTTTTTCAAAATTTTTTTAAAGTGACTTGGTTTTTACATTAACCACATCACTGTAAAACCTTTATCGCAATATCTGGTACACATGTAAAATCACGAATTTCATAATCAAGGTTTGAGCGTTTAAAGTCGTTATTTTGTTTGTTGTTTTTGTAGCATGTTTTTACTGCATTGGTCATTGCAAGATAGAATGTTTTAGACCAAGATATTTATTTTCGATGTTACGTAACAACCGTAAAATTTGTCTTTTTATCATTGTGTGAAGCCAGTAAAATATCTGACTTCAGTTACTTCCAATAACAGTAGATTATCTTTATGTATTTCGCTGATATCACACATGACGGATGACAAATACAATTGACAAAAAGTCACTCATAGAATAAAATCAATTATAGATAAATATAAGGGAATATGATTACTGGTGTTTGTACAAGCAGTCGTCTGATTAATGATTTCATGACACAATCTAGTATTTTCTGTTTCGATTGTCCAGTTAAGCTTCGTTGATCAAGATTAAACTTCTAAAGCCAAAATGTCCAGTAAATTAACATTGATTTGATTCATTTAGCAGTGCGCTGTTACTACTTTTAACAGACTTCATAACCTTGGTCAAACTCCGACATAAAACTCAGTACAATTTATGATTTATATAAAGAAGTTTTTTGTTAGTAAATTGGGAAATATTATTTATTGGTAACAATTGGGATTTTCTTTATTCTCAACCAAATTAATTTCTAGTAGACTAGTTATTCCTATGTTCATAGACTAGTTATTTTTAAGTTCATATTATTCATTAAATGTTAAAAAAAAAAACTTCGCATACATATATATAAAGAGAATCTATTACGAGTAGGCGGTCGAGATGTGGAAATTCCGTTCGAGTAGTCAAATTTTTCATCTCAAAAGAGGCTTTGTCGAGTTTGAGATGAAAACAATCTGACCACGAGAATTTACATCGTTTAGTAAAAATAATATTATTCATCATAAAATGGTCTTTTTTGTCGTTTTCATATAATTTTTTCCTACTAAAATATGACCCTTGCCAATTGATAAAAATGTACATGTACTGTGATAGCAGACACGAGCGCACACAGGGTGCGATATGGAAAAAATATCGTACCATCACTTCAGTGAGACAAATCTATCGTATATATACATTGTATTCAGTTAAAATCAGAGGGGGAAAGAGACTGGGCCTGTAAAACACATTTTAGGAAAAAAAGAAAAATACTTCTGTTGAGGTACTCATTAGAAGGAGACAACTAAATTTATTTATGAACCCGTTTACTTACTAAACGGAAAGACACTACAGCATATTACGGCACTTTTTCCACAACATTTACTGTGCATTATATTGGATTGGATAGACTCATTTACTTGTTATTTTGTAAAGTAGAGTAAGATATAAAGGGACATTGCAGAATTGTCTTGTACTGCATGGCAATGACAAAGTTGTCTTGTACTGCATGGCAATGACAAAGTTGTCTTGTACTGCATGGCAATGACAAATTTGTCTTGTACTGCATGGCAATGACAAAGTTGTCTTGTACTGCATGGCAATGACAAAGTTGTCTTGTACTGCATGGCAATGACAAAGTTGTCTTGTACTGCATGGCAATGACAAAGTTGTCTTGTACTGCATGGCAATGACAAATTTGTCTTATATTGTAAAAAAAAATCTTATAATGCAAGGAAATGTCAAAGTTACTTTGATGTCAGTGACATACAAAACTTCCTTTCCTTTAATCTCTTTATTGTCCGCACCGCCATTTCTTTTACGGGGTACAGTAGCCGAGAGAGAGAGAGAGAGAGAGAGAGAGAGAGAGAGAGAGAGACAGAGAGAGAGAGAGAGACAGAGAGAGAGAGAGAGAGAGAGAGAGAGAGAGAGAGAGTTTGAATGCTTTTTTTATATCAACACTATATGATTTAGAAAGTATGAATTAATGTTTCATTTGGAATCAATATTAGAGGATATATGCTAATTGAGAGCCAATATCACGGTCTACTTGCAGCACGTTGTAACCGGACTTACTGTTTTATCTTCCTTGTGTTGATGATATTGATTGGGGATTTGAGGAGCCAATTTAACGGTTTACAGGGCGCATATTGTAGCCGGGATTACTATTTTTCTCACGTATTTAATTTTGAATGAGGATCTAATGTCATTTAGAGCCAATCACACAGTCCAATTGTGGCATATTGCAGCTGACCTTAGTACTTTTTATGTGTTAAATTTTGAATGAGAATAAGAAATAATTTATAGCCAATCTCACGGTCTACTTGTGGCATATTGTTGCGGTCTTGGTGTTTTTATTGTGTTAAATTTTTTTTTAATTATGTTTAAAGTTAATTAAAGAATTTGGGGCAAATTTACAGCCAATCACATGTTCCAATAAGAAAATATTGTAACCCAAATTGGTGACTTTTTTAATGTTTGTATTGGGATTTGAGGTAAATTGGGGTCATAGTCTACTTGTGGCATAATTTAGCAGACTTTAGTTTATAATAAATAAAATATTGAATTAAGAATATTTTTATTAAGAGTGTTTTTAATACAAGTATGCTTGGAGTAAGTATTTAAGGCAACAACAAGTCAGTAACATAGTCTTTTTGAGGTATATTGGTTATTGCTGTCATTGTTGTTGTTTTTTATGCCTTTATTTTATGATATGTATTTAATGTATTTTGCTGTAAATCTGTGTTCGGTATATGATTTGTCTATTAATGCTGTTTATATTGATTTTAAAAAAAGGTTTGTTTTTCGGACATAATGTACCTAATTGCTCTGACAAGGAAATTATTTCTCTTATTCAATATTGTGAAAAAAAAAACAAATAAACAATTCTATTATCATGTATTGCATTAGCTGGTATATCTTAAATTGATTTTTGGTTCGATATATTTTTGATTTTTTAAGTAATGTTTTTTCTGAATAAATCTCGTCAAATCTTTTGGCCTGTTAATCTAGTAATAGCTAAATGGCTTTAATTCTTTAATATGACAAAGTAACTTACTTTCAATGTAAAATAGGGAGAGAAAAGTGGAGTATTATAACTTTACACCTTAGTCAAGAATTTTCTTCTTACACCGACGTGGTCAGTTCTAGAATGATAGCGGACCGAGGTACCCGGAGAAAATTACTGACCTTCGACAGACAAACATTCTTATTTACCAGTGTCTGTCTAATTGGGATTCGAACCTAGGCTGTAATGAAGATTGTAATGTTAAGATAATCCTTAAGACCACTCGGCCATCGTGGTCCTATAAAAAAGGGTATTTGAAGTACAATGATTAATGATAAGATATTAAAATTTATCAGCATATTATTTTATACTTATCATATTTGTAATTAAAAAAAATAAAAAAATATATATATATAATGTAATGATAAAAATATGTTTGATGAATGTTTTCCAGTATGGACTTTATATTTTGAGATACTAACCTAATTATAAAGATTATTAAGACATAAGTTTTCCCCCTTCAATCAATTTATATGTAGTCAAGGGAATATACCGCAAAGTGGCTAGACAAATACTCTATTATTTGGGAAATGAACGATATCGTAAAGGCGACTTCAAAAAAAGTCTTGCTTCTGGAAAGAGGGAAAAATGTAATAGAAACAAAAGTATAAACGAGAGAGAGAGAGAGAGAGAGAGAGAGAGAGAGAGAGAGAGAGAGAGAGAGAGAGAGAGAGAGAGAAATTAACAATCTGTATTAATAAATGTAAATGTATACCAGGCCCCAGTTTCACAATCTTTCACTCAACTGAGTGTACACTCAACTCAAATTAGGGAATATTTCAATGTCAGTTTTTAAGACATTACACAGTTAAAATTTAATATCTATTGTTTTATTTAAATTGTTTAGAGTAGCTTTGTTGAACAAAACAAAACATTGTCTTATAGAACTTAATTTTTTAAAGATATTAATGGAAGAAAAATGGGAATATTTGAGTTGAGTGTACACTCAGTTGAGTGAATGATTGTAAAACTGGGGCCTGGATCGTATTCCTTGAGAGAGAGAGAGAGAGAGAGAGAGAGAGAGAGAGAGAGAGAGAGAGAGAAAGAGTGTGTGTGTGTGTGTGTGTGTGTGTGTGTGTTATCAATATTGTCATATGTCTATTTTAATCTAATCATACAAATACATTCAAAAAGTGGTATATGACAAAATGATGAGATTGTTTTTGGGTGGGGGACAAACAGCAGAGATAAAACAAAAGAAAAGAAAGCTATTTAAAAATTTTCTTCTAGAATGAAAACAGCAATGATGAATTAAAAATAGACAACAACAATGTATTTCAGTTGAGGAGATAAAAAAGTGTGGGATATGTGGATTTCAGATTTATTCTTAATTTCTTATGCACCATCCTACTTTGATACTTAAATTAATAAAAAATATGTGATAGTATGAACATGGGGTACACTATTTACAAATTAATAAAAATCAAACTGCTGCTTCATGTTTTCTTTTTGTAGTTATTTTTACTATGACTGTACATCTGTTACTTTTTTAGAGATAGTTAAAGTCGGCCATAAATAATAACATTGTTATATATTTATTATTTGGGCGTTAAGGCTTCATTCACCTATATGAAGTTTACTTTTGAAGATTCTTTGATCATAAAAACCTTTTGAGCTAGCCTTCACACTTATACATTATTTGTATAAATTGCAAATAAAAGCATGTCATAACATACGTAGAGTTATAACGAACGTCAATCACGACAAGTTTTATAAAAAAAAAAATATCGATATGAGCAAAAGTAGATATAGCAACAAATTGTTTATTGTGTGAAACAAACCACATGGATACCATATGTTGAAAGAAATGCATTTGTATAACGTTCAATAGATTTAGATTTTTGTGATAATTATAGATTTACATGTATATAACACAGATTCTTATGATAATTACATGACATACATATTTTCTATGTACAACATACGTGTAAGTAATTTCTGTAGAGGAATGTCATAGTTAAAACATAGAGATAAACCGTCACAATAAAAGATTTAAAACTAGCTTCATCATAAATCTAGATACAAAATATATCAAGTGTCCCTGAACATTCTGTGTTTACCCTGAACATTCTGTGTTTAATCTATTTGAAGATAATCGAATATTCAGGAGAAGGAAAATATTTTCTTCAAAAAAAAAAAAAAAAAAAAAAAAAAAAAAAAAAAAAATTAAAAAGGCCTTTTTAATTATGGAGAATGGTCTAGGTCAAGCAAATAGTGCAAGTTATAAAAAAGTAATATACAATAAACTAATGTAATCTTTTTTGCAAATAGTTAAAAAAAAAAACATTATTATAACATTATCTGATAGAAAATAATTAATTCATTAATATACATGTAGTTCAGTCCTTGTCAAAATAAAGCTCAACATTATTAAGTTTTTATTACATGTTTGTGAACTTCTAATTATATAAGTCACTATAACAATCGGTCGCTACAGATACAGACTGTTTAACAAAATGTCATCAGACAATCGCCATGCTTCTTACAACATTTGTGATTTGTTGAAGACAACTTATATTGTAGCTAAAAAAATAAACACCAGCTTAGCATAATCGAATGCAACTAATACGGAGGATCTGGAACTATAGCTGAAAAACTCTTACTTATCAATTTTGAATACATCTGTCAGCCACCAATCAAGTAAAATGATAAAAGACGTATTTTAATACACGTGACTGTGACGGACATTGAATCTTACGACTTTATTCGGTTATATCAAATACTTTTCATAAAAGTCTTATTATTTGAAGTATTTCCCAAACAATTGTTCTTAGACAGACACAGCATCAAAATACGCATTTTGTTCAGTTTAATACATGTATATAGTTACAACATAGTTAAACGTAGTGTTTCGCAATACTGTATGCATTAACTTTAAATCTAACCCGACTTGCGACAAGCCAAAAGTAAGATTATCAGCCATTTGTATTTCTAGTTATAATAAATAAGTCAATTCCGTGTTAACTAACGAAAACAAATACGGTTACTTTAAACTCTAGAGAGAAAATCTTACAAGTAAGTAACAACCAAATGATTATAAATCGGCGAGTAAAAACACCGCGGAATATATAATAACAACATCATAACCCACTTCACTATTTTATGTTTCAGATCAATGATTACCCAATAGGGTTAATGTTTGTAGGTACGTATAAGATATTGATGAAATCCGTGTAAAATACTAACATTAAACGACCTCCTGCTGTTAACTTAAATCCCATGGGATTGTATATGTGTTTAAAAAGATTGCCAGGAAATCCAAAAATAACCAGCCTAGGTCATACATGGTCATGATCAAGCTTAATTTTTGATTCGTGATTGTGCTACACTAATTAGCAGGCACATTACTTTTGGGAAATCTTTTATTTGTACGTTGTTTTCAATTCATTGTGTATCACGAACTCTTGATTTTTGAAGAAGTATACAAGTCTACAATGTCAAATATACAACTTCTTACAGATTTAAGATTATTTTTAAAAGAAAATTCAGAAAATTGTTAGATTAAACAAAATCATTCGAAGTTTAAAATTCTTACCATTGGTTTTACTGATGTTAACAAATCACGATGACATTTCCATTGTTAACATACCACGCGGTGTATCTTACCTTAAGCGTAAAAACTGAGTTCAAAGCACACACAAAAAGTATAATGCTTACAAATTAGGCAATTAAGCATCTGTCGAGAAATTATACATGTATATTTGATACAAAAAAATTGTAAAAAAAAAACAGTTAATGCCTTTTGGTTTCAGTTCATCTATATTATTTATAAAACAAATATACCAGTCCTTGTCCAGAACACAATCCCAAAAACAAAGTAAAAAATTTGAAAGCCGGCAAAATTAGTTATACACGTGAACTTCCATCAAGGAAGTGAGGCCGGGTGCTCCGGAAAGGTAAGCACCTCCTGTCTATGTAGCAACACCCGTCACGTGCAAGTCAATTTTGAGAATGAAAGGAACAAAAAACTATGGTAAGTCAAATATACCACGTATTAGTTTTGATACAGTGACTACATACTTATCAACGATATTGTGATGACGGCCATAAAACTTTTTAAGGGCCTTAATTAGACTAGGCTTGCAATATTCTTGCGTTAACAATTTAATTAATAATGATATAATTATATAATTATACCAAATATACCATGTATTTAGAATAATACTCTTTGTAACATTATATAACTAAACATATCTTTATTAGTTCGCGGGAAAATTGTTTTTGGCTAGGATTGCAAAATGGAACAAACTCAATAAGATGTCATGACAATGATTGATATATAGATAACATTAGCATAGTATTTAGCTTTGTTTGTTTATAAGATGTTCGTTTGTAAGAGATGAGAAATTATTCGACTCACAGTGAATGCGATATACAGGGCAAATGGTTACAAAAAATCTTGATATGCCTATTTACATGTATACTGTATTCAAATTAAGGCGAGAAGAGAGTATGAAAAATTGAAACTGCACAACAACTAAAATAACGTGATTTTAATAGATAGCAAGCCACAAATGATATCAGAAAACGAATGTTCTAAGTTGATGAAAAACTTCAAACATGATTAAATTTAGTTGTAAATCCATACTTAGTGAGTTATTTCATAAAGAATGGTTGATTTTTGTATTTTAGATTGGTATCTATATTTCCAAAATCATTCATTGCGACATTATTTGATATTTACGTCGAGTATTTATATTACCTTCTAAAAATCAACAACTTTTTGACTTCCACGTCCCAAATTAACAATTGCGATATCATTTAAAAGATTGAATGATTGATTGATTGGATAGGGTCACGAATTTTTCAGTTATATCATCGTCTATTTGTGAAGTGGCAGATATTTTTATCTTTGCATTGCGCTCAGAGCAGTGTACAGGGAGTTTTTTAGCGCACCACGTACCGAGATACCTATTTAACGTCTCTTCTAAAGGACCCTGTGACTTTTCCCGAGTGTGTGGCAGATGAACAGTCGCTATCTTTTTTCAGATTTTGTCGGATATTTTGTTAAGACGACTTCAGACCCGTCAACAATCAAATTCTGCTAAATCAAAAATAGCACATTGCCTTATCAAATAAAGATGCAAAATACGTTGAAACAGAAGCACAGATCTGTCCTTGACATTTAATATGAAGTATATTGTTATACAAATCAATGAGCTTAAGTCCATGTGCACCATTTTATACATTATAAAGCTAGAATGTCATGATTCCAGATATTCTTGGGTTTTTTAAATTATCCTTCTTTCGCCATACATGTTTCAGAAAAAAATAATGTGTTTTATACATACAAAAATGAAATAATCTAGAAAAAAACATCGTTTATTACCAGTATAAGGTAGAGACTTATATTTTTTACTCCTCTTAAAATGTTATTGAAAATACATTGTATGACCAGCTTATATATATTTTTGGCTCTTTTTAGAATGTATCTGAAAATATGACAAAGTTCCAAAATGGAACACCAAACAGGTGAGACATGTTGCGATATATATAAAAGTCATCCATAAATTAACGGGAACGTAGATTTTTATTTTTGTTTTATTATTATAATTTGGTAATAATTATTATTATTATTATTATTATTATTATTATTATTATTATTATTATTAAAAATGTTACACTTATAGGTGACATAAATATTGTTTTTAGATTACAATGTATGGTGGTACATTATAATAAATAAACAGTGTATGACATTTTGTGATAATCATATTGAAAATACAATGGATTTAAAAAAAAATAAACAGAAAAATTAAGAGAGTAGTATATATTTGTGGATGGACCATGAACAACAGCCAGTTGTCCCTTTTGTGTGTGACTTTTTTAGAAAAAAAAATAAGATTCAGAAATGTCGTAGCTGAGAAATATTCTGCAGACCCATCGGTTGAATAAGTTTGAAAGAGAAAGGTTTTGTCCAATAATAGTGTTTTATATGCGCTTGACACAAGTCTAAATAAAGTAGACAGACAAGAATAATAAACTCCCCAATTTGACCTGTGTTGCAAAGTAAAAATAAAAAATACAGGGCAAATGGTTACAAAAAATCTTGATATGCCTATTTACATGTATACTGTATTCAAATTAAGGCGAGAAGAGAGTATAAAAAAAATTGAAACTGCACAACAACTAAAATAACGTGATTTTAATAGATAGCAAGTCACAAATGATATCAGAAAACGAATGTTCTAAGTTGATGAAAAACTTCAAACATGATTAAATCTAGATGTAAATCCATACTTAGTGAGTTATTTCATAAAGAATGGTTGATTTTTGTATTTTAGATTGGTATCTATATTTTCCAAAATCATTCATTGCGACATTATTTGATATTTACGTCGAGTATTTATATTATCTAAAAATCAACAACTTTTTGACTTCCACGTCCCAAATTAACAATTGCGATATCATTTAAAAGATTGAATGATTGATTGATTGGATAGGGTCACGAATTTTTCAGTTATATCATCGTCTATTTGTGAAGTGGCAGATATTTTTATCTTTGCATTGCGCTCAGAGCAGTGTACAGGGAGTTTTTTAGCGCACCACGTACCGAGATACCTATTCAACGTCTCTTCTAAAGGACCCTGTGAATTTTCCCGAGTGTGTGGCAGATGAACAGTCGCTATCTTTTTTCAGATTTTGTCGGATATTTTGTTAAGACGACTTCAGACCCGTCAACAATCAAATTCTGCTAAATCAAAAATAGCACATTGCCTTATCAAATAAAGATGCAAAATACGTTGAAACAGAAGCACAGATCTGTCCTTGACATTTAATATGAAGTATATTGTTATACAAATCAATGAGCTTAAGTCCATGTGCACCATTTTATACATTATAAAGCTAGAATGTCATGATTCCAGATATTCTTGGGTTTTTTAAATTATCCTTCTTTCGCCATACATGTTTCAGAAAAAAATAATGTGTTTTATACATACAAAAATGAAATAATCTAGAAAAAAACATCGTTTATTACCAGTATAAGGTAGAGACTTATATTTTTTTACTCCTCTTAAAATGTTATTGAAAATACATTGTATGACCAGCTTATATATATTTTTGGCTCTTTTTAGAATGTATCTGAAAATATGACAAAGTTCCAAAATGGAACACCAAACAGGTGAGACATGTTGCGATATATATAAAAGTCATCCATAAATTAACGGGAACGTAGATTTTTATTTTTGTTTTATTATTATAATTTGGTAATAATTATAATTATTATTATTATTATTACTATTATTATTATTATTATTATTATTATTAAAAATGTTACACTTATAGGTGACATAAATATTGTTTTTAGATTACAATGTATGGTGGTACATTATAATAAATAAACAGTGTATGACATTTTGTGATAATCATATTGAAAATACAATGGATTTAAAAAAAAAATAAACAGAAAATTAAGACAGTAGTATTATATTTGTGGATGGACCATGAACAACAGCCAGTTGTCCCTTTTGTGTGTGACTTTTTTTGAAAAAAAAAATAAGATTCCGAAATGTCGTAGCTTACAAATATTCTGCAGACCCATCGGTTGAATAAGTTTGAAAGAGAAAGGTTTTGTCCAATAATAGTGTTTTATATGCGCTTGACACAAGTCTAAATAAAGTAGACAGACGAGAGTAGTGAACTCCCCAATTTGACCTGTGTTGCAAAGTAAAAATAAAAAATACAAGGCAAACATCATAAATTCTGTATATATGAAGCAATGAAGATTTTTAAAATTAAATGATTTCGATAATTGTAATATCTATAGAATACGATTGATATTTGCTTGTCTGTACTTTTGTCTAATAGCCCAATTAAAACAAGGTGTAAAACAGCAATAAAATTTTTATTTGAATTGTATAATGTAAATTTCAAAGTATTACATTACGGAGATTAAAAAAATTAAAAGGTGTGATATAATAAAAATACACGCTTTGTTTTTTAATCGATTACAATAATTACATGGGGAAAACCATGATCGATTTTATTATATTTTTACTGAGGAATATCTATCGATAATCTAAAGTGAGGGAAGAACATGGTATATACATGTATAGAATAGTAATAATTCTTATGCACTGCTGAATCTGAAACATTTGACGTAAAAATCCATTATCCGTCTGAAGAAAACTTTATATGCAGACACTGCCTGTATCTACTGAACGTTTTATTAGCTATAATTTATAATATGAATTTCAAGCATTAGCCAAAAACAAGTCATAAAGAACTGAATGTCAAAACAAAGGTAGTGAGTGAAAGCAAGTAAAATAAGATTTGTACAGATTTCAGGAAAAAAGGATATTTTTTCTTTAAACAAAGCTAAAATAAAATACTCTTCTTACAAAACGCTAATATTTAAATGATAGAGTTTGCTATCACAAAAATTAAGTACTTCCTTACCACTGTCTTTTGCTAAATACCACAGTTAAAATATTTGGATACAGATTTGAGGAAATAGGAGGTTTTTTTTAAAAATTAAGCTGAAATAAAGTTCTCTTTAAAGACTAATGAGAAACAATTCTAAAATTTAAAAAAAATCTCGAACTAAATTTAAATAAATCCCTCAGTAAATATCAATAAAACACCTGCATCTAAGCATGCCTTAAAAGGAAAACTAATTTATGTATGAGTTTTGAAGAAATAAAAAAAAAATATCAAACCTTTTATAAGTTTGTGCTTATAAAGTGCAGAATACTTAAAGACTATAGTGTACATTTGAACTTGGTTGATAATAACCAAAAGAAAAAAAAACTAGTTACAAAACTCTCAAATAGGAACGGACTTCCGAACACAACCGATTAACAAACATCCTGATGCTTATGATCATCATTGTTTACACTCACGTGCATTTTCTGTTGAATAACGCTGTTTACAGTTTCATGCATACTCTGCATTTTATGTAGCATTTTTAAGACGATTGCACGTGAAAACCCAGCTAGATAACACATACAAGAAGATGTTAACTATTAATTTCACGTACAATAAACACTTTAATCAAGTAAATGTTATTACTATTTTTGACTGTTTTCAAGCAGAAAATTCTTGTAAAATTAATTGGGAAAATTTAATCAACATGTTATACCACACACACAACGTACGTCACTGCGTGTCCTGACTTAGAATCTGTGTTGTAAGGGGAAGTTTTACATAGTATTAAAATGTTGTAAATACAAAAATATGCAGTTAATTAAGAATTACATAGAGCAAATTACATCAGACATCCATGGCATTTTATCAAACTACTAATGAAAAGAGATAAATAAATTTATAATTATATAGTTTATTTTTGTAAAATGAATGTTTTTGTATATTTGATGTATACTTATCTGCCAGGTAAAACCTTGATTTATCGAAATTATTTAATTGGTCAACTGGCGTTTAAAGAGTTTTGACCTTACATCGAAATTTGGAAAAACAGGAAAACTATAAAGAAAACAATTGTTGGACTTCAAAATGATGTGACGAGAAGCAAGGTGGCAAAATTATAAAGGGACATTTTTTATAGTTTTGTATTGTATATGGTTGATATAAAAGAACTGGAAAAAATGTTTAACTCCATTTACTGAAGCCGAGTTAGGATTAAAGTTTTTAATGAAAATATTTTGTAATGTTTGACCTTTGCATAATTATAGTATATATGCTCTTTGTTGTTATGTATGTAGGTAACTATTATTCAGCCATGGCCTTGGTATTAAATCACAAAATCTGACGGCTATTTAAATTACATTTTAATGTTTCTTACAAGATTTTTCATCAGGCAGGCATCAAAAGTGCACAAACATAATTTAAAGCTTTTGTAACAATTACATCTTATGGCAAAAGCCATCAGATAAATTCGAGAAGTACTCTAAGCTGAAAGGATTTTAAAATAAGAAACTCTGGGGCTTAATAAACGTCACGTTAATACCTGACTTAATAATATCTCGAAACCTTATTCTACGTGGTTTATTGTTCTCTGTATAAATATTAAAAACAAAAAACAAAACCGTGATTACAAGATACAGGCGAATGCAGATATAAAATATATAATATACAAAATGTAATATTACAGGTATCTTTAAAGGTATTAGAAACAAGGCCTGTACATTTTGTCATAATTAACCTGAAATGTAGATTGATTTGACAGTTAGGATTGGTGTCTAGTGATGCAGATTCATTTGACTATAGAATGTTACAAAAATATGTCTAGAGATCTAGATTAATTCGACAGAGGATTGTTACAAATTATATCTTGGGATGTAGATACTTGACGTTGGATTGCCGCAAAACTACGAGGAGGTGTATTTTGGTATTAAAAAAGCAATTTTACAAAATGATGTAGAATCTAACTCCTAAAATAATACTGTGAATTTTGTTTCAAATGTTATACGTTAGAAGAAAGCCTCGGCTGCCTACAACAGAGCACCAACTTGCAATTTGAGACATCACATTTAAGATCTTCATTGTTGGACGTTCTTTACAGTCAACATATACTAGTATATGATGGCATAGCAGCAAAGACCGCATAAAACATTAAGCTTTGATGGAGACGTTCCATGTGTTTATTTTGTAAATGTAGCATATGACTAAGGGAACTGTTGAGAATATTTGATTTAACACAGTTACAAGTAAATTTCAATGCTTTACAATATCAACACGTTTAAAAGTTCCGAAAAAAACATGACCGAACAATGCCACAACAGAGAATAAATGTCTGCAATAAATGCAATTAGTATTTTATAAAGATGTATAAACAATTTGTGATATCCTTAGACTGTTAATCATTTATTTATTTATTTATTTATTTATTTATTTATTCATTCCTTCATTCATTAATTATCATATACTAATATATATATATATATATATATATATATATATATATATATATATATATATATATATATATATTGTGAACTTGATATAACTCTAGCTATAAATTTAGCAACGTTTTCTCTACTCAAGCGTTATTTGATTACAAGTATAGAGTGAACGTTATAGATCCGCAGTAATCGTGTTTATAAAATGAATAATTGATCAGATTTGAGATATCGAATATTTCTGGTGGGTCCCATAGCTTATATATGTCGAAACTATAGTCAATATGACGCCTGTTGCCATGGTAACTGACTTAGAATTTGCACCTTCATTTCTACATTGTATTTCTTCAACGCGATAGGCGCTGAAAAATGACATTTGATTGAATCAGACCCTCGGTTTACCTTAAGAAGAAAGTGTTGTCACGCAATAATGTTAAATCATTTATATATAGTGTTTTACACTACAACACAGCGGAATGTCTTAAAATGTATTTGTATTTAAATAGAGTGTATTACACTACTGCACAGAATGTCTTGAAATGCATTTATATAATGTATATTAAAAGTTATATATATAAAGCATTGGTGGTAATACGAGTACATGTAAATGATTTAATTGAATAAGAATTTTTTTCAATAGGTCGTTAAATAATTTTACATTTTTTAAACAAATAATGTTTAAACTTCAATTTAAATTAAAAGTACATCTCTTTTTAAATGTCGATTACTATATATAGCTATGAAATTAGTTCTTTCATTTAAAAAACCCTGTTAATAGTATGAAGGATATATAAAACATTTAATCCAAGAAGATCACTTGTATTTCCGTACAAAATGATTGAAGAATTAAGGAATCAATTTGTTTTAGTTGGAAAAATATCCGATGACCTCTTTAATGTTTTTATAGCAATAGATCTCAATACATGTTGTGTTTGTTGTTGTATACACTTGGTTGCCATGGTTATTGCAAAATAAATGCTTTTTAGCTGTTAAGTAAGTCAACACACAGAAAAGGGAAATTACTGTACTAAGATAAAATTGCAATCACTTTTTTATCATACGTTACATTTTTATCGAGAAATCGAGAGAGATTTTAGTTACACTCAAATCTAGAAAATTAAAAACGCAAAATCTATCACGACAAAAAATTTTTGGAAAAAAATGAAAAATGAAAAAACAGCAATCAACATACTTTGTCAATACATTTTTCGTTTCAAAATAAGTCCTGAAGTGCCTTTTAATTAAGAATTTCGTACAAATGTGTTAAAAAAGTCAAATACAAACAAAAATGCATTATTACAAACAAGCAAAAAAGACAAGGTACAAGATTAAGCAAATTGAGACCAATGATTTTAAGCTGCTGACAGCATAAGGAGCCCAAAAAAACGATGCAAACTAAAATAATCGAATTAACTAGTACCCTGTTACATTAGATCAACATTTTTACTCAACATATTTGCAAGAGAAATCAAGATGGTTTATATAAGCAGTTATGAATGACCAGGAATATAACCGTGGCGTGGTGAGTAAAAGCTATGGCTTCTGTAATTAATTACTGGTGTTTGCGGGGGTGGTGCAGTTTGGTATGTACATTATCGCCTTGTTTGACATGATACTCTAGTATACACGATTACCAAGAATTCTTACCTAGTTACTTATCAATCTAACCTAGCTATATCTTTAATACCTCTAGTATGTCTCAGGCCAAGATAAACACCATTACGTAACGTCAATCAATGATGCGTGTTTTTCTTGGATAGATTATCATTTAGTTCTAACGTTTCAGCAAGAGATTTGCAGTGATATATAATTGAACATTTTTATCAGCAGATTTGTCTTTTAAATGGCCAAGGTGGTATTTAGTAAAGACAGCGTTAATTTTTAAGGGAGTGTACAGGTATCTGAAGCAAATGAATGGCAAATATCATTGTGCAGCTACAAGTGGTAAAAATTAATGTATCAACGGAAAAAGAAAATAATTTCAAGATTGTGTTAACAAAGGAAAAACGCGTGTGTGTGATTTTTTAAAAAATCTTTAAGACCAAATAGTCCATATACTATAATTACTCCGCAGGACATTTCTCCGGTGTTTGTCCAAATTCGGGAGTTTTATCATCATGTTCAAATATAGGTTTCACCCTTTCATTACTAGTAGTTTTTTATATGGTTGAATAAATACACCTATAAGTGAAACACTAGGGGTGGTTAGTGTTATGTGGAGGTATGTTGAGACTACTTTCTGGCATATTAAAGACTGCATTATGACTGAGTAAAGGTTAATCACATATTAAATCATACATGGTAAAGGTTTTATTGGTAATTTTGCTAAGTTCATTTGTTAAAACATTTTTTTTAAATACCTTCATGCAAAACAGTCTTTAGCAGGTTTTGGATCTATTTGATTTTGGAACACTGGATTCATTAATTTTCAAATGTTCGGCTTATCGTTTATCTATAACATTTTCGGTCTATAGTGTCACTAAAAGGAATAACTTTCCGAAATGTGCATACCTGGCACACCAAGATCAACAAAGGTAATTTTGTTAAACATCGCATTGTAATAATTATCATTGTAATGAATATTGTTCACTCAGTAGCAGGTTTTCATATCACATTACTGACTACCAATACATAGAAATTAACTTTTAACAAAATAGTTAAAAAATTTTAAAAATCCAGAAAAAAAACTTAAATATTTTATAAAAATTATTGATTATATATTGTTGTCTGTTTTATACATAGCCTACTCTGTAATATAAATATCCGTGTCACTCATTTTATTGTTATAATTATGTTACATCGATTTTGTAGGTGACAGCTTGTTAATAAGGTTGACTAAAGCATAATTCATTACTCCACAATAAACTAGCAAAATATAACCTTTCAAATTTAAAGTTAAAGGCTAACAGAATTTTTTTTCTATTGTAATGTTCATAAAAATAAATGCAAATGCACTTTTGAATATGTTTGACATTTCAGACTTACAATGCAATGATACATACAGATGTTAGTAATTGAATTATTATCATGGTGGTTGAACAAGCTTATAATAAAAGACTTATTCTATTTAAAATGATAGCAGTTGTTGTTCATCGAGCCCACTTGCTTTAAAAATAAGGTAGTCAAAAAATGAAACTGCCCAAGACAACTAGGTTACTCGTGCACACACCATAACAAGCAATCTGATAATAATGACTGACTAGCATGTTCAGTAGTTTAAGATGTACACAGTAGTGTCCCATGTGGAGAATGATATCAAAACCAAAGAGTAAAACATTCTATACAAAACAATAAAATAACAATTTTAGAGACCTTATTGGCTGAGTGGCCTGAAGCTCGCGCTTACGGATCACAACGCCTCTCATCGCTTAGGTTCTAATCTCATTCGAGACATATCCTAGTTGAGAAAATTAAAGTTTGTCAGCTCTCGTGTCGAAGGTCGTGGCTTTCTCCTGCTTCCTCCATCAACCGAGAAATGACCTCGATATAGGTGAAAAAGTGTTGACTGGAGCACCATCACTCCTCTCATCAAAAGTACAGTAAAACTACGATCGCTATTCATTTTATTTTCTATACCTTCGACCATCGATAAGCATTTGAACTTGAACCTCCGATCATATCTCGATGTTCGATTGTCCGAACCTCGCGATAGCTCGAATATTTGACCCAAGTCCCCTAGACTTTGATCCATCGAAGCTTTACTTTATATGACAATATATTATAGAACATGTAACTGACACAACAACTTAAACTCACTATATCTTCCTTTATCTCTCGATTCTTAAAGTGTGATTAAATCACATTTTTGTACCGTAAACGTCGAATCAACAGATGTCTGTTCCGTCAATGTCGATAAATGATGACATATCAACAGGTGGCTATCATTCTTTAAATAAGCACTTTTCTTGTAACATTTGGAACAAAATTCATGTTATCCAGGTCATTGAATTGAATGAGAGTGACAGAATTTCTGCTTCATTCAATTGTTTTTTTAATTTGAAATAATTAGTTTTCACCTTTTCAACTACACCTGTATCGTATATTTCAGGTGGTAACAGCATAAAAATTGTAAAATGAATTTGCCTCGGGAAAGTTGCAGAATATCACCGTTATGCGGTTTAAATTAAAATCCGCATGTATGAGGTTTTTTGTGTCATTTACTGATATTTAATAAATCATAAAACATGTAAAAATTACACAGATAATGCGAAGCTCTATTCATTTAAGTTCAATTAAGTTCACACACACACACACACACACACACACACACACACGTATATATAATTTTTTTATTGCTCAACTCAATTTACATTATTGGTTGAAGCAAGTACTAACTGATTAACAAAACTAACAAACATACCAATTTAAAATTAAGAAAGCCCATGTGTTTGGGGTAAGTCTCAAATAATATATTTTAGTATTAAGTTATAATAAATCAATGTGCAACATCCAAAGGGTTTTGATTACATGTTACAAATACAATGTACTTTTATTTCCTAATCTGCAGTTCACTTGTTGTTTCTGATGTCAAGACTACAAGTTATGAAGTTTATTTTTTTCTCTTAATATCTTTTTATCTTTATTATTTAATAACTATTTTATTTTTGATATATCTAACATAATCATAAAGAAAGGATTGTGATTGATTGTTCTTTAAACAACATATTCCTATTCTGATTATATTCTTCGCAAGATAACCAGAGATGAATTTCAGTTTCAATTTGGTTTTTATTACAACTTAAGCAAACTCTGGTGTTAACATCTAAATTATCATATCTGCCCGCTTCAATAGCGAGTTTATGAGCACTTAATCTGAATGAGCAATAGTGGATCCGTCTTTACGGGTATGAAGGACATTATGATATGGGGGTTCAGATTGTGATTTTATTAATTGATTAAATAAATTGAGTTTATGGGTCATTGTTATCATTTTGATTTGTTCTTGGTTTTCTATATCAATAATTCTTTGTTTAATGTTGGTAAGATGCAAATTTATAAGTTCTGGATTAATTATGATAAAAGAGAAACCTAATCTATTTAAGATATTTTTCACATGTTGTCCACGCATTTGTGTTATAAGTTTCTTTATATATTTTATATAACAGAGTATTCTCTTTTGAAACTATATTGGCCCAATATTTAAATATGTTAAATTTCATTTCTGCTGTTATCGGTATTCGATTTAGCTCTGCTCTAAATTCATTGTTGCAGGTTTTAGAATGTACACCTAGTATTTCTTTAAGGAATGAATATGCTCGTGCGGTTCAGAGTCTTTATGTGTTTGCGACTGGGGGAGACTGTAGGGGTGGGTATATATCAAAAGGTATATGGGATGGAAATAAAAGCTACAACATAACAGTAGATTCATCTAAGAAAGTGTAAAAAATGTTAACTTCTAATTATTCAGTGTTCATTTATCAATAAAATACCCGACTTCGGATGTATGCGAGACATATAATGAACAAACAGTAACTCTTAGTAGTTCAGATACATTTGTAGTGACTATCCTATTAATTATGTGAAACTGTTAACGTGTGATAATAAATACAGAAACAGGCGATTGTTGATAAATCCTCCAACCAAATTTTAGTCGATGTATTTGTTTGAATAACTTTTATATGACAACAGAGTTATAACTTATTCACCAGAAAGTTCTTCGCTATTTTAAATCAATACTTTGTTTAGGGTGTCTTCATGGGATGTATTTTTCGCGTTTTTAGCATATTAAAAAAATAAAGGTATGATCGACAATAGTCAATGCAACCAATAATATAAAGTAAGTAAACAGTAAAACAGCTAAACAAGACAAAATAAACCCATAAATAGAATTAGTTATTTATAACAATTACAATATTCTGAGATAAGTGCTTTATTTTTACTAAGCTTTTAATTAAGTATAATAATAAAACCATTTATTCATAATAAATATTAAGATCATTTTACTTCAGGGTTCCATCGAACCTCTTATGTAGTTCTATTACAACAATCTTTAAATCAACCCTACATGTTTTACAGAAATGAATATAAATATTTGTATTTTTTATATTGTTATATGTTATATTTATATTTTTTGTATAAAAAGGCATATATATATATATATATATATATATATATATATATATATATATATATATATATATATATATATATATATATATATACGTAATAAGTAAATAATTATTTATTGATATATATCTCTGATGCCAACTTAAACAGTTACACTAAACAAAATCCGCTGTTGCTGTTTACACTTTTTTAAAGCTTAAATATATATATATATATATATATATATATATATATATATATATATATATATATATATATATATATATATATATATATAACGTAACACACTTCAGGCATTGCCCATAAGAACCATAACATGTCAGTTAACACGTATCGGTTTAAAATTGAATATTGTATAGGAACATTTTGATATTGATTGTGACACTATACATATCATGTTGATTATTCCGATGACGCTTCTAGATAATGGTATATAAGTCGTCAAAAAATCAGCTATGTATTATGTATTGAAATATATATTATGAACGAAAAAACAATTTCATACAACATGAAACTTTTTCATAAGATCCTTAAAAATATTTTAAAAATTTCTAGCTGAAAATAAATCAAAATTATAATTAAGAACAACAATATTCTTATGTTATATGACATTAAAAAATAAAACATTAAAGCGAACGTATCAGTAAAAATTGGTAAGGAAAAGAAAAAAACTTTCTTGCTCTCAGTCAGTCAGTGTCAAATTTAAAGTAAGGCTAAGATACATTTTGATTTTAAGATTTGAAGTCTAAATTTGATGGTCTATTTTATGTTCAATATCAATTGGATCACTTATCTTGATAGCAAAGATTCGGTGGTTAATTTGGTGGTCATTCGCTGTTGAGACATATACATGCATTTTGAGAAAAGAAATCTACTTTTGGGACACATCTCAGTAGCAGAATTTAAAAGACCATTTGATGTTTTTTTTAGTTGCCAGACAGTAGTAAGATATTTCATGGTCTATTTGACTTTCCATCCAAGGGATACATTATTATCATTACAGCAGATTTTTGATAGTCTGATACATATTTAAATACTAGAATGTCGATGGTATTTTTGTTGCATATTAGATATTGAGAAACATAAATAATACAATAAACAGATATTCGATGACCTATTTTTTTAATGAAACACAAACACACCAGTCCATGTCCAAATCACAATCCTAAACGCAAAGCCAAAACTTTAAAAACTGGCCGATTCAGTTAAACACGTAAACCTCCATCAGGAAAGTGAGGTCAAGTGCTTTAAAAGGGTAAGCTAGGTTGATGTACAATACCAGTTGGGAAGGCAAAATATATGAAATGCAGAGATTGGAATTGTCTAGTAAATGTACATAAGCTGTTCGGACAACTGTCTTAATAAAAGAGATTCGATGGTCTATTTGATGTTAACTACCTGTTTGTGCATATATCTTAATGGTAGAAATTCCAATATCTATTTGATGTTTAATACCTTTGGGACACATATCTTAATTGCAGACATTTGATGGCCTGTTTCATGTTCAGTACCTGTCTGTATACATATTTTAATGGCAGAAATTTAATGGTCTTGTTTGTTGATGTGCAGAAACTTCTGGCACACATTTCTTTACAGCAAAAATTCCATAATCTATTTCATGTTCAAAAGTTGTTGGGACTCTTTTATCAGAGATTTGTTGATCTTTATAATGTACAGTTGTGGTACGGATAGATATCTGAATAGCACAGACTCGGTAATTCGACTACGAAGTACTTGTTAGAAACACACATTATTTCCTGAGATTCGATGGTTTATCTCACTTACATAAGCTGTTGGGACACAGACCTCACTAGTAAAGATCCGACAATCTACATGATTGATGAACGTTGATGTGTTAATTGTAATTGTTTTTCAAAAAGAGATTGAAAGCCTAATAAAGGGCTTCTTTAATTTATTACGATGGTTACCAATGCAGAATAAAAATCATTCTGAATCTTCATCACCGATACCGACTGACTGAGATTCCGTATTACCGCCTCTTATTACTTGGACTTGTTGCAATCGATATTATGAAACCTCAGTTTCTAATATATCATACTCAACTGTCAAACAAGTGGAATGGGTAGCACAGAAGGCGGAAAACAATTATCTACAATAAAAGAAATATTCTAACATCGACACTTTTCTTGTTGCTTCCATCAAGTTTGTGAAAAGCAATTTATTCAGCAGTATAAAACGGGCACCTGTTTGTGTTATAAAACAACAGTTGTAAGGTAAAGAAGATCATATAACTTACAGCATAGTAAATATAGCTAGATTGAAATATCATTACGAATTGAAATGCTTATCTTAGGAATACTGAAACTATATTCAACTGGCAAAAAAATATTGATTTCACATTGAATAAAATATTTATATTGTATCTTGTATTTATATGCATCCAAACTGCTGAATTATCTTCCTGCTATATACAGAGCAAGTATATAAAATAAATTAGATTTGTTGTCATCAGCAATATTATTATATAATTGTTTACGTATGAATTTGATTAAGTAATCATTTACGCTTTCCTTTCATACTCGAGATTATAATTTAATACAAGTGCTTCATTTAGGAAATGTCTGAAAAGCATTTTTAAAGTTTTGTGAAAGTAGACATTTGATGTTTGTGTTTAAAACTGAGATCAAACAGGTTTTATCGTTCATTATATTAATAAATACATGTTGATATTAGAGTATTGTTCCTTCTTCAATAGTCATTTCGAGTACTGATTCATTACCACGGATAATTGTATACACTAAAGCACTCTGGTTTATTAGTTTTCTTTCAAACCTAAATCATTTGTTTTAAACATCCTTTTGCTTACTTGTTATAATATCACAAACACATTATTTCATCAAACAGTTTTTTTTATCACTCTGAATTTGAATATAAATTATTGTATTCAATTTGTTTCCAAACAAATAAAATTTTACATCATCAGCATTTTTATATTGTCATTAACAAGTTTAATGTGCTGAAAATATAGCCTTGATCAACGATATTTGTATGCAATTTTAAACACGTTTGTCAAACAGTGAAGAAAATGTGTCAGATAAGTTAGAAAATTAAAAAATATTTATTTAGCAATGTAATTTATTACAACCTTGACTTTAACAAGACGGCTGCTTAGTGTTATTGTACAACATTGTATAACATTTGATAAGACGGCCTCACTTCCTTGTTGGAAGTTCACGTGTATAACATATTTTGCCAGTTTGCAAAGTTTTTACTTTGTTTTTGGGATTGTAATGTGGACACGGACTGGTATGTTTGTTTTATTTAACTGTCTTAACCTAAAGTGTATAATCTAAAAATACTTTTCTAACTAAAACATTTGACATTAATAGGACGGACATTGGGTGTTGTTATTTTTACAAGATTAACCTTGACCTTTTACAAGTCAATCACTAATTGCCTTTTTATTTACAAGCTTGACTTTGACAGCTTGTTAATCACTAAGTGTTATTTAACGTACAACCTTGACATTAATTGGAAAGTCAGTAAAGGATATACTAGCTTACAACCTTGACCTAAAGATGGTGATAACTAAATGCTACCACTACATTCATTCTTGAATTCAATAGGGCAATCTCTATTTTAACTTATAATCAATCAGTGTTATTCCTTTTTAAATGTGTAACATCAACAGGACAATAAATAAACAATTACTTTACATACAACCTTGTTACAGCCTTGAACTTATAATGGTATTACTAAGAGTAAGTTGTACTATCAATTGTTTATATCAAAGCTTTTATAAGACAGAAGGTTTCACTTACAACCTGAAAATGTTATACAATATTGCAAGACATAAGAGTCAAACACCTAGTTATTTATATAAATGATCTAAGTCGTTTGAGATACCTTTCCATTTTTAACAACAGGCGCCAACAGGAAATAATGAAAAACAAACAATTTGCATGCAATTGCCTTAAGGCATGAGCGCATATCGTCGCTTGGTCAATTTAGTATCGCAGTACTAGTGTAATGACCATATGTTTACAAAGAGCTTTACCATAACATTTAAAAAACCGAGATACACACACACACACACACACACACACACACACACACACACATGGAACAAACTATCATCAGTGCGTGTTTAAAGTCTGATTATTTTAGCTACCAACAGGATGTTTGCCCATATTGACCATTGATCTTTAATAAAAAATGACAGAACGGAAATTGATGAAACGAAAATTTCGACAGCTTTTGTAATAATTTTGTTAATTTGGAGAATAGTTTACAGGACAATGATTTCTGTCACCGACAATTATCTGTGTAAATTTATAAAAGCCAATTACTTTTGGGTAAATAAATTGAAAATTTTGTCACAAAAGAACATAAATTACCGTTAATCATTCAGTCGATGCTAACTGAAACCTAATCAGGCATACGTGGAAAATGATTAGCTGGTGCGTCTAAATTAGAACATTAAATGATTGGTTGTTACCATGATAATGAGAAAATAGATAAAGAACTATAATAAAGCTGAATATAAAAATGATTAAGATGATAACTAATGAAGCTACCGACATCGTTTTATTTATACACTACAAGTTGTCGTCTTAAGGATGGTAAGATATATACACAATGTCTGAGATCTATGTCAAAGAAAGATTCAAATATTGTTTTTTTTTAGAAAATGTAGCGAATAAAACATTAAATAATGAAGTCAACATAAATTCAAAAGTATAATCTAACAAAACACCAATAGAATACAATATAATGGAAATATGATAAATATGACATTACATTTGAAAGTATTTCGGCGCCACAATGTGGTGTAAATGTTTAGTGTTTTAGTATGTAAACGGATTTTGGATATGATATCAGCCTACTTTGTGAGCAAAATGTTTTTGACAAGCCATTCGATCTCTAAACACTGCTTTACTCTGATATTTTTATATAACTGACTTTTGAAACTATTTCTGAAAATTTGGTATATGAGAAATCCTGTATGTCGAACAGACATCTTTGTAACACGAGTAATAAATGGCTTAGTTTCACACTGAAAGGTTAGCCTGTGGATAGACTTGTAATAATACGGATGTTAAAAAAGATATATAATTTCATTAAGCAACTATGAAGTCGTAAAAATCAATTTTAAAATTAAAGAAAGCAAGCATTTACCGAATACTTTTACCTTAGTGTTTTATTAACTGCAGCCGTTTTGGGGTTAAAACAACTAAAAGTAAAATTACCATAGTGGCATAAACAAAATGTAATTAGGAAACATAAATGAACTTGATGAAGTTGTCAACTAGGTATGGAAATCGATATTTTTTCTCTTCAGGATTATGTCTTTATAATGCTAGAGAAAAGAATTTAACCCCAGAACACAGTTGTTCAAAGTTTCGTTTTTCTAACTAAGCCGTTAAAGAAATTCAAATAAGCATTTAGGCACAATGTGTTTATGGTTTTTTATTTCTAAAAACAAAAACAACAATACCCCCCCCCCTTCTGTGATTTACAAAATGATTATATGCATTATTTTTCTACATATTTTAATTTAACATAAGCCAATAGATATTTAATATTGTGTAAAAGATGTCATTTACATTGTAATAATATAATTTACAGTGTGTATGTTTTGTATTGTCTACGTATTTTGAAAAAAAAATACAAATTTTGTCTATAGATTTTTTATTAGAAGCAAAAGTCAGAAAGCTGGATTTCTAGAACAAATATTAAAAATAATATAAACAGTTTCGGTAGGTTAATAAATGATACAGAGTAATAATTATCACTATTACAAAGAAATGTTTTGTCATTTTATAGAATGTAAACTAAAATAAAGTTTGTAAAGAAATCCGACAACATCGATATGTCGAACACATTTTTCTCAATCGAGCTATCTTTTAGAGACACGACAAGCGTGACACAGTATGTTCGCAAAATTCACACGTATAATACTGTTCGCTTAAAACAGCAATCATTTTGTCATATTTAAAGAAACTTTTGACATTCTGAAAAGTCGTATAATGTCTCTTATTCTTATTATGTTCGGAGAGATTGTTGATTTGTGTTATTTGGTGAAATGAATTTCCGAAATGTGCACATCTGGCACATCAAAATTTAACTGGTACTTGTATTATATATTTACTTTGACTTTTACACACTCCTGAAACCTAATTATGTATGTGATGTATTGATTGACCCTATCTAAACATTTTCGAATGGGCAGTCAATAGTGGACAGTTCACATTATTTAAAAGCAATGAATATGCACTTTTGATTAAAACTGAAACACATATGTATCATTTATGAGAACAGAAGTTATTTTCGTATTGACATACGTTGCCAGATGTGAAAATATATATATCTGTTACATGAAGACAGCTTGGCTAGCAAGTTATTTATATTGTATTTGCTTTACTTCATTCAGATTTAATTGTAACAAATGATAACCCTTATTTAAGATAGGTCAAAAGGTTTATTTCCAGATAAAGCAATAAGTTTGCGCAATGTGATTTACAACAACGGATGTTGATCACATCAAAATAATTTCCAATCCCATTTTGTAGTATAGAACGAATCACGTGTTTCCTGTTTCAGATTCTTGTCTAACATTTCTTACTAACAGAAGAATGGTATTGATTCTTGTCACTGTTGTGAACTGTGTAGTAGAATGACAATTGAATGCCGTAAGACGTTCTGGAGAGTACATAAGGATGAAGATAATAATGGATTGTATTGTTTTTGAAATCGTCTTTGTTATTGTCTACGAAATGCAACCCATACAGCAAAATGGAAATAAGAAACAAAACATAAATCATTTATTTATAAGTACCATTTTTAAAAATTATGATGTACAAAGGTCACTACAATGAATTTCATATGAAAAAACAAAACAAGAGGATATATAAATTTCTATAAGTAAACTATACTTTTTGTTTGTAATAGCTTAATTGATTATTGTAAAGTGAACGGAAAAAAAGAAAAATTCACAAAATAAGTATTAATTGTTCGTTTTATCTTTTTAGTTAAAAATACCTTTAAACTTAATTGTAATTTTTAGAGTGTTTATGAAAAGTAAATGAAAAACATGCAATATCATCATTATTCCTAAAGTAGATATAGAATTATTAAGTATTGCCCATGTTTGTTTCGTGCTACAAACTTACATGTCACCATTTACGTTTCATGGGATAAGTCATTTAACTGCACGATATATAGCTTTCTCAAAATAAAATCAGGATGATAAATGAAAGGATAACATTTTTGTATATTTTCTTGCGATGTTATCTTTATTTTATACATGTTTTTGCATGAATGGAAATGTAAGCAGTGTATGACATGTAGGACGTGTATTGATTATAAACTCGGGGGATAAACAGGACAGTTAGCAGACATTTCACAGTCACAAAAGAATAAATATTTACAAAAACGCTTATGAATTATTCATCAATGTCATCTCCGTAATGGATGCGAAATTTTAATAGTCTGAAACCATACTTACAAATGCAGCATGTCAATTAAAGTCGTATGGTCACGCTTATTTCTCAGGCTCATCTCCATTAATTCATAATTTACCAGGTATTTTTGTTATAAATTTACGTATATATATATATATATATATATATATATATATATATATATATATATATATATATATATATATATATATACAGTCAAACCTGTCTTAAAGACCACCCCTTTATGAGGTTCACTTGCTTATAAAGGCCATTAAAATTCTATTTCAGTTGCTCTTTCTCTATATCAATTGAACATGTATATAAAGGGCACCAGTCAATAAAGGCCACTTTACTTATTTCTATAAGTGCCCTTTATAGACAGGTTTGACTATATATATATAGATATATATATATATATATATATATATATATATATATATATATATATATATATATATATATATATATATAAGTAAATATGTAAGGAAAATTTTTGGAGTAATTGACTATAGTTTGGACATTGACTGATGTGCTCATGTTTTATTTGCATGCGCATTAAATTAAAAAATTCGATTTAGGGTACAAATTTTTTCATATATATAATTGCCACGTTATTATTATTATTATTATTTATTTATTTATTTATTTATTTTTTTTTTTTTTTTTTTTTTTTTTTTTTTTTTTTTTTTTTTTTTTTTGTAAAGAAAACAATTTGCAACGCAATAAGAAACATTAAACATACAAGTCAATGAAAAAACAGGCAAGGCAAGCACAAAATCATATTCAGACCACTATTTTTACTTTATCCGACTTTTGACTGCTTTATTTACTATATTATATGGGCAACCCAAAGTTTTACCTATTATACAATCAGTAACCTATAAACACACATATTGAAGCTGCATAAAGTTTTCTATGATTAATATACGAGACGATTTTTTCCTTAACTATGTCTCTCCTGAAAAATGTAATACTTGGTTATCACTTTAAACTTACGTTGAAATTCGCGGAGAAAACCAATTCTTAGTTTGATCTACCACAGATCTTATTTGAGAACACTGGTAACATGATTCTTTATTGAAAATGAAGCAACATCAACAAACACACCTAAAAAAAGTGTTCAAGAGCAATGTGACCACTTTTTCATGCGTATCCAAGCCAAACTGCTGTTATATTTACAGCTATTTTTCCATCTAAGCCTGGCAGAATCGAATCTTTAGAGTCAATTTGTACCAGCTGGCCCTTGTTCTTTTCTTAGCAGAATCCGTTTTCGTTCTCGCAAGAACACGTTTTCTTTCTGCCGACGCCATTGTTTATATACATGTAGAACTTCTGCGCAATCTTTCAAGCCGATGAATAATATTTTATCGAATTGCTCAAAGCTTTATAAGAAAATAAATGGCAGAGATTGTAATAACAATCAATTTATATTGATAAAATTAATTTTAGAATTTTTTTCAATAATGGGTAAACTTAATGCAGCTTCTTTTTTAGAAAAAAAAACTTATTTTGCTAAAATGAGCTTACAATCTTAAAAGCTATACGTCATTATTAAAAGTGAGAAAAACATTTATGTAATATTAATAACAATGAACTGTGCTGAAGTTGCAACATTCGTCAATAACTTAATAACTCAGACACTTCATCTTTTTAATGATAATATTTTTGCAGGGAACCTCCTGTATACATTCTGAAGGTCATACAAACGTAACACTAGAAATCATTTTTTTTATCTTCCAAATTTTGGAATTTTAATTATAATCCTATCCAGCATCAGTGCCCGCTTTCTTCAAATCATACAAAGTTTTATGAATGTGCAATATCTAAGCTTTTTTATATATGTAATTTTTTAAATCATAGAAAAACTTATCTTTTCCAACACAGCTAAGTGTTTTATACAAAACCTCCATGTCCAACACCTATACATTCTTTTTCTAACACATGCACATCTTTTATGATGATACAAAAATGTAGGTGTTTTTTAACAGATATAACAAAATTCCCACTATTTTAGATTTTATTTCATACAAAAACTCATACTGTTCCAACATACAAATACAGAATTTTTGGTTGATACAAAACCTTAAACATATCAAACGCACACAATTTTTTTTAAATGACACCAAACCAAATCTCTTTCCAACACCAGTAATTTAAGATTCAGTTCAATCAAAATCTCATTCATTTCCAACATTTCTATCATACCGAGTCCTTTTCAACATAAAAGGTTTTGAGCTTTTACAAAACCTATACCTTTTTCTATATGTGAATAACTTTAGTTAGATCACAAAGAAAAGTTTTCTCTTTCTAACACCTACATATGCCTTATATTATTATAAACAAAACTTAATCCCTCTCCACCACTTATACTTGTTTTTTTTTCAGATCCAAAAAAAAACATTCCTTTCCAACACCTAAAAACACATATTTTTTAGAAATTACAAAACAAAACATAGACTTTTAAAAAAAAATAACCAAACGGGATCGTGTTTTACTATAACAGTTAATTCTTTAGCCCAACAAAGATAATGCGAAAATCCAATTATTGGAACCGTCAGACTTAATTAATTACCAAAATACGCCATATCTGATCTTCTTCTAGAAATATAAATAATCATTATTGGCATTTATAGAATTTGGAATTAAGAAAGTAAGCAATGAAACCGAATACAGGATCCAGAAATAAATGGATAAAATGGACTTTATCGATATGGTAAGTCCCTAAGGTTTTAAAATATCGATGATTATTTGGACTATAGTTAGAAAAAATGACGTAAATAACATCCTGTTAAAAGACAATTGATGCTTATATATTAGCCTTACTTATAAGTGCTAGTGATAAGGACTTGATGGTCGCATAAAACATAATTTCATATGTTATGAATTGAATTAGCATGTGCAACTTTATTAAATTGAATTGAATTTTTATTAAATAATGTATTTAAAGCAGTTCTTTAAAAATACAAAGTAGCACACGATAGAATATTTTAATATACTGGCCAAATTACCTGGTACAACAATAGATTAAATAACTTGGTACATAAACAAAACAAACAAAATAATATTATTCGGTTTATAGAGATAACTTGGTCAAATAACTTGGTTCATAGAACAAATAGAATTGAATTACTTGGTTCATAGAGCAAACAGTATCCAAAAAAAAGATTAAAAAAAACAAACAGAATCCAAATGCTTGGTTCATACAGCAAAAAGGATTAAATTAAACGATAATTTTATTTTGATTGTGGTTTGGAAAAGGACTGGTCCGTTTGTTTATTTTTATTACTTGATACAAAGAGTCAACAGGATCAAATTATTTGATACAAAGTGTCAACAGGATCAAACTACTTGTTACAAAGAACAAAATCAAATGCCTTAAACATCTCGTTAACAGGATCAAGTTTCTTGATACATAGAATAAACATGATCAAATTATTTAAAATTAAAATTCAACCGTATCAAATTACTTTGCTACATAATCCAAACGGAATTAAATTACTTGATACATAAAACAAACCGGATTATATAACTAGTAAGCATATACAGGTTCAATTACAATGTATGATTATAGGTCAAACAGAATAACACTTATTGTTACATATAGCAAATGGGATCAAAACATTTGTACAAAACAGCATATAGGCTCAAAATTAACTAAATGTATAGGCAAATCGGGATTTAATTACTTAGTCTAATAACTTAGTTTAATTACTTTGAAACTTTAGATTCATTATTTTCAACTGTTTGGCATATATTTTTTATGTATCAAATTTTTCGGTCTTAGTGTCACTGATGAGGAATGAATTTCCGAAATGTGCACATCTGGCACATCCAAATTAAACTGATATTTGTATCTTATATTTAGTAAATAAGTAGACAAAACGGGATCTGTGTTCATGAAGATTTGAATGTGAAAAGAAAAACATCTACAGTCGTATACATAAAACAAAGCGTGTATTTCCAACTTTTCAACAAATGCGAATAATTGTTGAAGAAACAAAATTTTATCTTAATCAAAATGCAACAAGCTTGAAAGCGGCATTGAAGTACAAACAATTTAGACTGTAACGCAACAATGTGTTTAGTTCTGAAGCAATGCAATGATACTGTAATATTGTAAACGATATTTTAATGCAAATAACGTGGAAAAATTTACAAAGAATGTTTTCGTAGCTTTGAAGTTATTGTTCAATGATTCATTTCATACAGCATGCTAGGTATGCAAATTTGAAACCATTATGGAGAAAGAAGTAATTGTAAACTATGCATTTATGAAATATTTAACAGTGAATTAAAAATTAATTTTTTTTTGTCATTTAATAAAAACGAGATGGATATTTTGTACATTGTGTACCTATAATTATATGTTTATATAAAATACATCAAAAATGTCAGAATAAAAGTTTGATCCTTTACAAAATATTCACTAAAATAATATGATGTTTTAATTATAAAGTCCTAAGATTTGTGCATCCTTATAAAGAGTCTAATTCTAAGCTTCTGAATGTCATCAGACGTAAATAATTAATGAATGTCAAATATTGTTTAGAATACACTAGATCATTTCATGGATGTCTTTAAACATCGTTTAGAAATCTAATGAAACTGAAAATATATTATTGAAAATATCGATTTTTTATTTCATATAATGTTAAGTTATTATCTTAATGTTTTCTTTAGGTATATAGTATTTCATGCTGAGAAGCAAAGCCAACATCGTTCTTGGAAAGCTTAGTCCACAATTCACGACCTGTACCCTCCTGCATCAAGACCATAAAATTTTTTTAAAAAAACTGCGATGTCATATATTTCTTTACATTAAAGTAAGTAATTGTAAAATAATATTTAAAACAATGGGGCGAATGTGTGTAGTAGCAAAATTATACGTATCTTCAACATTGTAATATGTTCTCTCAGTTAGAACCAATATTATAATACGTCTCTACAAGCAGACATTACTATCGTTGCTATGTCATTACTCAGTAGTAGTACTTTGTGCTGTCAGAAAATGTACCTTGTGGCTAAATTGTTTGCAGTCTTAATTTTTGAAATTTTATTAAAACTAAGGTTGTTTCCTCTTGCAAAGCATTACTTAGTCGGATTTTGATTTTCTCTTTTTTTCATCTTTTTCAACTTTTTCGGCCCTTAGTTTCACTGATGAGAAATGAATTTCCGCAACGTGCACATATAGCACATCAAAATTAAACAGGTATTTTTGTTAAATATGAAATAGAATAACTGAAAGAAAATCGTTAGAATTTCGTGGAATTCTGGACACATGCATTAAGATAATCTTGAATTGAAGAACAAACACACTGTCGATGGCGAAACAGTATACGTTTGGTAATCAACTCGCTTACCTGTGCCTGGTGTATTATGACATTTTACTGTAAGTATATGTAAATTTACGACTGACAATAAAACTTACGTTTGATATCAACTCGCTTACCTGTGTCTGATATAATAAGACATTTTACGGTAAGTGCATGTAAATCTACGACTGAAAATAAAAGAAATGTTTGATATCAACCCGCTTATCTGTGCCTGGTATAATATTACATTTTACTGTCAGTACATGTAAGTCTACGACTGACAAAAAAGGAACGTTTTATAGCTAACTCTCACCTGTGTCTACTGTAATATAATATGAGAATTTATCGTAAGTACATGTAAAACTACGTCTAACAATAAAAAGGTGTTATTATATCAATCAAAGTCAAAAGATGCAAATTGTTAAAAATTCAATACCTCTAAGCTTTAGTTCCAGGTAGCATTACAGCCACATCATATTGATAATAAATTTCAATAGTATTAACGACCGAGACGTTTCCAATGATGTAAAGACAATCCGTGTGATTTGTTACGTAATCTGACGCATTACAAAGCATTTAAATGATTAAATTACGAAGCTGATGAAATCTTAACAAGTGAAGTACTATTCTATCTTCTTTAATAAATATTAGAAATTGTAGAAATATCTCTCAACTCTTATCACTTGGTTAAATTGAAAACAGATTCAAAATAATTCATTTATTTCTGTGTTCAACTAAACGGCACAATGTAATTAAGAAAACGGAGGGAAGCTGTTGATCAATTTAAAAAAAAATCGATTTCATTTTCACAAAACAACAGATACTACTGTTTTAAAGTGGTTGTTTAAAGGATTAACTTGGATAATGGTGATAGTATTAGTAGTAGCTGAGTCCTTTCTTGGAATTTTTTTTACACAATCCTGTACAGAATTGGGTCACTTTACATAAGTTATTGATTGTTTTAAAAGACAATATATACAACATTATTGAGACTGAACCATTATATAGTGAAAAGTCAAAAATCGATAAGTGTTTTATCCTACTAAACAGTGCACAAAAACCAATTAAAAAAGCTTTAATCTAAAAATAAAAGCCTTTTTGTTAGAATTGATGTGGTCCTATTGTGCATGTATGTTCCCATCGCTCATTCGCTCGCCATGTTTGTTTGACTTTATTTGCATACAACTATTAGTATTAAGCTGTTCAGTAATTGATTTTTCTTTTAGAATAATATTTCATTTGAGTTCATCATTAAATGTTTAAATTGTCCTTTGAAATACTACTGTAAATCTAACACTTCAAACTACTACATATTCCTATGTGCAAAGAAAAAATTAATTATAATCACGTATTTTACAATAGTTCCAGAACATATGTGGCAAAAACAAACACCCATAAATTATCAAATTTTATTTCATGTTCAGTGTTAAAAATATAAATAACGTTCATCCTGCGGTAAATTAAATTTCATAAAAACACCTGTCACCTGTATGCTTCGTTTTAGAACAGCTGTGAATGACCTGACATCTAAAGGCATTCTACAAGTTAAGTCTTAGGCACAAAAGTGCTTTAAATTATATGGAAGAAATATGTGACTGTAACATGTACATGGAAACGGACAACATAAACACGACACAGAACAAATAAATGACAAAGAGCAAAGCAAGACAAGCTGAAACAGACAACATAAACACGATACAGAACAAATAATTGACAAACAATAAAGCAAGACAAGCTGAAACGGACAACATAAACACGACACAGAACAAATAAATAACAAACAGTAAAGCAAGGCAAGCTGAAATGGACAAGATAAACACGACACAGAACAAATAAATAACAAACAGCAAAGCAAGACAAGCTGAAACAGACAACATAAACACGACACAGAACAAATAAATGACAAACAGCAAAGCAAGGCAAGCTGAAATGGACAAGATAAACACGACACAGAACAAATAAATGACAAACAGTAAAGCAAGGCAAGCTGAAACGGACAACATAAACACGACACAGAACATATAAATGACAAACAGCAAAGCAAGGCAAGCTGAAATGTACAAGATAAACACGACACAGAACAAATAAATGACAAACAGCAAAGCAAGACAAGCCGAAACGGACAAGATAAACACGACACAGAACAAATAAATGACAAACAGCAAAGCAAGGCAAGCCGAAACGGACAAGATAAACACGACACAGAACAAATAAATGACAAACAGCAAAGCAAGACAAGCCGAAACGGACAACATAAACACGACACAGAACAAATAAAAGACAAATAGCAAAGCAAGACAAGCCGAAACGGACAACATAAACACGTCACAGAACAAATAAGTGACAAACATTAATGCAAGGCAAGCTGAAACGGACAACATAAACACGACACAGAACAAATAAATGACAAACAGTAAAGCAAGGCAAGCTGAAACAGACAACATAAACACGATACAGAACAAATAAGTGACAAACAGTAAAGCAAGGCAAGCTGAAACGGACAACATAAACACGACACAGAACAAATAAATGACAAACAGTAAAGCAAGACAAGCTGAAACGGACAACATAAACACGACACAGAACAAATAAATGACAGACAGTTAAGCAAGGCAAGCTGAAACGGACAACATAAACACGACACAGAACAAATAAATTACAAACAGTTAAGCAAGGCAAGCTGAAACGGACAACATAAACACGACACAGAACAAATAAATGACAAACAGTTAAGCAAGGCAAGCTGAAACGGACAACATAAACACGACACAGAACAAATAAATGACAAACAGTAAAGCAAGACAAGCTGAAACGGACAACATAAACACGACACAGAACAAAAAAATGAAGCAAGACAAGCTAAAATTCATTAACTCATACATGTATGTGCGTGATTTGATGTAATAAATAGGAACAATGGACAAATAAAATAACAGAATACATTTGGATTTTATTGTTGGTTGGCGAATTTTCAACAGATTACTAGAAAATATATATATGTTATCATGTTTGCGTGTATTGTTAACATTAAATTATTAATTTAAAACTTTCAACAATTTTAGTATTTAGCAGTCCATGTTGCTTCAAGAAAAAATATCGTCTTCACGCTTATTGCAAATTAAAACTGTACAATTTAAATTGTTAAAGCATGTCAAACACCTAATCAAGAAAACATGCTGAGTATTGTATCCAGCAATCATCTTTGAAATCCTAAACAGTTTCTTGTGATGTTTAAAAGTAACAATTTTGAAGTATTGACATGTGTTACTTTTCAATTTTTATTCCAATTATCACGTGTTACTTTTGAACTGGAGTTGCAATATTTCCTAAAAATTCAAAGTAGCACATGACAGTATGATAGGATTTTGAAACAAAAAAATTAATGATCACCACAAAAAATAAAATGTAGATTTTGTCTCATTTCATTATTAAGAATGGATGTTGCTGTGTACTTGTAAGATACAATGGCATGTGCGCTTTTCAACAACAAGCTATATCAACTTTATAATTACCATGATGTTTATAATGGCAGTCGACATAGTTTAACTTTCTTACCTTACTTATTTAAATCATAGGAGAGTTTAACAACATTAATGGGCTTAATGGGCTTGTATATCTAATAAAATTTATAAAATTCTTTCAGCATGAAGGGATAACAAAAACTAAAGTCTCTGTATATAGACAAATCTACAAACTTATCGATGAAGGAAAAGCAATATGTGTATCATGTTAACTTAAAAGAAAACTGCTAGCTATTCTTATTTTGATATATTAAAAACTTAGGGCTTTTTTTTGAAGTATGTAACATTCATTAAGATGGGGGTTTTTAATAAATGACACGAGAATACGAAAAATCAAGCATTTGTACTCTCTCGGGCTCAGCAAGCACTATTTTGTGACTTTTTCCCGCAATAGTTGTGTCATGTACTGATTTTGAATGCATTATTTTACTAGAAATTCAAAATCAGCACATGCCAGTTGCATGTAACAAAATGGTTTACTCATTTCAGTTGTTTTAGGAAACAGATGTAATATAAAATGAATATTCGGGTGGAATAATCATTATGTTTGACTGTTTAAATAAGGTCAAGAGATTAAAAAATAACGAATCTACACCGTAATTGATCATGATTTGTTCTTTCTTCAATTTAATTACGTTTTGTTTATGAAGGAATGTTATGTGATGGCATACACCACATTCGATACCTTTCTACTTTGATATGAATTTGCTTAATTCCAGAATAAGTGTGGACTATATATATGTTGTCACCGTGCCATCCTTGCATTTGTCTTGATAGATAGGTATTTCAAGGCATTTTTTAAACTTTTGATTGCCATGTATGCGAGAGTCTTTATATATTTTGTTTCAGTATGAATGCGTTTGTCCCTTATTGCTTTTATCCATCTCGCCAACACGATCACACTTACTTTTTATAACATATGAATTTATATCATGTGTATTTACATGTGCGTGAAATTTTGTATTTTTTAAACTGGATGATATGTACTAAAATCATATACATACACATGTATGTCTATAAGATATCAATCAGATACGTGTACATATTGTACATATAGTTCAAGACGTTAATTAACCTGACAAGTGCGTCAGAATTGTATCTGTTCGTTTGTAACTATTTGTTACACATAGAAAATGTAAGACAGGCAAAGTAATTAAGTTATTTATAGTAACAAACGTACATAGAGTCCTCCACGGTACTGTAAACTCATCATTAATTAAAACATCTACAACAGTTTTGTGTGTGATTCTAACAGGTAATATAATGTCTTTATCCCGAAATCCATCTTACTGATCGCGTACTCAAATCATTTGATAATGTCAAAAGCTGTAAAGTTTAAGGTGAGCGTGAGTTTATGGTTTCTGAGTAGGTAAATGTGTCACTATCCTATACTGTGTGTAGAAAATTCCATCATCTAAAAATACACAATGGTGCCAAAAGAAAAGAAACTAAAGTACACGAACTAATGTAAGAAAATGATATTACATTGTGAGTTATAATGGATATCTATATGGTAATATGACGTACGATTTGGTTCACACGTAATGGTTCATGTGATATAACAAATGTATGTTGTCATGACAATTGTTCTATGATGTGTTATTCATAACCCTTGGCTGTCATGATACCTATTAATAATAAGTTACCCATATCCTTGAAAACTATCTGTAGCTATTGGAAACTATGCCCCGTTGTAGTAATTAATAGGTAACATTCATATGGTTTTTATCTAATCAATGGACTACAGAAGCAAATGTAATGCTGCACTGTTCAAGAACAATTAAAGTACATATTTATGGTAAAAATCAAGAATATAACATAAGGTATTAATTCAATAATGTACGTATATACCACACTTTGATAACATTAAAGATAAAATAACAAAATGTTGAGACCAACTAATTTACAATTGTAATATGTAAACTAGGATAACAAAAAGTATATTTTTCAGAAAGACCACAAGAAGCAGTATATATATATATATATATATATATATATATATATATATATATATATATATATATATATATATATATATATATATATATATATATATATACGTGTGTGTGTATGTGTGTGTCATGTACAGAATTTTCAATTGTAGGGGAAAAATATTGAAAATTTTGCACATGACATATACACTTTAACACTTGAAACCATTGTGTTGTGTCATATTACCCAATACCCATCCTAGCCTTCCAAGGAAGAGATGTTTATAATGTAAGCATTTGTCTCTATTATATTATAATTTTGTAGTGTGTTTGTTTCGTATGTGGTAGGTCGGGGTTTCGAACTCCAACCAAAACTTGAAAATAAGTAGTGACTGTTCTTTAGCCAAGCACTCGGCATTTAGAAATTAAAGTCACAGGTTCATTCGAAAGAGAACTAAAACCCGATACCCCGTGTCGCGGCAGACGTGGAACGCTGAGGAACCTTTCCTGCAAATTGTCCTTAGCGCACAGCAAAGGTCTATATTTCTGCCAATTCACCTATAGTTGGTGACGTCTCGATATAAGTGAAATATTCTTGACTGGGACAAAAACCCCATTAATTCAATAAATTCTATTATAATTTTAGTCAAACTGGATTATAATTTAATAAAAATTCATATCAGAGATTGTAAATTTGTACGCAAGGTCAACTTCATAATTACAATTGTCATAAAATAATAGAAGAGGAAATTGAATAAAATCGAAATTATTAATGTTATTGAAAAGTTTTTAAAATTGTTTTCTACCAAGACATTTCATTTTATTTTACTTTATTTCATTTATTTTCGTTCTTTCTTTTTCCTTATCATTTTTAAAATTATTTCTAAATAAATAATATTCAATTCTAGTTCAAATGATTCATGATTTGATTACACCAACGCCAACATGAAGTGGTACATTATTAATGATTTAACAACACAAAAGAGAGGTAATACCCCGGTCAGTCTTTATAACTGGAGCAACAAGGCAAATTTCTCAGAGTTCACCGCAAAACAATATAAAGTGCGCACTATAATTAAATTGAATAAGTTATCGTGTTTTACAGGAACCTAGTGACTTAGTAATATGATGATAATTATGATGTGGAAATCTGCCCAGTTTTCTGAACTAAATTCAGTACATGTCACATAAATGATACTTGTTTGACGTCAAGAAATCTGAGACAATGATTTCATACTAGTAAAAGGTATAATATTTTATTATTAAAACAGGTAGACAAAAATGTTTTACCACAAAGTACATAGCAAATTATATATTTTAAGCAAGAAACTCGATGCTTAGTATTTTTTTCAACACAGTGGATATTGTTCTATATAGGTCAGGCGTTGGCGATAGCGTTCGTGCATTAAAGTCATGGTTAGTTTTCTATTATAGCGTCTTTCCACTTAAGATAACAAACTAATAGGAAAATAACCAGGATGATTTTAGTCTCAATGGGATATTTACGTATCAGTAACGGTGTCCTACTTTGTACAGCTATTACAAAACACATAATTCCTCTTTACCGTTTGATATTAGATAGATGGTATAAAATATCATTTTACAATTTTACATTAAGTTGTTTTAACGACGATGAGTAATTTGATTTGTTTCAATAAAATTCCAAATCTTTTGTCGCTGCCCTTACATTATAACATAATTATCTTCTATTGTGTATTGAAGATTTTTGTGCTGTTTCGAATTCAACAAATCTTCTCTACTGCTACTTGACTAAGCATGTTTCAGTACTATTCATCTACTTTTTTTCAATAAGAAAGTCCGAATATAAAGGGCTTATTACTGTCATGTTCTGATTTTGAATTTTTATGAAATACGTGTAATATAAAAATAGCGCATGACATTACTTTTAAAACGATATTAATTTTATATCTAATTAGTCATTATATATATATATATATATATATATATATATATATATATATATATATATATATATATATATATATCACAGATTTCTAGAACTCAATAAATATCAAGAAAGTGCAAGTAAAAATCGTGATGAGAGTTTTCTTAGTTATACCACAATTTTAAAGCACACTCGTATATCTCTTTCTGCTATTTGATAATGAATCTAAAAGCTAAATGGCATTTGCAAGAATTATAAACATACGGCATCAACGTTTTTTTCAAAAGTGATTAAAGGTTAATTATTTCACAGAATGTAATCACTAACCCCGCCCATTCCTCCAAAAAACACAGAGTTATCTATAAATTAATAACGTGTTTTCAGGATTTCAGAGACCGTTTCACTTTATTACAGTATACAATGTCAGTTTGCGTCAGTTCTCTCATGTATTTTTTATTATGTTAATTGTGAAAATTCAAAAATAGCGGATGACAAATCCATATGTACAAGGAGGTTATAGATCGGTTATATCGAATATATCATTGCATTAAGCTAATGTCTTTATTTAAAACAAGGAAGTGAACACTGATAAAATTAGTAATTTTGAGCAAATGATACAATATCGATAATGGTGTAAATTGTAAATATATCAATGACAAAAACATATCCAGAGAAAGTCAACTAAAGTGTTAAAACTACATCTGTCATATAACATTTTTTAATTTATTAATAAAATACATTCAAGATTGGTATAAGACACATCATATCAATTTTCATTATTTACGTTGGCTATAGGAACATTGATGTTTTCCCGCAGTAAGATTTTTATTCAGAAATTTTTTTTTACGAAACCGATATAAATGTAACAAACGGAAAGAGGAAATATGATTGTCCTGCAGTCCTTTTTCACAATTGACGTACCCCATATGGGCTGCTCGCAAACTTTTCTATACAAAGTGTTAGTCCGAATTTCCTCTGACCTTAACTTATTTTAAGCCGAACGGCTGTGAAGGGTCAGAACAACTTCTATATTTAAAACCCTGGTTTTTCCGATAACTGGTTTCGGAAGTGGCGCCACTTTATTTCGCTTTAGACTGTTAACATTAGTGTCACTGTAGAAAAATTACTAACCTTGATCGATAGATGATTGATTTGCCTTCAAAAAAAAAAAATTATGTATTTTAAGATATCGCCGCTGGATCAATGTCTTCGGTGTTGATGTTTGCCGACCTCCTCTTCTATTTTCAAAACAAGACTACGTGACCTCGCAAAACTCTCTCATGCTAATATTTTAGAGGACAAATCGTTCACATATCAATCGAAATGTGAAGTTTTTCTACAATTTTACTCAAAATTTTAGTCTGCACCGAAATGAAGCGACGCACTTTCCGACACCAGTTGGTATCAGAAATTTCCGGGTTTTTGATACAGCAAGTGTTCCGACCCTACATACTGCCGCCTAGCAAAAAAGAGTGTGTTAACGCTTTGTTCTTTCCTGATTTCATAAAAACCAATGTTAGAGAATTGTTCGTTTCACAGAGTCCAATGTAAACAATAATAATGGATTGTACATAATTTGCAAAACATACGCAAAAAATAAATAAAAAAAAAGGTTTTCTTTTCAAAATATTTTTTAGTTCTGACCACTTATAAAACAACTTGGATTGTCAGGGCCCCTGAAAGGACTCACATCAAACTTCGGACAATGAATTTAGTATATAAGCCAAAAGAGAGTTTTTTATTATCAGTATTTTTTAACTGTTGCTATCTTGTTTTTTTCTAGTTTTATCTTGTGTTCTTCGTGGCATTTATTATTGAAACGTACATATTGTTAGAAAAAAAAATGTTTTAAAGTAGAAGTAGAAATATTTTCTATAACCTTGCATGATGTTTAGTATAAATAATGTTAAATGATTACCGATACCAATACTGATCGATTACAGCATATCGATTGTTGTATATTGTTAACTGATCGATTACAGCATATTGATTGTTGTATATTGTTAACTGATCGATTACAGCATATTGATTGTTGTATATTGTTAACTGATCGATTACAGCATATTGATTGTTGTATATTGTTAACTGATCGAATACAGCATATTGATTGTTGTATATTGTTAACTGATCGATTACAGCATATTGATTGTTGTATATTGTTAACTGATCGAATAAATTGATAGATTACAGCATAGTGATTGTTAAATATTGTTAACTGATCGATTACAGCATATTGATTGTTGTATATTGTAAACTGATCAATTACAGCATATTGATTGTTGTATATTTTTAACTGATCGATTACAGCATATTGATTGTTGTATATTGTTAACTGATCGATTACAGCATATTGATTCTTGTATATTGTTAACTGATCGATTACAGCATATTGATTCTTGTATATTGTTAACTGATCGATTACAGCATAGTGATTGTTGAATATTGTTAACTGATCGATTACAGCATATTGATTGTTGTATATTGTTAACTGATCGCTTACAGCATATTGATTGTTGTATATTGTTAACTGATAGATTACAGCATATTGATTGTTGTATATTGTTAACTGATGGATTACAGCATATTGATTGTTGTATATTCATTGTTTATCGTTAACTTGCTTAAATGTATGAGATAGCTAGTTCTGAGTATCATGTATGTAAATGTCAGAAGTAGTTTGTATACACTCAACGGGAATGTTTTAGTAAAGTTTATGCCGTTCTGAATACCAGATGTAACATTCTTTTTTAACAGAGCCAAAAAATGTAAATACAAATCATGAAAAATAAGGTATACACAGTACATATAATCTACTAATTCTCAACTTATTCTCAACGGTTAACGGTTGACAAACGTCATAAAGGCAAGTCAGGAATATATTACGGCCTATGCAGTGAGAATATATATATTTATACCTAAGAACGCAAATTTTGTTATTCGCGTGAACTTCCATTAAGGATGTGAGACCGGAAAGATAAGCACTTCCTGTCCAGCTAGATACAATCGTCACGTGCATTGTCAAATTTGAGAATGAAAGGAACAAGGAACTAACTATATATTAGCGCACCATGCTTGTTTTGATTAAAGATATTCATTCATCTAGGTCTGTCATTATGAACCTTTATTTCATTCTGCAATAAGTATATAGATGTCAACTATCCTTACGTGTAAAACAATGCTGTATATAAAGTTAAAAATATCACATATGCATGTTTAGAAATAAAAAAGAAGCACCTAATGAAATGTACAACTCAAGCCATTTAATACACTCCTATTATCTGATGGGATCAAAAAAGCCTTTTACAACATAAAAAATGTATCGGTTTTTGTAATATCGATGACATTTTGTCTAACAGTTTCATTTTAAATACCAATGCCAACATTTCCTTTCTTATCAAAAACATTGATCTCTCATATTACAGTTAGAAAATGACCTGTAATGGTGTGTTTTAGTTTACAATGTAACTATAAATGATCAGAATTCAGTTTAAAATATCTTTTTTCTAGAAAAGATAGTTACTAGAATTTTATACACATATACTTGATTAAATACACCTCATTTCTTTATGCTTCAGAGAAGGGATTTAATTTCTATAATATGACACAAGATATTGATCCACTATATTATCCCTTCACAAGAATAATTGATTTTGAAATCCATCTATCCATTAGCTAAACAAGTTATTAAAATTTTAACTACATTGAGCTTGAAGTAACAAACAGATATTACTACCACTGAATCCTGGGAAGCCTTACAGTGTCATATATAATAATTATAGTATTACCAGACATATGACAATTTGAGGTTCAGTGGCCGTAACATAAGTAAAATAGTCAATCTTCACTAAAAGTACTTACAACACGTTGTAAAACGGCATAATATCAAATGTCAGTCTAATTTTGGGAGTTTTACAGTAATGAGACTTTATGGTTATCCTTGCCCATATACCATTTTTTTTATTACAATTTTTGCTGGGTTTTTTTTCATTAAAATGACTTGATTCTGAAGGTTTTTCAGTCAAAATCAAAATTTTAGTAGGAAATGCAAATAAAGGTGTTTGCTTCAGTGTTCTTAATATTCTTTACGATGTTTTATCGCATTAATTTTTACAATTTTTTTGTTGAAACACTAGTCAAGACAATTTATGATTTAATTCAGGCATTTAATGGAGAATTCCTTATTTACGAACAATACAAACAGTTATACATAATAAATAGACATCATATGTTTTTAAATGACACAAGAGTTATAGCTTCATTTATTCGTAAAATAAGGTTCTCTATATTTTTTATAAGCCTCTCTATTACTTTTTAAAAATGTACATATAATTGAGTTGATTGGTGACTGGTAAAGTACATATTTAAAGTAAAATCAATTTTTTTCTTGTTTAAACGTTGATATTATTTATATAACCCATAAGGAGGTTTTAATTTACAGGTTACACTTTATATGCCATAATGCTTATTTCACTGTATATATTTAGACTTACATTAAAGTAATATAGAGTTTTTAATAAGAATATTCACTACAATGAATCTGAGCATTTGCTGTCAAATTATGGAAATGTTTGGGACGCTCCTAAATTTAACCACACCCCTGTACATTTATTTTGATATCCATCCAAAGTATGGAATTTATTTATCAATGGTCCCAATATGTGTGTCATAACTTTGTTTTGTCTTTATTTACCTCCTTTTCATTAACATGTTTGTCGTGTTTTAGTAGTTGCTAACTGATGCCAAGTGAATTTTTCAGTCTCGTTTCATTCTTCTATTTTGTAAATATAAATTGAAATGGACATTAATGAAAACAGAATCACACAAAGCTACGGTAAAACTGATGTGACATTAAAGACACGTTCATAAAACTAACAAAAAACGTTAAGACTAAATGACAATATTTCTCACTCTGTAACAGAATGTAAAGAAATAAACAGTAAAATCGCGGTGGGACATATACAACACATGTTAAACAATGTAGGATATTTATTAGCTGTTCTTGCGTAGAGTACATGATCCTTGAGAACGCATTAGGATAAAGTTTTATTACGATTCATTAAAACCACATGTTTCAGGTAGTGAGGGGGAGATTGGGCAGGTATTGGTACATCATACATAACCTGCTATTAATTCTCTTTATTGCAGTCTATTTTAGAGGTAAACGTATATAATGAGACTCGAGTAAATGCCAAAGATTTTACGAAAAACATCGGTAGGTAATGTAATCTAGATAATTATACCAGCTACCGAGATTATAAAGGCATTGATGTATTTATGGACCAGGGTTTCTTGGTGTTAAAATGGGCAATATAGGACGAAATATGGATAAAAAAACTCATGTATATAGGTGATTATTTCATTTTATCTTAAAGATGTTTTACCATTTAAATTATACAACGATTAAACAAATTATGCAAGTTTGCATTTTAATGTCGTGATAACAACCGCAAATACATATTAAAATATAAGAAAAATATTAAGAAGAAGACAATTGAGACTATCATTAACAAAATTTGAGTTTGAACAATCACTGTACATTCCGAAATCGTCGAGTTGAGTTGAGTTAATAACGTTTTACGTCTCGGTTAAGTATCTTTTATTCATATCGAGGTCAGTTCTAAGATGGCGGAGGACATCGAAGTGCCCGGATAAACCAACCGGCCACTGACAAACGAATTGACGATCTTGCTCACACTAAGATCTTCTCAAACGGGACGATACCAGGCACTGATCGCGCAGTAGACCACTCGGGCACTGAGGCCACTTACTAAAGGATTTGACTGATGTTGTACAGTGGACGTTTAGATCAGTGGGCTTTATAGCAATGTAGTATATAATTATAGCAAATCTACTAATTAAAAAAGATAACTTAAGTATCAATAAATCATTTTCAAGTTCACCGTTTATCGAAACTGTCTGAATCTTTCTCTTTTAAACGCGTTAGTTTGTGGCATTTAAAACATGAAGACAAGTTATTGAATTGAATTGAATTTGTGACGTGCGTAGTCTCAAAGATGTGACAAGGCCATGATTATGCAACAATAAAATACAAATTTAATGTTTCATATCAATTCAAATCGCTCTAGTCAATACCTGAGGATATAATAAAGACCTTCGGTAGTTTTATAAATGAAAAGAAATAATTAATATCCAAATCTTGATATTGATTTTATGTGTTCATTCATATTTTCTAATGTATTTACATGGTTGTAATATAGGTCAGACATATGTGACCTACTTTGATATCTTCATCAGAAATATATTTTATTATTAGGGACACTAGATCTCTTCTCAGAAAACAGTTGCTTCTTGGCGAAGTAGGACCGAACTATAATAAATGAACGGATGGTGATGTGTTACTGAAAACGACTAACGCATCCAAAAACAATACAAGTAATTATATGTAAATGATACAAAAATTGACGAACACATGTTAAATTTTGATGTGCCATATATGCCCATTTCGGAAAATCATTCCTCATCAGTGACACAAGGGGCCGAAAAGTTTGATAGATAAAAACATCAGCCAAACAGTTGAAAATTAATTACCTTAAAGTTCCAAAGTTATATGAATCCAAATCCAGCTAAGGAATGCATTGCATGAGGTAACAAACCTTAAGATTTAAATAAATGATACAAAAAATAGTCAAAGGCATTTGAGTTTAATGACAATAAAAATTTCATACTTTGAACGGGCATTGAGGTATAAATATCCTGTGTTGTGGTCACAATTAATGAAACTTTGTTGAATAATTTAAATCACCTCTATGTTAAAATTAAAGAAGATTTGGATTTATATAATTTTGAAACTTTAGAGTCATTATTTTCAACTGTTTGGCTTATATTTTTTATGTATCAAACTTTTCGGTCCTAGTGTCACTGATGAGGAATGAATTTCTGAAATGTGCACATCTGGCACATCAAAATTTAACTGGAATTTGTATTATATATTTAGCACTTACAAAAGAAGGATGCGAGATTTAATTATTTTAAATTCAACATCACCAATTCCAGAGAACATAGATTACTTTTTACTCCGACATTGACAATTTTTGACATACATGACAAAAATTACGTAACTGTATATGCGTCTTCGTTTTAATCATGCTACGTGCAATGAACTAAATTCATCATGTAGCTTTTATACAAGGATATATGCTATAAGTTCATATAATTAATGTTTTCTATCGATCTATATTGCCAATAGTTTTAGGCTATTTTGAAGCTTTCGTAGGTTAATAGTCTAGACTAACTGAACGAACGGGTTTGTTGCTTACTAGCCTCAGTTAAATATTGCAACAGTACTCTTGTTTTTATCAAACAAATACACATAAAAATGTATAAACTTAACCACTTAAAACAAATTATTTTAATGTTTTGGCATCTCTCTCTCTCTCTCTCTCTCTCTCTCTCTCTCTATATATATATATATATATATATATATATATATATATATATATATATATATATATATATATATATATATATATACAATAGGATAATTGTTAAGCATGAAATTTCAATATTCTTTACAATTTCTTACAATTGAAATCATATATATAGCTGCTGCTATTTAGCTCTACTTAGATAAGTCTACTATCTCTTTAAGTGATGGCTCTTGCTTTTTCACAAAGACTGAATTTTGTAAAAGCTGTGTTTCAATTGTGCACCAGACTGATGCGAAATATTCCAAATTTTGACTGAACTTGTACAATTCTTGTCCGCATTGCATGTTAAGAATTTAGCCTTAGTCAAAAGTTACTTTCGAGAATACGAAATTAACCACTTGGTAAAAAAGCATGGCAAGAAATGTAAATGACGTGTTAGAAACATAACTAATATTCAATAGTCTTGGGGATCTATGTTTGCTGGTTACAAACAATGCTGACAGAAAGTTGTTCAAATATGTGTCGTGCTTTTATATTATCTAATGTTTTTATATTTTAAGGATACTGTCCATGAATGTGAAGAATGTAGAAGCCACTTCAAGGATCACTAAAACATTTCATTAACCGCCTGACTTTCTGAATAATAACTAAATTGTATTCTGTGAAAAACGTGCCCTACAACAACACAACTTTATCATCATAGTATGTTCCTATGAGCAAATATACGTTTTACCTGTTTAACTTTTAAGTAGTAATAAAACTATTTATTTATTTATTTATTTATTTATTTATTTATTATTATTATTGTTATTATTATTTTAATTCCATCTCCAGTATTTATTCATTATCAGTTATTAAAAAATTGTTGTATAGGATAGCAACTTTAATCTGCTGTGAGGAATTGTTATCACATATATGGTTTATATGAAATTTAAAAGAAAACTATTCCAGTAATTAATTCGTTTCATATTATAAATGATTTACTCCAAATCTATGGAAGCATTATCTCGAACATTTTATTTTTACCAAATTTTTTAGAGAAAAACTAATACTGCTGGTGATATGTTCAATAAAAAGTTCAAATAGATTAGTAGATGATTGGATAGGTCAGAAAGTAAACACTATATTTTGTTTAAAAAAATACAAACATATATAGAGAGTCAACCTTCAAAGTTAGCTTCAATATATACAAGAAAATTATAATAACATGCCTTTGATGTAAAATAAACCGCCAGTTTTGTTTTGTCACTTTTACACGTGTGTATACAATTAAATAGTTCTATCTAAACTACGCGCGGCAAATCGGTTAACTAAATCTAAAGCACGTGTTTCGTGTACACTGATGAATCGCCACTAATGTTAACATCTATAACCCTTCACATTTAGAACATTTTAAGGCAGATACAGAAAAAAAATCGAATCAAGAAAACTCTACAATGACATGATGTTGTAGCATTTGTCGACTATAGTGTATATACACGTTCATGCTTGATTGACCTTCCGTTGTACATACGTTACCTTGTATAATAACAATTAATGAGGAAATTATGTAGATGTAACATAATTCACGAATATCAATACTTCAATAAATGTGCAGATCAGCAAGAACAACCATGTATTATAATGCTGACGTTTAATGATCACCCACGACGCCAGCTAGAATAGTTATAATGCTGACGTTATATCTACATGTATTACAAACTAAATTAGCAAGAAAAGTTATAATGCTGACGTTATATTTATCACAAACTAAATTAGCAAGAAAAGTTATAATGTTGACGTTATATTCATCGCAAACTATGCCAGCAAGAATAGCTATAATGTTGACGTTATATTTATCACAAACTATGCCAGCAAAAATAGTTATAATGCTGTCGTTATATATATCGCAAACTATGCCAGCAAGAATAGTTATAATGCTGCCGTTATATTTATCACAAACTATGCCAGCAAAAATAGTGATAATGCTGACATTATATTTATCGCAAACTATGCCAGCAAAAATAGTTATTAAGCTGACGTTATATTCATCGCAAACTATGCCAGCAATAATAGTTATGTTGCTGACAGTATATATTTATCGCAAACTATGCAAGCAACAATAGTTATTATGCTGACGTTATATATTTATCAAAAACTATGCCAACAAGAATAGTTATTATTCTGACGTTAAATTTATCGCAAACTTTTCCAGGAAGAATAGTAATGATGCTGACGTCGAACCTTTTTCAAACAACGGAGACTATGTGACCGAGTGGTCTAAAGCGCGGGCTTACAGATTGTACAGTGCCTCTAACTGCCTAGGTTTGAATCAAGCTCGGACAGACCCTATCGTGAATACGTTTGTAAGTTTACTTGCCGAACGTCAGTGGTTTCTTCCAGGTTACTCTACCATTCTAGCACTGAGCACTATCGATTTAAGTGAAATAATCTTGACTGGACTTGGTAGTTGGTATCATTACTCTATATTCTCTATTTTACATATCACACCAGCAATAATAATTGTAAGTTATAACGCTGTCGTTGAAATGAGCGCCAGTAAGAAACAATACTTGTGATGGTGACGTTAAAATTATTTACAAATACATTATTCACAACTCGCTTACAAGTGGTATCTTTATATAACATTTATATTCGACAGTGTTTACACAATTCTCCTTTTTTCTAGTAGCTGCCAGTTTTTTGTAATAGTGATGGACACATGTACGCATTCAAACTGATGCATGTAGACAAATAAAGTAATAGACACACTCACGCGCATAAATCCATACACACACATACAGTGCTGTGTTAGAAAAATGCATGCACAAATAAACAATATATATTGGCAATCTCATAAAAACGTGTTAATAAATAAAAAGTATGTTTATAACATTTATACATTAACTTATTGTGTGATCTCTTGAGGTTAAAGGTCATCATAAAATGTTCTCTCAATTAGGCTAGACGACAACAACACGTGTGTGTGTGTGTGTGTGTGTGTGTGTGTGTGTGTGTGTGTGTGTGTATTTAGATGCCCATTGGGATTAATTACATAATTTACGTCAGCCATTGACCATAACTTGATGTTATTGACATGATGGTAATGGCTTGGATAATATCTATATATTGCATCAAGTAAAATGGTCGTACTGTTTTATGTATAATTATAGGGTTATGTTTATATGTGAAGCATTCATGTTGATGTTACAAATGGAAAACTATTGAATTTATGACAAAAAGTGTCGATTGATCGAGGGAAATTATAGCTGCGTTGAGAACACACCTGCCCGCCCCATGACAGTGCTAGTATAGACCATGATTAAGTAATCGATAAACATAATATATCCAGTCTTTTATATTTTATCCGTTATCAATGAGTTAATGCTGATATTGAATATTTCATGCAACATGCATGCTTCATTTGACGTCGTCGACAGGTACACTTCCTATCTTATCATTATTGAATGTAACGGGGATGATCAACTTTACGCCATTAACACAGTTTGTCTCATTTACAGATTTAATATCAAAAAATAAAATATTAATTTATTTATTAAAGAATTAATTTCTTCCTCACGTTGATAATAAAACAATATAAATACATCATAACATCATTATCATTGTCATAAGAGGGCCAGGATTATGTGATGACTTCACAGGACGTAATCTTAAGCCGCCGGTATAGGACTGTACGGATTAGGCTGTGTGCATAATAAAATATGTTACAATAGTTATTCTACTTACCCCAGCGTTGTCATGGTAACGATTGTGTACCAGAATGCTTCTGGAATACTAGTAAATCTCGTTCCTGGTACATTCTTTTCTGCATAAAACATCACTGTTGCAAATATAATGATTGCCATTGTGAGCGAAAAAAGCAAAAAGCCAAGCTCGCTGGCGCAACTTTTTAAAGTGTAACCTAAGATACGTAATCCTTGTGAATGTCGCGAAAATTTAAAGATCCTAAAAACTCTGAATACTCGAAGCGTGACGAAAGCCCCACTGACGTCATCGTTGTCTGTGATCACCAGTCCTATATAGTATGGAAGAATAGCTACTACATCTATGATGCTCATAACACTACGCATGAATCGACATCGGTCGGGAGCTGCATAAAGCCGGAGAAGATATTCGGCTGTGAAGATCATCACACAAGCAGTATCTAAGCAAAAGAAGGCCGGCTTATAACGTTCCCCGAACTCTGGGTTTTGGTCAGTCCCCGGTATTCTACCACCCGGTATTGTTTCTATAACATTAGCCATGACGGAAACTGCAATGAAGAAGCCCGTTACATAATAGAAAAACTAACGCTGCGGTACTAATGTTGGGATTTTCAAACGATCTCCACATTCTCTCCCTGAGATTCGCAACAGGTTCAAGTTCCCCATTTTCGGAATCTTTATCATCCAAAAGCCGTTCTGCATTTTCTCTTTTTCGGTCCCTAAATTCTTCATAACAACAGTCCCCGATAAGATCAGGCATAATCCCAAAAAATGCGATTTCCTCATCGTAAGAAGATATACATTCATGTTTAGGATAATGTAATTTTCCTGTTCTATAATAATTTAATATATGTCGAAATAACTCCGGATCTCTGTCAAAGAAGTACTCCTTAGTTTCTTCGTCGAAGAAAAATTCCTTTTCATTTGACCCTAATAACGTATCCGGGTACTTTTCTAAAGTTGTTCTCCAAGTTTCGAATTTTCTTCCACTAACATTTATGACAATTCGTTCGTCTGCTCTACGTTGTTCTTGTCTTACCATGGGTTGTGGAAGTGGGTTTTGGGCCACGGGTACCCAGCCGATGGCCGATGCCCTTGCGAAGGGTAGCCATGCGGCAGCTGATGCCATCACGTTCGCCTTCGGAGACGTGAATAACCCCAAATTCTCAAGGAAAACAATTTTGACTTTTTAGTGGAAAACCAGAAACAGAAAGAGAAAAATTTAAGAATCTTAATTCATTTTATAAAATCACTAATAAGAAGTAAAGAAGAAATGATGTTATGCATTGTAAAAGACATTACGTAAGCTTACAGCAGCAGCATTGCGTCACAGCAATACCTTCCTTATTTCATGTTTTCATCAATAGCCTTACTTGTTGGAATTAACAAATATTTTATCACTAGTATCCGTTCATCTTCCGATCCTTTTCCAGAATATCCAGTGCCATATTGCTGCCAGTTATATCCATTGGCACACAAATTTCCATAATAAATTCACCGTAATTTTCACTTTATATAATGGTTTGATATTTTCATTTTAACAATCCCATACTGTCATTTTGCCACTTGTGTATACAGGGTACCATCAGAGTAAAATCTCAAGATACTGCTTTACTGAAAAACCATCACGCCAAACGGTGGGAGGAAAACTGACTATGAGAATTGCCGATTTGGCTGTTCCTCATTAATACATACTGTACTGTGTAGAATCTCCGATCAATACACACGGCATGAAGAGTTCTAACAATAGACGGTTTGACTGAACCGGTAGATGATATTCTTAGCCTACCTTCATTCAAAATCAAAGGGAGAGAACAATTTTTTTTTCTTCTTCCAACTACATAATCCGCTAAGAGATTATCTGCAGTATTACAGAGAAAAGTGATACATAAAAACAGACTGGCCGCTTGTTCGATAAGATTCTATTTTAGTTTAAGTAGTCGGTTGTCTATTTTACATTTATAGTACTGTGTGTGTATTGTCACATTGATCTCTTCCCTGTTGCATAGTATTACTGCGCCTCAGATCAATATTTCAAAAGGCTTCACAAAAGGTGGATATAGATAATTAGATGTGGATAGGAGGACATCAACAAAATATATATAAAAATAAATATATACATCGCTAGTATGTATAGTGGTGTATTTTTAGTAATGTATCAATAACAATGATATCTTTAATCGTTAATCTATGCATATGCACATTAATTAATAAATTATAAAGAAACTGTATCATGGACGCGCTTTATAACTGTTGTAGATATGAAGTGGAATTATTTATTTATTTATTTATTTATTTATTTATTTATTTATTTATTTATTTATTTATTTATTTATTTATTTGTTTATCTTGATATATCTACTTTAAAGGCACGTGTTATTTGTTTCAATTTAACAAATATTAACCATGCATAAAAACGCATTTTTATTTTTTAATTCTATTTTAATATTGATTGAAATATCCACTGGTACTTTTAACCAAATATACAGGTAATTAAAGATCTGTTTTTCAAAGTTATTTATTATTATTATTATTATTATTATTATTATTATTATTATTATTATTATTATTATTATTATTATTATTATTATTATATGCCACTTTTTGAATGTATTTTTATGATTAAATTCAAAAAGTGGTATATGACATTATTGTTATTATTATTATTATTATTATTATTATTATTATTATTATTATTATTATTATTATTATTTATTTTTAATCAAATGTTTTGCAAAGTGTTGCACACTTCTCTTTATCAACAGCATATTTAAAAAACTAATTATGATATAATAACAAAATAATAGTAAATACCTGTCCTTTAATATTAATGATGGCCGATGATGCCACAATATGAAAATTTTGTTCTGATAGAATAGGTGTTAAAAGGTTGGATGTTGGTTGGTTGTTTTACTTTCCATCAGCAAGTTTAATTATCCCTAAGGATTAATCTAAGAACAAATTCGTGTATGCGTGAGATGTGAGAGCGTTTTATTGGCTGCATTGTTCTAACGCGCACTAGAACATGGACACTGTCCAAAACTATTTTTCCATAAGAATCAAATATTTAAAATACGGTATTTCTTTTTGAAGAATAGAACGAAAGACTAATTTTCTTGGCAATATCCATGTTTGTTTATTTATTTATTTATTTATTTATTTATTTATTTATTTATTTATTTATTTATTTATTTTAGAACACTTTAAATGTACATTATAAAGCATGTAAGGCCCCTTTATATAAATATATACTCTCAAATGGAGACTTTTGACACTTTTATTTACCTATTGAGTCAAGTCCCGGAACACTCCTGTGTACGTTATGAGTCCAGACTTTTGACACTCTTACGCACGAATTGAGTCTAACTTTCTGACACTCTTATGTACGAGTTGAGTCAAGACTTTGGACACCATAATGTCCTAACCCTAAGTCCGGACTTTTGACATTCTTGCGTAAGTAATGAATTCTGACTTTTGGCATTCTTCTGCAAAAATCGAGTAAAGAATTCTGACATTCTTGTGTTTTGTCAAGACTTGTGACATTCTTGTGCACGTGTCGTGTCCAGATTTGGACGCCCTTTTGTACATCTTTAATCCAGACATTTTACACTCTAATATACGTAATAGACTTGGGTCACTTGCGTACTGTAACAAACTTGAAATTTTTTTTTTTTTAATTTTACAAACTTGAATTTTTTTTTTTTTTTTTAATTTTACAAACTTGAATTTTTTTTTTTAATTTTTTTTTTTTAAATTTAATTTTTATTTTATTTTATTTTTTAATTTTTTTTGCATGCGTTTATACATGCAAATTACTCAAAGAGCAATCGAACACGTGTTTTTGTGATTACTAATTATTTGATGACGTCAGTTACAGGTAGTATTTCATTACTTACATCTCGATGTAGGAATATTTTATCAATAATTTACTTTTGTACATAATATTTTTCAAACTAAATAGCCGTTTCCTTATTTGGATACAAGAATATAAATATTTGTGTACCAACCAAACTAAACTTTGTTCATTGATTTTGAATCATTGACCGATATTTGTACATAATGATGGATTTACTTACTCTTAAAATGAATGTGAACATCTGCTTAATTTTTATTCAGTCAACATATTTTTTAGAAAAATGAATTCATATAAACATTTTTTTAATTAATCGAAGTCATCAATTTTGGTGTCTCTTGTCAAAAAAGTTTCAACTAAAATGCAATTTTAGCGCAAAGCAATTTTACAAACTAAAATGGCTAAATATTATTATAAAATTAATTCAAGTCATTCTATTTAATTTTTGTTATTATTATTATTATTATTATTATTATTATTATTATTATTATTATTATTATTATTATCATTATTATTATTTTTATTTATTTATTTATTTATTTATTTATTTATTTATTTATTTTAGGTACAACCCGATTTACATTTTTGCGTTTTGTTACATATAAAACGATTGTTATTAAATGGCATTCGTCTTCAGGTAGATATTATTCTTGTTGCATTTCAATTATTAGTTGTTTAAAAGTCTTACCTGTTTGATAGTTTATTTTATTTTTTTTTTAATTACATTCTACAGTCATTTTTCTATACACGAACCTACAGGTACACAAAGTTTGGTGTCCAATTTTATAAATATTCATATTGTTCATCTGTCAAGAACTACATGTATTCAAAGCAATTGTATCAAATAAAACACAACTGTTGATTATATTTAAATAGTTTAAGTTCTTTATATCATTAAACTGCAGGTGGTACCTAAGATATTTTGTATATATAATGACGAATGACAAAATGATTCTGTGTAATTTCTTTTTGACAATAGTTATGTAAGACATTTGATAATGACAATTGATAACATTATGACGACTATAAATATAATACAGAGTCTGTATTTCAAAACAAAGGTTTTTTTCCTTTTTTGGCTGCGTGTTAGTAGGGTGGTGGTTTTTGTTGTTGTTGTTGTCGTTGTCGTCGTTGTTGTTGTTGTTGTTGTTGTTGTTGTTAAGGGGGTGTTGGTGATGGTCGTCGTCGTCGTCGTTGTTGTGGTGGTGATGGTTGGTTTTCTTTTGGTTGTTGTTGTTGTTGTCGTCGTCGTTGTTGTTGTTGTTGTTGTCTTTTATGATGATGTTGTTGTGGTGGTGGTGGTGATGGTGGTTATCGTCGTCGTCGTTTTTGTTGTTGATGATGATGATGATGATTATGATGATGATGATGACGGTGATGGTATTGATAATGATGATGATGATGACGACGATAATGAAGTGATGTTGTTATTGTTGTTGATGATCATGATGATGATGATGATGTAGTTGTTGTTGTTGGTGGTAGTGTTGGTGATGATGATGATGATGATGTCGCAACTTTTTGTAACTATTGTTGTTTACGTATTTTTTGTCATTTTTAAAGTGTAGGTATTAGTTGACAAATTATTATTTCTCCCTAAAATATTTGTAATCTTGGCGAAATACCGAAAAATTTAGAAAATTCCATCAATAGTAATTTTTTATATTTAGATAAATGATAAAATAACGTCGTAATAAAAACTAACATGAGAGATACTGAAAGGACGACAGTTGTACAAACTCTTACCGGTTATCTGTTGTAGGAAAGCCAGCTAATACATTATCAATATTCATTTATACTCAAACTGCTAAATTATGACAAATGTCAATAAAAACTGTTGAAATATGTCTAACTAGCAAGGCATTAACTGCAAATATTTTCTGAAAATTTTTAAATTTGACTAGTAAAGCTGTATTTTTAAAATATTTTTTGATATTTCTTTAACACAATAAAGAAAAATTGTTTTAATTTCTCTCAGTTTCTAAACAGATAAATTATATAGCACTTTTTATATTTCATAACTAATTAATTCCAAATGTGCTGTTTAATAATTAGCATTATATAACACTTTTTATATAATAGTTATAGAATTCAGAAAGCGCTATATATGATAGATCTTTTGGGTGCGCAGGTAACCATCTTTATCTAAAAGATAAGATTCAGTTCACCTTGACCAAGTTCACTGTGTTTATTTTTAAAATTATTAGACTAACTTATAATTAGTGATTAAAGGAGGAAATATAACACAAACACACCAGTCCATGTTCAAATCACAATCCCCAAAAATAATGCAAAAACCTGAAAAATGGTCAATTTAGTTATACACGTGAACCTCCATGAGTAAATAAGATTTTAAAATAAGTATTTAAATTTGTTTTTGAAGCTGGACAATTCGAATATACACCAATTATTGAACAGTCTAGAATACAAAATAATGTATGCAGATAAGGTCAACAATATTTCAATAAATCGATGATAAATTTAAAGTAGTTTCAAATGATTAGCGTAAAGCTACATATATATGTATATATGTAAGTGTACATCGTCCCTGATAATGGTTTACATTTGGTTTAAATCAATGAACATTAAAATCTCGTTTTATTTCATATTCCACATCTGCACGTGCCGTAAAATTATAGTGACATGTAATTGCAATAAATCAAAACTGTATAATTATTAGATTTAATGTGTCTAACGACACAATAAAATCATTTTTAATTTGCTTACTTTTAATAAATTTCGACATAGAGGAAAAATATAAACTTTAATAGAAATTATTGGGTATTTTATCAATATTTTCTCATATTTAGCTCTATACTCTAACAACTTTTCCCATTGTAAAACATTTGTAAAACAGCTGACTGCAAAATTTTACGACAGAACAAAGAAAATACAACACTTACAGAGAAAAGTCCCATCAAATGGGTTTCTGAATTTATTCAGTTGATGTGTGTCTGTGTTGTTTAAAAACTATTTAACAAAGGTTCATTACAATATTTATTTATTTATTTATTTATTTATTTATTTATTTATTTATTTATTTATTTATCTAGGCTTTCAATATCCCTGAGTCAACAATTTAATTGTAAGCTGTTTGCTTCGTAGTAGAAAGTGTAGTTCTACCATGCCGTATTAACTATAAAACAAATACACCATTCGCAGGAGAAGCAGGGGTATTACTGCAAAGCTGCAAAGAAACGGAAAGTTGAAGTCGTCACGTTTTGTGAATGTCATAATTGAGGTATAAGTAACTAACATCTTCAACATCGCTGTAACCACTACGCCAATACTGGCCAAACTTCAAAGGAAGAGGCATTCTGCGAGGGCTTTACAATCATGTTTATAGCAACCATATACATTTTTTTCAGTGATTTTATGAGTCATTTGGAGACATAATTAGGTCAAGGTCAAGTATTTGGCATATTTAACTAAATAAACATCCAATAAATATTTTAACAATTTTCAGACATACTCGTTTTTTACCAAGCAAATGTAAAACAAGTTCAAGACCATATGATACCCGGTTTTTTACCAAGCAAATGTAAAACAAGTTCAAGACCATATGATACCCGGTTTTTTACCAAGCAAATGTAAAACAAGTTCAAGACCATATGATACCCGGTTTTTTACCAAGCAAATGTTAAACAAGTTGAAGATCATATGATACCCGGTTTTTATCAAGCAAATGTAAAACAAGTTGAAGATCATATGATACCCGGTTTTTTATCAAGCAAATGTAAAACAAGTTCAAGACCATATGATACCCGGTTTTTTACCAAGCAAATGTTAAACAAGTTGAAGATCATATGATACCCGGTTTTTTATCAAGCAAATGTAAAACAAGTTCAAGACCATATGATACCCGGTTTTTTACCAAGCAAATGTAAAACAAGTTGAAGATCATATGATACCCGGTTTTTTATCAAGCAAATGTAAAACAAGTTCAAGACCATATGATACCCGGTTTTTTACCAAGCAAATGTTAAACAAGTTGAAGACCATATGATACCCGGTTTTTTACCAAGCAAATGTAAAACAAGTTCAAGACCATATGATACCCGGTTTTTTACCAAGCAAATGTAAAACAAGTTGAAGACCATATGATACCCGGTTTTTTATCAAGCAAATGTAAAACAAGTTCAAGACCATATGATACCCGGTTTTTTACCAAGCAAATGTAAAACAAGTTGAAGATCATATGATACCCGGTTTTTTATCAAGCAAATGTAAAACAAGTTCAAGACCATATGATACCCGGTTTTTTACCAAGCAAATGTTAAACAAGTTGAAGACCATATGATACCCGGTTTTTTACCAAGCAAATGTAAAACAAGTTCAAGACCATATGATACCCGGTTTTTTACCAAGCAAATGTTAAACAAGTTGAAGATCATATGATACCCGGTTTTTTATCAAGCAAATGTAAAACAAGTTGAAGATCATATGATACCCGGTTTTTTATCAAGCAAATGTAAAACAAGTTCAAGACCATATGATACCCGGTTTTTTACCAAGCAAATGTTAAACAAGTTCAAGACCATATGATACCCGGTTTTTTACCAAGCAAATGTAAAACAAGTTCAAGACCATATGATTTCTTTGTTAAGTTGTAACAACTAGGATGCTGTACTTTACTTTATCAAGTTTTGATACAATTAAAGCTATACATGGCAAAAAAAAAAATAGTTTGAAAAGATAAACATGGAAAATGAATCAAGGCAAAAAGGAAATGAAAAATTGAAACAGCGAAAAATTAGACGAGGCTTAAAATGAGGAATAGAAAAAAGTGAAATAACGAAATTCAATCAAAGCAATTGCAAATTAGGGATTGGAAAAGTGAAAAAGTGAAAAATCAGACGATGCAAAAAATAATTCAAAAGTAAAAAAGCGAAAGATTAGTTAAAACATGGTTAAAGTAAAATTTTGAAATAATAATATTTAGACATGATAAAATCAAGACAGACGAGTTATTCAATAAATTCTGTCACTAATATGAAACTGATGTGGAAACTTAATCGAACAAATATCTGACGAAATGAGAATTATATAGTCCGATCCCCTGATTTTAATGAATAACTCACCAATATCTAAACGTTTCGAATTGGAAAAATCAGTGCATAAGCTGGCTATTTGTTCTGAGCCAAAACAAGTCAAATAATCACAAACAATATGCAAAAAGCAAACCATGTATTGATATTCTTAAAAGTTTAGAAGAGGCCATGAAAATGAAAGATTGTACACAACATTGCATTATGCCATCTCTCTCTCTCTCTCTCTCTCTCTCTCTCTCTCTCTCTCTCTCTCTCTCTCTCTCTCTCTCTCTCTCTCACACACACACACACACACACACACACACACACACACACACACATATATATATATATATATATATATATATATATATATATATATATATATAACATGCTTTAAATTTAACACAATTATAGTAAGTGATACAATACCGTAAGCGTTATCGAACCGCAGAAGGTAACATTGAGGTATAAAATTGCAGGTACATTGTATGCACGTGTTGTGTATCGTCAAAACTGTCACTATCATTATCTGGACAGAAGTCTCTGATTAGGTAGGAAAAAACTTCCTTGTTATATCAAATCTGATCATGCAGTAAATCCTCAAAACTTATGTGGCATTTCTTCATTTTTCATAAATACACAACAGAAATAAAGGTCGTTACATACATCAACATACAAATAACGATGTACATGTCAAGTTTCAAATTTTATTGAAATATTAACTAATTTTATAAGTTTTTAAGTTGAATTAAAACAAATTTTCATTTTACTCTACAACTATTAATTATGATAACAAACTATAGAAAATATTATCACAATAGCTAAAGTAATTTGGCCGTAGCGCATGAAGCCTAGATTGTAACTTTACTTTTCTATAAGTATCAGCCAATGTAGAGTAAACCTAGCCGAAGTGTATGTATTCTAGCCTTAGTGTGTTACCTTGTCATTGTAAATGTTACCCTAGTCGTAATGTATGTTACTAAACCTTAGTGTGTGCAACCTAGCCGTAGTGTACGGCACTTAACCGTTATGAATGTAACCTAGTTAAAGTGTATGTTACCTAGCCGTAGTAAGTGTAACCTAGCCGTAGTGTACGGTACTTAACCGTTATGAATGTAACCTAGTTAAAGTGTATGTAACCTAGCCGTAGTAAGTGTAACCAAGCCGTAGTGTACGGCACTTAACCGTTATGAATGTAACCTAGTAAAAGTGTATGTAACCTAGCCGTAGTTAGTGTAACCAAGTCATAGTGTACGGCACTTAACCGTTATGAATGTAACCTAGTTAAAGTGTACGTAACCTAGCCGTAGTAAGTGTAACCAAGCCATAGTGTACGGCACTTAACCGTTATGAATGTAACCTAGTTAAAGTGTATGCAACCTAGCCGTAGTAAAGATAACCAAGCCGTAGTGTGTGTAACCTAGCCGTAGTGTGTGTAACTTAGCCGTAGTGTGTTTAACTTAGCCGTATTGTGTGTAACCAAGCCGTAGTGTGTGTAACTTAGCCCTAGTGTGTGTAACGTAGTCATGGTTTGTGTGACTTATTTGTAGTGTACGTTACTTAACCGCAATGCATGTTATACCTACCTGTAATAAATGAACTTAGACGTAGTGTGTATAACCTAGCCGTAGTAAGTGTAACTTAGCCATAGTTTGTGTAACCTAGCCATAGTATATGTTACCTTGCTGTGGCATATTTAACTTAGCTGCAGTGTATGTAACCTAGCCGTAGTGTGTGTAACTTAGCCGTAGTGTGTGTAACTTAGCCGTATTGTATGTAAAATAGCCGAAGTGTATGTTACCTAGCCGTAGTGCATGTAACCTAGCCTGTAGTGTATTTAACCTAGCCATAGTGTACATGTATGTTACCTGGCCATGGTGTATGTAATCTAGCCGTAGTGTATGTTACCTAGCCATAGTGTATGTTACCTAGCTGTAGTAAGTGTAACCTATCCGTAGTGTGTGTAACCTAGCCGTATTGTATGTAAAATAGCCGAAGTGTATGTTAACAAGCCGTAGTGTGTGTGTGTGTGTAACCTATCCATAGAGTATGTTACCTAGCCGTAGTGCATGTAACCTAGCCTGTAGTGTATTTAACCTAGCCATAGTGTACATGTATGTTACCTAGCCGTGATGTATGTAATCTAGCCGAAGTGTATGTTACCTAGCCATAATGTATGTTACCTAGCCGTAGTAAGTTTAACCCAGCTGTAGTGTGTGTAACTTATCCGTAGTGTGTGTAACCTAGCCGTTGTGTGCGTTACTTAGCCGTAGGGTATGTAACATAGCCGTAGTATATGTTACCTAGCCGTAGTGTGTGTAATCTTTCCATAGTAAATGTTACCTAGCCATAGTGTATGTTACCTAACCATAGTGTATGTTAACTAGCCATAGTGTAGGTTACTTAGCAGTAGTGTGTGTAACCTTGCCGTGGAGTATTTAACTTGGCCATAGTATATGTTACCTAGCCGTGGTATCTTTAACTTAGCAGTAGTGAATGTAGTTTGCTATCTTTCTACAATTGGTAATAACATAACAAGATATTTTGTCCAACAGGTACTTTACGTCACTGGAGTATATTTTGCTCATTTTCCTCCTTTTTATATCGGATCATAAAAAAATCGGTCTTCATACGTTTGGCATATAATTGTCTCATTACGTTTCTTATTGGAATTAACTTGGATTAATTTGGTGAATTTACCTTAATTTTGTATAATTCTGTAAACTAATGTTTCTCAAAAAATCAATATTCCTCTTACAGTTTAAATCTTAAAAAAATATTTTCACGTTTGTTTCTGAAATTGCTCATCATTTGAAGAAAAAACGTAACTTAATTTTATCTAATAGAATTAGCAAAGAAAATGTTTACAATAACATTGTGTAACAAAACTGTTCCGAAATCAAAATTTTCCTACACTTAGTTTTATCAAAGTTTATTGATTTTAATGTTATTTATATAATTTTAACTTGTTAATCACATTTTTAATTATAACCAAAAAAATTGATTTTTTCCTCTAATAACGATATAATTATAAAACACGTAATGTTATAGTATTAATGTTATAAATTGCACTATAGAATTTTTAAATTTTTATTTATGATAAAAAATGGTCATTATCGTTAATTTGATAAAGTTTTATACTGGAATTAATTTTTTTTCCTTTCACATTTTTAATTCTTTTTTTAGAAATTTTTTATGGTAACTTGTGCCGATTTAAATGAAATATTCTAAATGGAAGCATAAAGTTGAGCAACGATTTACATATGTTCAGATCCATCTAAAGTACGCTAAAATTACACAAACAAATTAACAACCAATTTGAGCAATTAAAAGGGCTATATTGAAAAAAGTTATAATGGGTTGTGACAATTTGTAGTTTAAAAAGTGCTTAAAACAGCTGATAAAGCTGAGAAATTAAAAGCAATTAACTGATTTAATAGACAAGACAGGATTAATCAAGACAATAGAAGACAGATAAATACAAGACAAAACCAGGTTAAACAACACAAGACAAAACAAGGTGACACAACACAAGACAAAACAAGGTTAAACAACACAAGACAAAACAAGGTGACACAACACAAGACAAAACTAGGTGACACAACACACAACAAAACCAGGTGACACAACACAAGGCAAAACCAGGTGACACAACACACAACAAAACCAGGTGACACAACACAAGGCAAAACCAGGTGACACAACACACAACAAAACCAGGTGACACAACAGAAGGCAAAACCAGGTGGCACAACACAAAAAAAAACCAGGTGACACAACACAAGGCCAAACCAGGTGACACAACACAAAACAAAACCAGGTGACACAACACAAAACAAAACCAGGTGACACAGCGCTAGAAAAAACGTGACAAGACCATGTGAGGCAGGAATAAAACAAAACAGGTGAAACAAGAAAAGACGAGACAAGACAAAGCAAGGAAAGACAAGATCAAGCAAGATTTCAAGACAAAGCAAGACAATCAGATCAGTTGAGTCAACAAGACAAAGCAAGACAACCAGATCAAACAAGAAAACAAGATATAAGACAAAGTTTGAATACTTACCTACTACAGTCGAGGTTGGCCATGTTAGCATTCAAATAAATTTGGTAACTTTGTAAAAGACAAATTCCTTTTGAAGTGGCGACTTCAGTTTTATTAATGACAGAACACTACTACATATCTTTATATTTAACTTTACCTAAGATCGAAACTCTTTATTGCTGTTTTGCATATATATAATCTTTTTGCAGTCGATAGAGAAGGGATTACATAGATTTATCATAATTATAGGAAATAAAACCAAAAATTAATAGTTGTAAATAAATAACAAATGGATTATTGTAATAATAAAATTGTGCTCTGGAATATATTATTTTATTATTTGTAATTAAACGTGCATACTTAGTCATAGCTAGGAAAAAGAATACCTTAAAAAATTCAGAAAATAGCAAATATGAATACTGACAACGTATTTAAGTTTTTTATATTTTGATCTTTTATCTTATTATTATCTTTTATTCTATTATCTGTTCTTTTTATTCTATTTCGTTATGTGTAAGTATTGTCATATACCATTTTTTGAATGTATTTTGTGATTAAATTCAGAAAATGGTACATGACAGTATCATGCGTGGTGTGTCTAGTATCATTTGTTATTTGGCTAGTATCTTTCGTAATGTGGCTAGTATCATACGTGGTGTGCCTAGTATTATTTGTTATGTGGCCAGTATCATTCTTTATGTGACTAGTATCATACGTGGTGTGCCTAGTATCATTTGTTATTTGGCCAGTATCATTCTTTATGTGACTAATATCATACGTGGTGTGCCTAGTATCATTTGTTATTTGGCCAGTATCATTCTTTATGTTGCTAGTATCATACGTTGTGTGCCTAGTATCATTTGTGTTTGGCTAGTATCATTAGTTATGTGGCTAGTATCATACGTGGTGTGCCTAGTATCATTTGTTATTTGGCTACTTCATTCGTTATGTGGCTAGTTTCATATGTTGTGTGGCTAATGTCATTCATTAGTGGTTAGTATCATTCGTTATGTGGCTAGTATCATATGTTGTGTGGCAAATAACATTCATTAGTGGTTAGCATCATTTGTTATTTGGCCAGTATCATTCGTTATGTGGCTAGTATCATACGTGGTGTGCCTAGTATCATTTATTATTTGGCCAGTATCATTCTTTATGTGGCTAGTATCATACGTGGTGTGCCTAGTATCATTTGTTATTTGGCTAGTATCATTCGTTATGTGGCTAGTATCATACGTGGTGTGCCTAGTATCATTAGTTTTTTGGCCAGTATCATTCGTTATGTGGCTAGTATCATACGTGGTGTGCCTAGTATCATTTATTATTTGGCTAGTATCATTCGTTATGTGGCTAGTATCATACGTGGTGTGCCTAGTATCATTTGTTATTTGGCCAGTATCATTCGTTATGTGGCTAGTATCATACGTGGTGTGCCTAATATCATTTGTTTTGTGGTCAGTATCATTCTTTATGTGACTTATATCATACGTGGTGTGCCTAGTATCATTTGTTATTTGGCTAGTATCATTCGTTATGTGGCTAGTATCATACGTGGTGTGCCTTATATCATTTCTTATGTGGCCAGTATCATTCTTTATGTGACTAGTATCATACATGGTGTGCCTAGTATCATTTGTTATTTGGCTAGTATCATACGTGGTGTGCCTAGTATCATTTGTTATGTGGCTAGTATCATTCGTTATGTGGCTAGTATCATACTTGGTGTACCTAATATCATTTGTTATTTGGCCAGTATCATTCTTTATGTGACTAGTATCATACATGGTGTGCCTAGTATCATTCGTTATGTGGCTAGTATCATACGTGGTGTGCCTAGTATCATTTGTTATTTGGCCAGTATCATTCTTTATGTTGCTAGTATCATACGTGGTGTGCCTAGTATCATTTGTTATTTGGCTAGTATCATTCGTTATGTGGCTAGTATCATACGTGGTGTGCCTAGAATCATATGTTATTTTGCTAGTTTAATTCGTCATGTGGCTAGTATCATACGTTGTGTGCCTAGTATCATTTGTTATTTGGCTAGTATCTTTCGTTATGTGGTTAGTTTCATACGTGGTGTGCCTAGCATCATTTGTTGTGTGGCCAGTATCAATCTTTATGTGACTAGTATTATACGTGATGTGCCTAGTATCATTTGTTATTTGGATAGTATCATTCGTTTTGTGGCTAGTATCATACGTGGTGTGCCTAGTATCATTTGTAATATGGCTAGTATAATTCGTTATGTGGCTAGTATCATATGTTGTGTGGCTAATGTCATTCATTAGTGGTTAGTATCATTTGTTATTTGGCCAGTATCATTCGTTATGTGGCTATTATAATACGTGGTGTGTCTAGTATAATTTGTTATTTGGCTAGTATCATTCGTTATGTGGCTAGTATCATACGTGGTGCGCCTAGTATCATTTGTTATTTGGCCAGTATCATTCGTTATGTGGCTAGTATCATAAGTGGTGTGCCTAATATCATTTGTTTTGTGGCCAGTATCATTCTTTATGTGATTAATATCATACGTGGTGTGCCTAGTATCATTTGTTATTTGGCCAGTATCATTCTTTATGTTGCTAGTATCATACGTTGTGTGCCTAGTATCATTTGTTTTTTGGCTAATATCATTCGTTATTTGGCTAGTATCATACGTGGTGTGCCTTGTATCATTTGTTATTTGGCTAGTATTATTCGTTATGTGGCTAGTTTCATATGTTGTGTGGCTAATATCATTCATAAGTGGTAAGAATCATTCGTTATGTGGCTAGTATCATATGTTGTGTGGCTAATGTCATTCATTAGTGGTTAGCATCATTTGGTATTTGGCCAGTATCATTCGTTATGTGGCTAGTATCATACGTGGTGTGTCTAGTGTCATTTATCATTTGGCTAGTATCATTCTTTATGTGGCTAGTATCATACGTGGTGTGCCTAGTATCATTTGTTATTTGGCCAGTATCATTCGTTATGTGGCTAGTATCATACGTGGTGTGCCTAATATCATTTGTTTTGTGGCCAGTATCATTCTTTATGTGACTAATATCATACGTGGTGTGCCTAGTATCGTTTGTTATTTGGCTAGTATCATTCGTTATGTGGCTAGTATCATACGTGGTGTGCCTAGTATTATTAGTTTTTTGGCCAGTATCATTCGTTATGTGGCTAGTATCATACGTGGTGTGCCTAGTATCATTTGTTATTTGGTTGGTATCATTCGTTATGTGGCTAGTATCATACGTTGTGTGCCTAGTATCATTTGTTATTTGGCTAGTATCATTCGTTATGTGGCTAGTATCATACATGGTGTGCCTAGTATCATTTGTTGTGTGGCCAGTATCATTCTTAATGTGACTAGTATCATACGTGATGTAACTAGTATCATTTGTTATTTGGCTAGTATCATTCGTTTTGTGGCTAGTATCATACGTGGTGTACCTAGTATCATTTGTAATATGGCTAGTATAATTCGTTATGTGGCTAGTATCATATGTTGTGTGGCGAATGTCATTCATTAGTGGTTAGTATCATTTGTTATTTGGCCAGTATCATTCGTTATGTGGCTAGTATCATACGTGGTGTGCCTAATATCATTTGTTATGTGGCCAGTATCATTCGTTATGTGACTATTATCATACGTGGTGTGCCTAGTATCATTTGTTATTTGGCTAGTATCATTCGTTATGTGGCTAGTATCATACATGGTGTGCCTAATATCATTCTTTATGTGGCCAGTATCAATCTTTATGTGACTAGTATCATACATGGTGTGCCTAGTATCATTTGTTATTTGGCTAGTATCATACGTGGTGTGCCTAGTATCATTTGTTATGTGGCTAGTATCATTCGTTATGTGGCTAGTATCATACTTGGTGTGCCTAATATCATTTGTTATTTGGCAAGTATCATTCTTTATGTGACTAGTATCATACATGGTGTGCCTAGTATCATTCGTTATGTGGCTAGTATCATACGTGGTGTGCCTAGTATCATTTGTTATTTGGCCAGTATCATTCTTTATGTTGCTAGTATCATACGTGGTGTGCCTAGTATCATTTGTTATTTGGCTAGTATCATTCGTTATGTGGCTAGTATCATACGTGGTGTGCCTAGAATCATATGTTATTTTGCTAGTTTCATTCGTCATGTGGCTAGTATCATACGTTGTGTGCCTAGTATCATTTGTTATTTGGCTAGTATCTTTCGTTATGTGGCTAGTATCATACGTGGTGTGCCTAGCATCATTTGTTGTGTGGCCAGTATCAATCTTTATGTGACTAGTATTATACGTGATGTGCCTAGTATCATTTGTTATTTGGATAGTATCATTTGTTTTGTGGCTAGTATCATACGTGGTGTGCCTAGTATCATTTGTAATATGGCTAGTATAATTCGTTATGTGGCTAGTATCATATGTTGTGTGGCTAATGTCATTCATTAGTGGTTAGTATCATTTGTTATTTGGCCAGTATCATTCGTTTTGTGGCTATTATAATACGTGGTGTGTCTAGTATAATTTGTTATTTGGCTAGTATCATTCGTTATGTGGCTAGTATCATACGTGGTGCGCCTAGTATCATTTGTAATATGGCTAGTATAATTCGTTATGTGGCTAGTATCATATGTTGTGTGGCTAATGTCATTCATTAGTGCTTAGTATCATTTGTTATTTGGCCAGTATCATACGTGGTGTGGCTAGTATCATACGTGGTGTGCCTAGTATCATTTGTTATGTGGCCAGTATCATTCTTTATGTGACAAGTATCATACGTGGTGTGCCTAGTATCATTTGTTATTTGGCTAGTATCATTCGTTATGTGGGTAGTATCTTCGTGGTGTGCCTAGTATCATTTGTTATTTGGCCAGTATCATTCTTTATGTGGCTAGTATCATATATGGTGTGCCTAGTATCATTTGTTATATGGCTAGTATTATTCGCTATGTGGCTAGTATCGTACGTGGTGTGTCTAGTATCATTTGTTATTTGGCTAGAATCATTCGTTATGTGGCTAGTATCATATGTGGTGTGCCTAGTATCATTTGTTATTTGGCTAGTATCATTTGTTATGTGGCTAGTATCATACGTGGTGTGCCTAGTATCATTTGTTATGTGGCCAGTATCATTCGTTATGTGGCTAGTATCATACGTGGTGTGCCCAGTATCATTTGTTATGTGGCTAGTATCATTCGTTAAGTGGCTAGTATCATACGCGGTTTGCCTAGTATCATTTGTTATTTGACTAGTATTATTCGTTATGTGGCTAGTATCATACGCAGTGTGCCTAGTATCATTTGTTATGTGGCTAGTATCATTCGTTATGTGGCTAGTATCATACGTTGTGTGCCTAGTATCATTTGTTATTTGGCCAGTATCATTCGTTATGTGGCTAGTATCATACGTGGTGTGCCTAGTACCATTCGTTATGTGGCTAGTATTATACGCGGTGTGCCTAGTATCATATGTTGTGTGGCTAGTATCATATGTTGTGTGGCTAATGTCGTTCATTCCTGGCTAGTGTCATTTGTTATTTCTAGTTCTCATCGTTATGTAGCTAGTAATATCGTTATTTGCTTGTACCATTTGTTATATGTATATAACTATTCGTTATGTGACTAGGGCCATTTAAACGTGGCTAGTACCATAGGTTATTTGGCTAGTTGATACGATATTCGGCCAGTTCCATACGTTATTTAGCTGGTTCCATTCGGTAATTGGTCAGTACCATTCGCTATGTGACTAGTACCATTTGTTATGTGGATAGTACAATATATTATGTAGCTATTGCAGAAGTCACTGTGTTTGTAACAGTGAATTAAGCCTAATTTTCATAGAAAATCCAAAAATCTCAAATATTAAAATAAAGTTCGGTATTTTTCATTCACTTATGTCTAGTCGTAACTGAAAATCGCACATCCGCGATTACCATGAAATATTTCTGCACACAGATAAAAGTTAAATGCTATGGGGATTTCACATGTTGAAAAACAAGGCAAATGGGTCCCCATCTGCGCTTACGACATAATATGTCACCAAAGCGTCACTTCCGGTGTAAACATTGCATTATGTTACTCGTAATTGCGCATAGCCAAGTAAGTAAAAATTCTAAACTTAGTTGAATTATATGTTTTCTATGAAAGTTTTGAATAATTCATTAGTACATAGAGAGTGATTCCAACAAAATTATTATTTGTTATGTGGCTAGTACCATATGTTAAGTTGCTAGTGCCATCTGTTATGTGGCTAATCCCATTCGTTATGTGGGTAGTACCATCTGTTATGTGGCTAGTACCATTCGTTTTGTGGCTAGTACCATCTGTTATGTGGCTAGTACCATTCGTTATGTGGCTAGCACTATTCGTTATGTGGGTAGTACCATCTGTTATGTGGCTAGTACCATTCGTTTTGTGGCTAATACTATCTGTTATGTGGCTAGTACCATTCGTTATGTGGCTAGCACCATTCGTTATGTGGCTAGTACCATCTGTTATGTGGCTAATACCATTCGTTATGTGGCTAGTACCATCTGTTATGTGGCTAGTACCATCTGTTATGGGGCTAAAACCATTCTTTATGTGGATAGTACCATCTGTTATGTGGCTAGTGCCATCTGTTTTGTGGCTAATACCATTCTTTATGTGGATAGTATCATCTGATATGTGGCTAGTACCATCTGTTATGTGGCTAATACCATTTGTTATGTGGCTAGTACCATGTGTTATGTGGCTAGTACCATCTGTTATGTGGCTAACACCATTCGTTATGTGGCAAGTGCCATCTTTTATGCGGCTAGTACCATTCATTATGTGGCTAGTGCCATCTGTTATGTGGCTTGTGCCATTCGTTATGTGGCTTATACCATTCGTTATGTGGCTAGTGCCATATGTTTTGTGGCTAGTACCATCTGTTATGTGGCTAATACCATTCGTTATGTGGATAGTACCATCTGTTATGTGGCTAGTACCATCTGTTTTGTGGCTTGTACCATTCTTTTTGTTGATAGTATCATCTGTTATGTGGCTAATACCATCTGTTATGTGGCTAATACCATTCGTTATGTGGCTAGTACCATCTGTTATGTGGCTAGTACCATCTGTTATGTGGCTAATACCATTCGTTATGTGGCAAGTGTCATCTGTTATGCGGCTAGTACCATCTATTATGTGGCTAGTACCATTCGTTATGTGGCTAGTGTCATTCGTTATGTGGCTAGTACCATCTGTTATGTGGCTAGTACAATCTGTTATGTGGCTAATACCATTCGTTATGCGGCAAGTGTCATCTGTTATGCGGCTAGTACCATTCATTATGTGGCTAGTACCATTCGTTATGTGGCTAGTGTCATTCGTTATGTGGCTAGTACCATCTGTTATGTGGCTAGTACCATCTTTTATGTGGCTTGTACCATTCGTTATGTGGATAGTAACATCTGATACGTGGCTAGTACCATCTGTTTTGTGGCTAATTCCATTCGTTATGTGGCTAGTACCATCTGTTATGTGGCTAGTACCATTCATTATGTGGCTAATACCATTCGTTATGTGGCAAGTGTCATCTGTTATGCGGCTAGTACCATTCATTATGTGGCTAGTACCATTCGTTATGTGGCTAGTGTCATTCGTTATGTGGCTAGTACCATCTTTTATGTGGCTAGTACCATCTTTTATGTGGCTAATACCATTCGTTATGTGGATAGTAACATCTGATACGTGGCTAGTACCATCTGTTTTGTGGCTAATTCCATTCGTTATGTGGCTAGTACCATCTGTTATGTGGCTAGTACCATCTGTTATGTGGCTAATACCATTCGTTATGTGGCAAGTGCCATCTGTTATTCGGCTAGTGCCATTCATTATGTGGCTAGTACCATCTGTTATGTGGCTAGTGCTATTCGTTATGTGGCTAATATCATTCGTTATGTGGCTAGTGCCATCTGTTATGTGGCTAGTATCATTCGTTGTGTGGTTAGTACCATTCGTATGTGGCTAGTTCCATTCATTTTGTGGCTAGTACCATTCGTTATGTGGCAAGTGTCATCTGTTATGCGGCTATTACTAACCGTTATTGTTGCTTATATCATTCGTTATGTGGCTAGTACTATCTGTTATGTGGCTAGTACCTTTTTTCGGTTTCCATAATTTGAAAAATCGGTAAATATTCTTGAATTGATTACGTTCAATGCATTAGCCGTATTACGAGAATGACAAAGTCCAGTTATGTGGGCTAAATAATTCTACCTTCTTAAAATAGCTATACCTAGTACAGTTTAGGAATAACCATATTGAGGCGTAATTAGGAAAAGGTATAAGTGATTCTATATTAAGTGCATACCTTTAAAATAAAATCAAATTTAAGATAAATATGTCTGGTTATAGTAAATGTTGCCACTCAAACATGAAAACAGGTTGTCGGAAACTTAGCACGAGTTGTTTAGCGAGACAGATTGTATTTTTACTACATGTGATAAACTAACAGGCAGATACGTTTTTTATTACGATGTTGCATGCAATCTAATGTTGATTATAAAGATAACAATATGCCTTGGTTCCTTCTTCATTGTTTTTAAATGTCATCAGATCGATTTCTTGATTTTATTATCAAGATTATAACTAACATTAGCTCACTGTATATTTTTAGCGTTGATTTTATTATTCCGTATTAGCTCTATCGTTTGAAACGACCCAGTGAATACTGTGTATCAAGGCGAAACACCACAAAGTGTTTATATAAGAAGGAACATCGCATCTTTGCAAAATAAAACCTCGTCGTATTTCAGAGACCAAGTTTAATTGATTCCCAATGTGATAGAAGCAGAACTTTGTCATAATAAAATGATAAAAAAGTAGAAAATTACAAACTTAGCAATTAAAATGATTTGGGTAAGAGCAGAACATTAAAACTATGTAATTTAATGCATGCGATTAATCAGTCACGTGACAAAGTGTAATTTCAAGACAACCAGTGCCAGCCGTTAAGCGTCAACACAGCCATGTGTTATTATAATTATTATTATTTAATAAAAATGCATTTAAAAACAGAATACGATGAATACGCTGATTTTAACGCATTGTTAAAAAATAAAAAAATTCAAAACCTAACTGTATGATATACTGAGAAATAAAGATGGTATAATACGTTTTATGACAACAATTAAAGAAATCGATACAAGTAAATCAAACCTTGCCTTCAACAGAGCAATCACACAAAATGAAAAGAGAAGTCCACATGTACGGATTCCAAGCCACTAACGAAAATATAATTTGCTCACACATTCAGGGGGCCGTTGGATTTTGATAAATCGTGTTGTATTTTAAGGCTAATTTTTCATGTCAAAATATGTTTATATTCAGATCATTGGTTGTTAATCCGAAACTTTGAAGTCATTCAGAAGTATATTTACCACATCTCTGGACATCACCTGCTTTTTTGGGAAACAGAATTTAGAGTATATGTGTCTTGTTTCTTGTTGATGTTTCTGTATTTTGTTGAACTGATAGATGCTCTTGGTTAGTTTGTGGTTTTCTTGCCACTTGCTTTTTAGTTACGAATTTATTTCAAGAAACAGAATATGTAAGGATACTGGGTAACAATATAGAGAACAGAATTAAAATCATAAAAACTTGTTAAAAATGTAATTGACAATAAAAAAGCAACAAACATTTATTAAAACTACTATTGAAAAATGTCCAACAGTGTGGTTTAATTTCTTAGTTTTATGAGGCAATAACCTTCAAACATATTTACATGAGCATCAAGGTGCTAATTATTATTTTTTTAAGATAAAAAATATAAAGGGTTGTAATACGAAACAAGCACTAACACAGTAACGTTTTTAATTAGAGCCGAATATTTTGTATTGAACATTAGTAAAAAATATAGGAGCAACTTTTTTTAAAAATCCTTTTGAAGCAACATAAATTTAGTGCAAAGTGTTAACAGAACTGATATTAAAATGCAACATGTTTTGCAGGCAATAAAATAAAGATTATCATGTAATATCTCAAAAAGGGGCCATAAATAAAGAACCCATATAAAACGACAAATCTTTAATGACTCGGTAAAAAAAGTCAAGATTTTTTTATTTTAAACAAAACAACAATAAACCAATATGTCATAATTCCAGTATAAACCTAACAGCTGTTCTAACATCGACACTAACATCACCAAGTCGCTTAAACACAAGTCTATAAATCTTCTCCATTTTATGAAGTGTTTGATAAAAGTTGCTGCTAAAATTTTTACAGGTGGCATTAAACCATTAATTTCATTATTCTCAATCGATATTTTTGTGAAATAAATCTATCCTTGGTTAATTTTAGATATACTTGAAGCAACATGGAGGTAATGCAGCTACAGTTTTACAATGATTAAATAATCGATGACATGAAAGACGTTCTAAGGCAATATCACTTAGCTATTCTAATTTCCTTTTCAACTTGAATTAACTTATTTAATTGTTTCTGTGTTGATAGCTGATATCATTAAATTCTGTGTTAAGTCAGATTCCCACCGGCGTGACACGTTTACAATCACGGATAACCCTAGATGTTTTCTGGTGATATGTGATTGTGAGTAGTAGATGTTTCATCCTGTCGTGTTTGACTGCCTACATGATATGTTTGCAGGCAAAGATAATGGCAAAAGTATTATAAAAGGCACGTGGGCGATAATAAGCCATGACATGAAAAATGTGACACGCACATATTAGGTACATGCTGTACTTTGTTTTACTCTAGGGACATTTCATGAGACTTAATTCTTAAAATGTTGCTTATTTTTCTAATTGTTCTTAAACACATTAAACTCTGAGATAGACTCGGAACTATAGACGTGTCCTGTTAAAAGTATATCATACTCTCCTTACCAATTCTAAGACGGGCTGGATTAATATTCTAGATTGTGGAATATGTCCCGTTTAAACACGATTTACATTCCCTACAGAATGTTTAGAATTAATTAATTTTCAAACAATATTTAAATGATAAAAAATCAAAATTTTGAGTTTGTAAGGTGGGAGGGGAAACGGTCTCCGACAGATTGTCAAATTATACGTAATTTTAAATACAATTTAAGCTATATCTGTTTTTAAATGCAAAAATAATTAAATCATTATTTTGCAACATGTATACTGTAACTGGTATCTTAAACATTAAAATATTTGAAATATAAATTCACGAAATGGCATCATTTGTGGGAAGTGAACAAAAAATATAATTAGTAATGTTGATGGAATGGCAGAAAAAAAAATGATTGAATTGTACTATTGGCAAGTTTTTAAGTTAAAAAAAATTGAAAATAGAAAAATCCATAATGTCACTTATACGATTTATTTACTTTAGAAATCCGTTGACATTAATGAAATTTTTAAAAAATGGAGCAGTATTTAGAGATAATATTTTATTAATTTATTAATTATCCACAAATAATGTTAAATGAATACAAATATACAAATTAAAATGTTATTATTATAAGACATACTTTAAAAATGACACAATAATGAGTCGGTATCAACTATATCCCTTATCTGTATATGTATGTAATGCTCAACTACTACTTAATTAAATATCTGCAATAATCTGTGTTTTATCGAAACTTTTGTATATATATATGTGTGTGTGTGTGTGTGTGTGTGTGATTTGTGTTGAGTATTTTTCCTTTTATACTACGCAATGCTACGTGTTTTTATGTGTTAAATAATCATAAGACAGTGGTGTTATTAGGTTTATTATTTCTTTGTAATACATGTTATAAATGATATATCCTTCTTTCTAATGTTTTGACACGCGTGTACTTCACATAAATAAGTCGGTATGTGTCGTTTAGGGCTTACCCGTTCTTATACGTACGCTTACTTTATCCTAATTTTGCCTTTCAGAACAAATTATCGTCTCTGTATTGTACCAGTTTCTTCCAATACACACTTACGTACATATAATTAAGGTATCAAACAATAAATAATAAACAATGTCATTTTTGTCGCATTTCGTACGTGCTTTATGAACGTTAAATGTTACAATGACGTCATCAAGAGTTGTTAGTTTACTTGGTGACCTTTTGAACCCCATAAAGTGCTGGATATAAAGTATATCGAATATATATTGATTGTATGTCAAATTGGCGCTAAAATAACGTTGCATGCAGTTCTCTTGTGTATACAATCTTATTGTATATTAGACAATGCTTAAACCAGAATATATAGTTATATATCAGACAATTTTAGTCGATAAATACATATATACATTTTATATATAAGTATACAAATAAATTGTTCTGATTTTAAAGTATTGTCTTGTGCTATTTGAAAATGTATTTGATTTTTTAAAAAATACAAAATAGCATTTAACAGTTTGAATATAAAATATATAGTTTATGTATTTCGTTCAGTAAATTGTAGATAAGGGTACTTAATACGGTACAACAAAGCTTACCAAAAAATTAATAATAATAATGATAATAAAAATTATAATAAAAACACTACTCCAATATACAACGGAATAAAAACATTAAATATAAAAATCATCTTAATTATTGTATATAATGATTCAAAAAACATTACAATCCCAGCAAAAACAACAAAAACACGCCAGATAGGAAAGAATTAACAAGAACATCTACAGCAAAAACGACGAGGATGGAAAACATTTACAAAAACATCGACTTCAGAACACATAAGGTATGAAACATTTAATAAGTACATCAACAGCAAAGCACACGGGAAAGGAAAAAATTTACAAGAACATCCACTTCAGAACAACACTTGATATGAACATTCACTTTAAAACATATGAGGTATGAAACACTTGATAAAAACATCCACTTCAGAACACATGAGGTAAGAAGCATTTAATATAAACAACAACAGCAAAGCACATGAGGAAGGAAATAATTTACAAGAACATACATACACTTCAGAACAAATGAGGTTTGAAACACTTGATAAAAACATCTACTACAGAATACATTAGGTATGAAAGACTTGACAAGATTATCCACTTCAGGACACATGAGGTTTGGAACACTTGATAAAAACATCTTCTTCAGAATACATTAGGTATGAAAGACGACAAGAACATCCACTCCAGAACGCATGAGGTTTGAAACACTTGATAGGAATATTCACTTGACAACACATGGGGTATGAAACAATTTACTAAAACATTCACTTCAGAACACATGAGGTATGAAGCACTTGATAATAATATCGACTTCAGAACACACGAAAACTAAATTAACAGGAACATCCACTTCAGAACACGTGAGGTATGAAAGACTTGATAAGAATATCGACTTCAGAACACACGAGAAAGGAAACAATTAACATATACCTCATGTGTTCTGAAGTGGATGTTCTTGTAAATTGTTTCTTTACTTATGTGTTCTAAAGTGAAAGTTCTCATCAAGTGTTTCATACCTCATGTGTTCTGATAAGAATATCGACTTCAGAACACATGAGAAAGGAAACAATTAACAAGAACATCACTTCAGAACACATTAGGTATGAAACACTTGATATAAACACTCACTTTAGAACATTCGAGGAAAAAACAATTTACAAGAACATCCACTTCAGAACACACGAGGTTTGAAACACTTGATTAGAACATCCACTCAAAAAACACACGAGATAGAAACCAGAAAACCGCGACTTTGGAGACCATCGGACGAAAAATAACATCATCAATCGATATCAATTCATGAATTATCGACCTTTATTTAACCCGTGTTTTACCTTTAATTCTGCAATCATTTTTGTCTGATCTCTCTGCTTTTAAGAGAAGGTATTAAACGATCAAACAGCACTAATGGCGTTAATATCATTTTATGATAGATATAGGCCATTTTCTAACAAAGATAGTTATTCGATTTATCATAACTTTATGGCTGGTTTTAAACGCAAAAAATCATAACTTAAAATCGATACTGTCCCGAAGTCCATAGATTTGTCTATTAATGTATCTGATAGAAATACTGCAATAAACCTATACCGTGAATGCCGCCGATAATGGTGCCACCCGCCTGTGGTAGTAAACGGATTATATTGTACAACAGTGAAGAGAAAGAGAGTCTGAAAGATGAATCAATTTTTTCTCGTCATATATGGTAATTGTCACTATCTTCTCAAACAATACATAAAATCATTAATTTCTCAATTTCTACAGACTGATATTTACCCTTACGGCTAAAAGTATTTTATTTCTATTATAACAAGTCTCTCAATGTTTATCTATATCGATAAATATCTACAATTTAGATTTTTACGGCAGAAATCAGATCTTTTGATATGGTTCCAGAAAACCATTGAATGGTTTGGAATTTTGGGGTATGGATTTTTTTATTTTAACAACTAAATTATTATTCGAAAAGGAAGGCCTAGGGTTTTTACACTGATGATTGCAATCACAGTCCACAAACAATGTGTTGTAGTTTTCAATATGACATAAGGTTTGCTATGAAACTTGTAAGTGTCAGCAATAATTTTATTCACTAAATTGGGATGCGCGTTGCAAAACATTGTTTTCGCAACTGAATAGTTTAAGTACCACAGATACGACCCGACACCTATTGAGAGCAAAGACTCTTCAATTATTGTCTAAATGGGTTAGCTTATCATATTGTTATGTATAGAGTTTTAAATTGTTTACGAAAAGAAACATTCCAATTCTGCACATGACAATAATTCAAATGACAATAGTTCAAGATTATATAAATGACAATAATTTAAAATTTTGAAGTTCACAATAATTCAAAATTCTTCACTTAACAATGATTTAAAATTCTGTATTTTACAATAATTTTAAATTCTGTACTTGATGATAATTCTTCACTTGACAATGGTTTTAAATTCCTTACTTGACAATGGTTTAAAATTCTCCACTTGACAATAATTCAAAGATCTTTATTTGACAATAATTCAATATTCTTAAAGTAACAACGATTTAAGATTAATTCTTTACTTGACAATAATTTAAAAATTCTGTATATGATAATAATTCCAAATTCAGTTTTAGTTGTTCTTACACACAAGGTTAATGTTTGTAATTTGCCAATTTTTTCATTTTTGCATTTGACAAGGTTTCACATGCAAAATTTTGAATATTTAAAAAAAAGTTAAAAATTTTGCGTATGACGACCGTAAATAAATTTTAATAATTATTGTATTTACAATAAATGTATTTTATGAATTTAAGATTGTTTTTATATATATATATATATATATATATATATATATATATATATATATATATATATTTGTCATGACATCACTAACTGTCTTTGGTAAAATCCAAACCATTGTGTTCTTTACGTCTAATGTCTGTACAATACAGAAATATCCAATGTCTGTGACAAGTGACTGATACACGTACGACAATGTTACAAACAAAATATATATAAATCACTTTATATCATTACATACCGACGGTAATTCTCCTTATTTAATAAAGTATCTGAAACAATACGTCAGTTGCCAAGGTTATGTGAGTACAATAGATTACTAAAATATTGAACATTTATAATAAACAACGGCTGAGTTCATGAAGAAAATGTCAATATGTAATAATCGCTTTTTATTTTTTTTTATCCTTTTTTTAAAAGCAATAATGCTTTTGGAGTGAGTTGTAACTATATACATACTGCATAATCAAGGAGAACATAGGCAATTAAACTCACGTGATATTGTGTCTACCGCCTTTGGACAAGCACTTCAAAGAATTAGATATTCTACCGTGGTGGCGTTTCTTTATTATAACTATCTGTCTTAACATATAACTTATGGTCTGAAAAAGCGAGTGAGAATCCTAAGGGTTGGCTTATTTATTTATTTATTTATTTATTTATTTATTTATTTATTTTAATTTATTTCGATCGTTTTTCAGCTTTTGATGTTTTAAGTAGTTCCAAATTCATGTACAAACTTTTCAAACTGTTAAATACCACTCTGGGAATTTGATGTCTATAATTGTTTTAAACAAATCTCAAAATAGGAATATTTAAAAAAGGGTTTTAACTTTTACACTTATTGTGAGAAAAAATAGTTATGTTTCTAATCACGGAATCCAATGAAAAGTGTATGATCGTTACAGTAAATGTATACTGTCATATTATAAATTTTTGAATTTTCTGAATGAGATATTTAAAAATTCAAAAATTTATAACATGACAACTATTTTCATTAGAAAATTCGAAAATTATAATATGACAATATGACCAAAAACAAAACAAAACAAAACAAAATTGGAGAATTTCGGCTTAACAAACAAAAGAGTACTAGCACAAACCAAATTAAAGTTTAGTTGAATCATCATAGGGTCCGAGACAAACAAACTATATAATTAAAGAAAAATGAACCAACGATAATCCCGATCCTGAAATATAAGACGTCAATCTAACACAAAAGTCAATGTTGTTTGGGAAAATACTCCAACTATCAACAACAAGTAACGGGATGTTGCTGATCAACCAATCTAATTAAGCCACAAACAATATAAATACACTTATTTAAATTTAGAAGAAAAAAAGATTTGGCGACGCTTGTCTTGTTTAGCACTCATTGACAAATTTTCTGTTAAGAATTTCTCAAGGGGTTCCATCAGAAGCTAGTACATACAATTTTGTTCATTTATTGTCAGGGGATTGTTTCCTGACAGACACGATAGTTTGATAGTTTCTAATCAATTTTCCTTGGAAGGAAGCTTCAATCCGTTCGAACTTTAAACTCTTATTGTATAAAAGGCTTCGTCTTAAAATTTATCAAAAGGTTATTCCCTAGGTCATACAATAATCAAACTTGGAAACGAATCTTATAGTGACCACGTCAAATTCAGAAATCTTCTAAATGTGAATTATAAGAACTGCAAACGTTTTCTGAACTTTTAATTTATAAAAATTATAAAAATAGACAACCTTAGCTGAATAGCATGTACTTAACAATGACAGAAACCACAAAAAAGAACTTACAACAAATCACGGGATATATATATATGTTAAAGTAAATACGTGTAATTAGGAATTACATGTATTTACTAAAAATCAGTTAATTCATGAAATCCCCAGTGTTGATAGTTATTACACGTATTTCCTAAATTGTCTCAGTTAATACTTGTAATTACTGTTTTTTTTTCTTGACTTTTACACATATTTCTTGACACGAGAAAGACAATACAGTTAAGGTTTAAGGTAGTACAGGGGTCAGCAATGGTCCTACTGAAAACATGTTAAATTTTTTAAAAGGGGTATGGAACCTAAACATACCCAAAACATGAGACAATTCTTTGTGACCATCTTAAAATATTTTTTTTCTCAATTTTCTTCCTACATCCAGGATTTTTCCCTTTTTGTACTAAAATGTCTTTATTTATTTTGAATTATTTTTCATACCTGTACCCATGCATTACCTTAAATAGTCAGTTAATTTGTGAGCTACTAATCAGCTGAACAGAGTTTAATAAACAATGCTTAAAACAAAATATTACAATAAGTTCTTTATTTTAACAAAGACACTTTTTAGCAATGTCTGGAATTGACCGAAAGGAGATAAATTTCACATCAGAACTTTTTGAAACTTTTAATAACAAATCAGACAAGCTGTTATTGCCAAGAGAAAAAGTGAATGAAATCATAACCAAGCTGGAGGTTTTAAATCAAGAAAATCGGAAGAAAAAGACTAGGGACAAATATTACAAATATCTATCAAGGTAAGATTGTGATTTTGATGTTGTCTGTCCATATGTCTGTTAGTAGGTGTGCTTTGGATGACTTCAAGCTGCTTATATTAAACAAGAGGCCCAAAAAGCCTATATCGCTCACCTGGCTCATTAGGCATACTGATTAATCAGACAGCGGACAATAAATAAATTTAAATTTGCCCTTTGTAAAAATAAAATAATAAGAGCCTGGATGGTGATTTTAATTGCCAAATTAGGAAAAAATCATGGCTCACTTTAACATAAAAGGCTCATTAATGTTTCTGATTCCTACATTTTTTGTACTTTCAGATATGAAGTCTTAAGAATTGGTGATGTTGTAAAACTAGTGAAAAAGCGACAGACGGAAGATGAACCAATTCGTTATTTTGTTTCCATTGAAGATACATATGATATTATTAAAAGATCACATATGGCCTTGAATCATGCTGGACGTGATAAAATGCAAAAAGAACTAAACAAAAAATATGCCAATATAACTATCAGTGCAATAAATCTTTTTAAATCTATTTTTGAGGAATGTCAGCTTAGAAGGAAAAATCCAAGTAAAGGGATTGTTGTCAAACTAATCCTGTCTAAGGACTTCAACTCAAGAGGACAAGTGGACCTTATTGATATGCAGAGTATGCCTGATGGAAATTTCAAATTTATTATGAACTATCAAGATCATTTGACCAAATTTTGTATAGTGGAGGCTTTGACTTCTAAAAGGGCTGCAGAAGTAGCATATAAACTGTTAACAAGTGTATTCTTTGTATTTGGGGCACCGCATATTCTCCAGAGTGATAATGGTAGAGAGTTTACTGCAAGCATTACCACTGAGCTAAAAGAGATATGGCCCGAGTTGGTAATTGTTCATGGGAAACCGCGTCATCCCCAATCACAGGGGAGTGTGGAAAGAAGTAATGGTGATGTACATGATATGCTTATAAGCTGGATGAGAGATAATGATACAACCAAATGGGCAACTGGAATAAAGTTTGTTCAGTTTCAGAAAAACAGGCGGCACCATGTTGGTATCAAGCGTTCTCCATATGAAGCAATGTTTGGTCGTGCCCCTAAAGTTGGCTTGACATCAACTTCAATTCCACCAGAACTACTTGAAGTACTCAGTCAAGAAGAAGATATTGCTGATCATTTTGGTGTACAAGAACAACCACCCATTAGACGACCAACACCCAAATGTTGTTAAAGATTCAACAACTTCATCATCTCAAACCACTGAAACCACTGATGATATACTGTTTGATTTTGAACGTGAATGTGAACAATGTCATTCTATTTTCCAAACAAATGTTGAGAGTGAAGTTCAATGTGAAATCTGTTTAAGGCCACAACTGATTCAAAGAGAACGACATGCAAGCGGAACAAATTTAACCAAACAGGCGGAGAGAATAGTATCAAGAAGTAACCAGATACTTCGACCAATCAATGTGAATGATAACGTAACTGTACCAATCCCCAGTGTAGATCGTGGACGTGGTGATCCTAGGAACATTCTCTGCTGTGTCATTGAACATGATGTTAACACTGACAAATATAAGTTAGCCACAAAACATGAAGTCCTCGTTGGATTATATTCCAGGAATCAGTTTACTCCTTCTGTTATTCACACTTTGACATCGTCCGATTTAAACAAAGAAACAGAAATAAGTGTCAGAGAGGCTGCTCGCTTAGCATCAGTTGGTAGCGGACAAGGCTTTTTCAAATGTTCATGCAAAACGGGATGTTCTAAAAAGACCTGTAAATGTGTGAAAGAAGGACTATTGTGCAATTCTAGATGTCACAACAGTCTTTCCTGTCAAAATAAGTAAATACTTTGATGTTGTAACTTTTCAGTTTACTTTTGCTCCAATTTAAACTTTTCACATTTTTCAACACCAAGAATGTGTTGTTTGCACCAAAGAAAATCTATTTGTTTTGTTATTTGCACCAAATAAAATATATTTGTTTATTTTTGAAGTTCTGATGTTTGACCAGTAAATATGTGTAAAATTAATAGAAAAAATCAGTAAATACGTGAATTTCCTGGTAATCTCAGTAATTACATAAAACAACTAAAATTGCTAGTAAATACACGTATTTACTGAACATCCAAGGAAATACGAGTAATTACTGATAAGACATATTTACTTTAACATATATATATAAAATTATATATATATATAGTGTGTGTGTGTGTGTGTTGTGTATCCTCTGTCTTACATAGATTAGTCTTGTATTTAAATTGACGCCCTCCCGAAGGTCAAGCATCAGCCATCACTCAATAGTTATATAAAAAGTAAAAGGTTCTAAAACATGCTAGTCCATAAACCATAGTTAAAATTGCAAACCGCATAGTTAACCATTGACTGTGATTGGTCATCTAGATTGTTATTGAAACTATTTTACTCCTTTAACACTTTTTTGCAATACTATTTAAAGCGTAACAACGAAGAAAGAACAGTCACTACCTTTCAAGTTGGTCAGAGCTGCCGGAGTTGGGGGGGGGGGGGTACGAACCCTGCATACGAAGGGAGCACTCTACCAACTGAGCTATCGTAGATCAACACTGATGGATATTTTATCGAGTCTTATAATCAGTAATCCCCACTTGTGATTTTTTCTTCCTTTCTTGGGTTATCATGTTTGGCTGTGTCATGTGCAAAATTTTGAATATTTCTTTTTGTAAAAATTTAAAATTTTGCACATGACAGCTGTTTTCGTTTACTTGTTTTCTTGTAATATCGGTTGCATTGGCTGTTGACAAGTACATCATTTTCAGATTCAATTTTTTGAAAATGTTCCATGATTAAAGTTGAAGTTGAAACTGAAAACTTTTTTCAAATGTATTTTATTTTGAACTTTAATCTAATACATTGACTTTTAAGCAAAACTTAAGAAAATTACAATACATATACAGAGGTATAAATAAGTATAGTATAATAAATAATCTGTCATAATATGAACCAGCTATAGACGACATTATATTAAATCAAAAAACTGCCAGCTTATCTTTTCTTTCAAGTTACTAATATATTACGATATTACTCTGTGTTTTAAAAACATGTTCTGTAATTAACGACATAAATAGAATCTTGTACAGTACACGGTGATTTACCTTTGGTATTTAAGTCAAACTGGTTATATCAACCAGTCAGCTTACTAGACATCAGAAATTTACAAGATGTATTTAATAAAAGAACATCGTGCCAGAAGAAAAGTCATTTTTATTTATTAACAACACACATCGATCCCTACATGAAGCGCTTAACTAATGTCCACATTTAGAATATAAAACGTAGAAGTTACGTTTACAAATGGCCGTTGTATTTTTCGAGAAAAGGAAATTTTTTTTAAATTAAAAATTTAAAAAAATAAAATTTTAATAATCGGAAGGAAGAGAAAAGATGTGAAAAAACTATGTTCTTCATCCGTAAAGAATAGCATCATATCCTAATCCATTAGCAATTCAACTAGAAAACATTTTTTTTCTTTATTTTAGGAAGTAATAAGCAAATTTGATTTCTGCTGTAAAGATCCGCCTTACTGCTGGGTGCTTTAAGAATCCACCTTTTCGTGTCGTCTGTCATATATGGAAGGGTCCACCTTCCTGCTAAATGATGTTTGGATCCACTTTTCTACTGAATGCTGAAAAACAACCTTTTGGCTAACTTATGTGTAAGATTTTTTTCCCGTCGGCAACTGTAAGAAGCAACCTTTCTGTTGGCTACTGTAAGAAGCAACCTTTCTGTTGGCTACTATAAGAAGCAACCTTTTTGTTGGCTTCTGTAAGAAGCAACCTTTTTGTTGGCTACTGTAAGAAGCCACCTTTCTGTTGTCTACTGTAAGAAGCCACCTTTCTGTCGGCTACTGTAAGAAGCCACCTTTCTGTTGTCTACTGTAAAAAACCACCTTTCTGTTGGCTACTGTAAGAAGTCACCTTTCTGTTGGCTACTGTAAGAAGCCAACTTTCTGTTGTCTACTGTAAAAAGCCACCTTTCTGCCGGCTACTGTAAGAAGTCACCTTTCTGTTGGCTACTGTAAGAAGCCAACTTTCTGTTGTCTACTGTAAAAAGCCACCTTTCTGTTGGCTACTGTAAGAAGTCACCTTTTTGTCGGCTACTGTAAAAAGCCACCTTTCTGTCGGCTACTGTAAGAAGCCAACTTTCTGTTTGCTACTGTAAGAAGTCACCTTTCTGTTGGCTACTGTAAGAAGCCAACTTTCTGTTGTCTACTGTAAAAAGCCACCTTTCTGTCGGCTACTGTAAGAAGCCAACTGTCTTTTTGCTACTGTAAGAAGTCACCTTTCTGTTGGCTACTGTAAGAAGTCACCTTTCTGTTGGCTACTGTAAGAAGCCAACTTTCTGTTGTCTACTGTAAAAAGCCACCTCTCTGTCGGCTACTGTAAGAAGCCACCTTTCTGTTGGCTGCAATAAGGCAACTTCCTCCTATGATTGTAAGCAAAGTTTTTATCTTCTTCTGTACAGTATAATGGCGACAATGCAGTTATTATTTTTATTGATGGTGTGATTCAAAGTCATATACATGTATTTTGATTGATAAAATTTCGAAAGACATGAAATTTTCTAGGTTTTATAACAATGTTATTTTTCTTTATCTAAATGTTAACATTTTCGATCAAATTCATTGAGGAATAATTACAAACTTCACGTTGTTACACGATTTAGAGCAATTTCATTGGTCGTTTTCTTGTCAAATGACGTTGTTATTTTCCAATAACAACGTTTTCTACCGAACTACTTTCGACTAGTTTCAGGGGTTAGCCGTCTATTAATAGAAGTTATTTTTAAATTGTAAACGAATGAGAATGTCTTCGAGATAGGCAAATATTCCACCTAAACACATTAAAATCAATTTTTTTACATTTTGCAAAAAATTATTCAACTTGACATGTTCTGATATTTTTTCACCAAAATATTCAAGACTATTAAATATTTATTTATGAAATATTTTTATCTCAGTAATCCAGTCGCGGAGAATCCCTTTTGTACACCCCTTAAAAATCAAAAGTCAAAATTTTGTTACACATCTAAACCAATTTCTAAACGCGTGTTTTCCGAATTCATGCAAAAAATATCAAACAATTTAAATTGTAGTCAGGTATACACTGCACATCGCCCGAGAGCTATATCTATGCTGAGTGATGCTGAATATTTCAGTTACGCCACATCATGCTTATGTCAAGCCACAGAAACGCGGCCTCAGTTTATAGCTATTTTAGGGACTGTTCTGTTCACGGAAGAAACATATCAGTGATAACCTCCCGGGTAACGTCCAGTCTAATGCACCCCCTACCGCCTGTTTTACCTCCACATGTCTCTGATCAGCCATTACAGCTACCACTGGTGTCATCATAAAACGAAATCCCTTTGTCTCACTCCCAGCAAATAGTTGGCAAAAAAATCGGTTTCAAACAAGAAAACATTAATTCCATTTCATTAGTTGGCTCCACGGTTCTTTAAACACTGTTCATTCAGTTTTCTTTTGATATGGGAAACGTCAATCTTGTAAGTTTACACGCGTGTCCTACAAACGTATGATAGTCGTACGTTGTTGTTGGTAAATGTGTTGTCACGAGACATAATATAGTACCTTTTTTCTCAAAGGATGTAATTGTAATATTATTTATATTTTGACTGAAATTAACAAGAAAATGAATAAAAAGATATCAATTTAAAACATTTTTCAGTTTTTTACATTTAATCGTCTTTTAAAAGTAACATTTAATGTATTATTACGCCGCGACGTTGTAACATCGATTTTCGGAAAATCAACTCTTCAGTTCAGAAATGTAGGTCAGCTTAAAAAACTGTTAAATTTCGGGTTTGTAACTATAAGAAATGAATTTCACTTTTACGTTGTTATCGGGATGTAACAACGTTAAAATTATTACAAATTGTGTAAAACTCTGTATCAAAAAAAGTAGTGTTGGACCACTTGAGTCGGGACTGTGTAATGTCTTGGAAATTGGCATTGTCGGGACTCAAGTGGCCCAACACTACTTTTTTCTGGATACATTTAGCACTATGATTTTTTATAATAAAACATTTACGTCTTTTACCGACCTTCATGATTATATTATATACTCACCAAATACAATTTAATTATCTTATATCTTACAAACAACAATAAAACGGGGAAAGTCGTCTACTGGAAAACGTCTTCATTATTTCTGCGATAAATACAGTATCAATTTCCCTGGGATTATTTTTCATGGCTATTTAGCATTGATGGCTTACGTTGTCCGCTGTGACTGATATCTCGTGTCTTTGACAGATCGCTTTGATGAACTGTATTGACTTCAATCAATATAAAGATACGACGTTTGACAATACAACACAATTGTTCTATTGACAGTTTCCGATGACCAGTTCATCAGATTGTTTTGTCTTCCGACTCCCAGAGAAGAAATTACAATCGTTCAACCACCAAACTTAACCTGATATTGATACTACGTTTATAGATAAACTTCTAATATCCGAGAGAAACACAGATTTTTATTGAATGTATACTGAAAGGAAACAATTAGAGATTTACAGTTGACCTTTAAATTTCTCGTGGTCATGAAACAGAAAGAAGCAATTTATACTTGAAAAAGAATATATTGCTACAATGAGCATGAAACAATAAAGGTGATAGACGAAACGCGCAAAATAGACAAGATAAAAAAAGGATATTGCGACCACTTTTATCAAACTCTCGGCTTTTGACGGTCATTTGATTTAATGTAAAACTGATATAGCAACTCTTTAAAAAAAACATTTAGTCAGAGTAAAATACGTGTTATTATGTTTGTAGTTTGTTTTTTATGTTACTAAAATTCTCAGGTGTAAATGTCATATTTGTTAATCGATAGTTTATTTAAATTCGGATAAAAATCTACAGAGTCAATAAGACAGGTTTGAGTGTAATTTGTAGTTAATAGATTTCCAGGCTCGATCTAAAACTTCACATATTGAAAATTGATATCAAGTGTGTAGGTTCGTTGTTACATCGAAACACAGGGGCTTGTATTCAACAATTCCTATTACAAACAACCCCAGTACAGATAAAGAAAGAAACGAAATCGGTATCATTTTTGAAGCATTTGTTTTTCTTTCTCAAACGCGTTTAGGTAAGAAAACTGGTAATGGTTTTATAGTAGGCACATTATATTTCAATAACATTTACTCGAATCACTTATATTGTTACAAAAACCACGATAGATACCAATCCAAAATTTAAAAAAAAAACAAACAAATTTTGTATGATCACCCAAAACAGGAGGTTACAGTGATAAGTCTTCCGACGTTAATATCCAACCAGTATCAGATACGGAATTTTTCGGAATTCCTCTTTTTCCAAATCTCCCTCTTAGTATTAAATTGGATATTCACCTCGGAAGACATCATTGCAACATCCGGTTCGGGTGATCATCCAAAGTTTATAATAAAATTTCCAATATTAAAAGATATATGAATCGTTTTTAAAAAGTTTATTATGTTAGAGTGATAACTTGTTTTGTATAGAAAATGTGTTAGGAATTTTAGGTACATCTAAACATTCGCATTTGTTAAATGATAAGCATAAAGTTGTTTTTAATCAATTTTCTTGAAACATTCTTGAATTACCCTAAAAAATTACATGTAATCAATTATCGCGAGTTGTGAGAATTGCTGTAGTTCGAGTTCCACCAGGCTAGTGACTGTTTGGTTGTGCTTAACAGCGAGCGCTCTAGTCATGATACGCATTTTTATTGCAGCTTTTTAATAATATTCTCGTTTTGTGTATATTCAGAAATCCTGATGTATAGAGTACAAATGAAGTCTGTTGAGTGTTTATTTTGTTTCTTAGCGTCACATCAACACCTTTATCTTCTTCTAGAGGGCCACTTTAAGTGGTATTAATGGAATTATGTTGTTTTATGGAAAACATCCATCTTATGCTCATTTATAGTAGATTTCATTCATGTCATTATAACAATTGCAATTTTATTCTCTCTACCCACCATTTGAGTTCAGACAGTTGTTTTTGAGAAAGAAATATTTCAAGAACGGGCTTTAAGTTTAAAAGAATTAAATCTTAACGAAATCATTTGTTTGGAAAAATGGATGACGCAAAAATTAATCAACTAAATGCCATGTTTGATTTAGTAATCGATATAATTGTCCTAGAAAACGGTAAAAACGTACCCTTCAAAGGCATTACCAGCTTTTTTGACACATAAAACCCATTCACATCCATTACCGGAGGGACTTGGAGATTTAAATGTTATGCTTTATGCTCTAGCACGGATTGTAAATATTAAAACACATCATCGAACGCAACCATATTATCAAACTCGTATCAATTACACTGACATGAATACATCCTGTCAAATATTTTCAATAAAGCCGCACTATAACGATAGAATGGAATTAAACTTTCTTGTTCCTGTCTAATAGATTGAAGGCTTCAGAAGTTGATTTTCCAATATCTGTTGGTGACTTCTAATCCAATCCGGCTATCTCACATTACAATCAGTTACTCAGTCTCAAGCGGCTTCATGAAATAATTGTTAAACGTAATATCTTCTACCTCTTCTCGCCATCACCAGAAAAACACCCACCGATAGAAATATTGTACAACAGTTACTTAAATTAATCAAGAAAAAAATCATTTATCAGAGAAGAATGTGAGATATTACAACAATTTTCCTGACCTTGATAGTAAATACGGTATCATTTATTTCCGTGTATTGGACCGATATAATCCAGTCTTTGATATGTAATTTTCTGCGCTGTGAAGCCATCAAAATGAATTCCTTTACAATTCCAATCACTCTTTTGTGTATAGGAAACTAGTGTAAATTAATACTGCATTCTATAGACGTGTCACGTATCAGTGTCTATCTATAAAACTAATTAATCTGGCCAATTCAAGAAAAAACAAAGAGACCGTAACAAATGCTCAGTCTCGTCTATATATCGAGTCTGGTTAACTTAAAAAGAACCAGTATCGCAACAAGTACTGAGTCACGTCCGGTTATCTCAAAAAGAACCAGTAGTTGTAACACGTAACGAGTCACGTCCGGTTATCTCGAAAAGAACTAGTAGTCGTAACAAATGCTCAGTCTGGTCTATATATTGAGTATGATTAACTCAAAAAGAACCAGTTTTCGAAACGAGTACCGAGCCACGTACGGTAAACCCCAAAAGAACCAGTCTTCGTAACAAGTGCCGAGTCACGAACGGTAAACCCCAAAAGAACCAGTCATCGTAACAAGTACCGAGCCACGTACGGTAAACCCCAAAAGAACCAGTCTTCGTAACAAGTACCGAGTCACGCACGGTAAACCCCAAAAGAACCAGTCTTCAAAACAAGTTTCAGTCTCGTCTATATATCAAATCTAGTCAACTCAAAAAGAACTATTAGTAACAAGTACCGAGTCACGTCCGGTTAACTCAAAATCAAAACCCAGTCTTCGTAACAAGTGCCGAGTCACGACCGGTTAACTCAAAAAGAACCAATGGTTGTAACACGTAACGAGTCACGTCCGGTTAACTCAAAAAGAACCAGTAGTTGTTACACGTAACGAGTCACGTCCGGTTAACTCAAAAACAAAACCCAGTCTTCGTAACAAGTACCGAGTAACGTCCGGTTAACTCAAAAAGAACCAGTAGCTGTAACACGTAACGAGTCACGTCCGGTTAACTCAAAAAGAACCAGTAGCTGTAACACGTAACGAGTCATGCGGTTTTTTTTTTTTTTTTTTTTTTTTTTTTTTTTTTTTTTTTTTTTGAAAATAACGTCATTTTTATCGCGTTTATTTAAGAAATTTACGCGATGATTTTTTATACAATATATTCAACACTTCAATGATATGAATAGTTAGCTGGAACTTACGCGTTATCTTTTGGATGAAAAAAAAAATTCAGTTGCAACTTATCAAACTCGTTAAATATTTCAACTTGATAAGCTAATCTTATTTGATTTCTAATGCCACAAATGATTTCAAGAAGACATACGTTTACATAAACAGTCCGTCTACAAAGTTTAGTGTTCCCAATCTAAACTTGAAGGTCTGGTTTCTATGTCGATTTTTATTGGAAATCAGTTCCCAATCTAAACTTGAAGGTTTGGTTTCTGTGTCGATTTTTATTGGAAATCAGTTCCCAATCTAAACTTGAAGGTTTGGTTTCTATGTCGATTTTTATTGGAAATCAGTTCCCAATCTAAACTTGAAGGTTTGGTTTCTGTGTCGATTTTTATTGGGAATCAGTTCCCAATCTAAACTTGAAGGTTTGGTTTCTATGTCGATTTTTATTGGAAATCAGTTCCCAATCTAAACTTGAAGGTTTGGTTTCTATGTCGATTTTTATTGGAATTCAGTTCCCAATCTAAACTTAAAGGTCTGGTTTCTATGTCGATTTTTATTGGAAATCAGTTCCCAATCTAAACTTAAAGGTTTGGTTTCTATGTCGATTTTTATTGGAAATCAGTTCCCAATCTAAACTTGAAGGTTTGGTTTCTATGTCGATTTTTATTGGAAATCAGTTCCCAATCTAAACTTGAAGGTTTGGTTTCTGTGTCGATTTTTATTGGAAATCAGTTCCCAATCTAAACTTGAAGGTTTGGTTTCTATGTCAATTTTTATTGGAATTCAGTTCCCAATTTAAACTTAAAGGTTTGGTTTCTATGTCGATTTTTATTGGAAATCAGTTCCCAATCTAAACTTAAAGGTTTGATTTCTATGTCGATTTTTATTGGAAATCAGTTCCCAATCTAAACTTAAAGGTTTGATTTCTATGTCGATTTTTATTGGAAATCAGTTCCCAATCTAAACTTGAAGGTCTGGTTTCTATGTCGATTTTTATTGGAATTCAGTTCCCAATCTAAACTTAAAGGTCTGGTTTCTATGTCGATTTTTATTGGAAATCAGTTCCCAATCTAAACTTAAAGGTTCGGTTTCTATGTCGATTTTTATTGGAAATCAGTTCCCAATCTAAACTTAAAGGTTTGATTTCTATGTCGATTTTTATTGGAAATCAGTTCCAAATCTAAACTTGAAGGTTTGGTTTCTATGTCGATTTTTATTGGAAATCAGTTCCCAATCTAAACTTGAAGGTTTGGTTTCTATGTCGATTTTTATTGGAAATCAGTTCCCAATCTAAACTTTGAGGTCTGGTTTCTATGTCGATTTTTATTGGAAATCAGTTCCAAATCTAAACTTGAAGGTTTGGTTTCTGTGTCGATTTTTATTGGAAATCAGTTCCCAATCTAAACTTGAAGGTTTGGTTTCTATGTCGATTTTTATTAGAAATCAGTTCCCAATCTAAACTTGAAGGTTTGGTTTCTATGTCGATTTTTATTGGAAATCAGTTCCCAATCTAAACTTGAAGGTTTGGTTTCTATGTCGATTTTTATTGGAAATCAGTTCCCAATCTAAACTTGAAGGTTTGGTTTCTGTGTCGATTTTTATTGGAAATCAGTTCCCAATCTAAACTTGAAGGTTTGGTTTCTATGTCGATTTTAATTGGAAATCAGTTCCCAATCTAAACTTGAAGGTTTGGTTTCTATGTCGATTTTTATTGGAAATCATTCAAAAATTAAATCAATAATAATAATAATAATAATAAAACAACTATTCTCTCAATATTTACTTGTAGATAATAAAGAGTTGAGTTGAGTTGAGTAACGTCCCAGTCAGGAATATTTCACTTATATCGAGACGTCGCCAGCTATAGGCAAAAGTGCAGAAATTTTGCCTGTGCGTTGCACTGATGGCATTATACAGCAGGGTTCTTTATCATGCCATGCCTGCCATGACACGGGACCTCGTTTATTTCAATTTTCCATCCGAAAGAATCGTGACTTTCATTTCGTAATGCCGAGTTCTTGGCGAAAGAACAGTCACTACCCACTTTCAAGTCTCGGGTCAGACCCGGCCGGGGTTCGAACCCACGACTTTCCACTTACGGAGCGAGCACTCTACTGAGCTACCGCAGTGGCCGTAGATAATAAAGACAAAATATAAGTGATAAACGCAAACTAAGCCAGTTTGTATATAAAAAGATTATTATTGAAGTTTAATGAAGCAGAAAATATTGGTCAAGATATATACGTGTCTTCATATGGAACTCTGTAATAAAATTCAAATTGTCAGATTGTTGTATAAAAATTGTCTAATTTAAAAATCTGTAATTAAAATATATAGCATCGTCATTGTGACGTCATTATGACACATTAACGTTATTTTACTTACATGGCGCGCGCGCGCGCGCGTGTGTGTGTGTGTGTGTGTGTGTGTGTGTGTGTGTGTGTGTGTGTGTGTGTGTGTGTGTGTGTGTGAAATACAAGACAACAAGATCTAATTTTAAAAAAAAAACAGCCAATAAAAATGTCGTGGTCAAATTCGCTTTGGGATTGATATTTGGGATTTTCATATTTTCGGTCTTCTAAAACACTAGATCTATTTTTATTGATTTTTGCATATAAAAATACTTAAAATCTGTTTTACATAATGAAGTTAAAAATCTATTTCTGTTTGTGTATTATATATATATATATATATATATATATATATAGGAAACGGATTATAATTATGTAAATAATAAACAAATCAAAAGACATATTGTCTACATTGACTGTTCGACTTTTGTAATTTTTTTATTAATGATACACACAAAACTTCCTTATGGAGAATAATATTCCATTTTGATAAATCTGTGTAATAATAATAAACACATAATAAGAAAAAGATCAAGGGTGATTGATCGCTAGTGACGTCAATTTGTTCTGACAAAGAAATATAAGAATCTATTAAAACTGCGATGCAGACAAGGTATAATTAAATAAAAATACATGTATAAGTTACCACTATCCGTTATTCAAGATGTTTATAATTATATATAAATATCAAATGTCTACATCAGCCGGTCAAGTTTTAATGCGCCGTTCGACTGCTGAGTCATATAAGAATTATACATTGTGTTTTGGTACGATCTCATTTTCTGATCATTTGTCCTGAGTGATTGAGTGTCGAGCTTGACTTTTTCCAGTTTTTCGGGGCTTAAGAAATTATTTGAATCTGATGGCTCCAAAAGAGAAAAACACAAAATCTTATGTTTAAAATTTTTAATTGCCGAGTTAAGGTCCGGTTTTTAACTGGACAATACACTGGTCAAACCTTGCTCATCCTTATTTACACGTCTCTATGTATGCCGTGATGTAAGACATCATACATTTGGAACATTACACCACAGATTTACAGAAGACCTTAAGAGTTGTTACTGCATGAGCATAGCGTACTCATACTTTATTCTACGAGCAATTGGTTCACGTTTACAAACTCGAATTATTTTTTAAAGAGAAGTTTTTATTTGAATGTACACAGTGAGAGTGCTTAAACCTTGTAAACACATTGCATAACAACAGTTAAAAATCTCTGCTCGACGAAAAACAAAATTATAAAAATTTTGCAAAATTCAATAGTGTATTAAAATTTAATTTGTCACATGTTCAAGTGATCCATCTTATTTTACAAATGTCTAAGAATGATTAAATCCTTGATATTTTTTTTTACTGACATCAATATGAAACAAGGTTTAAAGATTTATAGAAGTTTAAACGTTAACATTTAACTGGAAATAAATATGGCGACAATTATTGATGATCGTGTGTATATAACCAGTATGTCTGGCACCTTGAAATAATAGCATGACATGATTTCTGGGTACCGTTGACGATAAAATATTTATGATTTTTTTTTAAATAGAACAAAGGATTTTTTTCTGTCGATAAAACTTGACAGTTACAAAGAGGTTTATGTTAGATATAAATAAAAGTTACAATATAAAATACTGTCAGAAGCCATTGACAATAAAGTCTATAAACTCACCTCTGTACAGTCTGTCAGGGGATTTATCATTTATAAAACCCCGCGCTAGGGGGCTTCTAGTTACTGAAGAACACATTGTACCGTATTGAAGACTTCATCATTATTGTCTAGATGAACAACTCCAATCAAACCTGAGAGATATATCTTTGTTAAGGGTTCTGTTCGACTTAATGTAAAAACTGGACACGTGATATTGTATCCAAATTTATTTTGTTTATGGTGTTGTGTTAAAGTTGTGATTCATGCTTAATAATGATTGTTGCGCCAAAGTTTAAATATTGTAACTGTTTACCAACAACCGAGAAATGAGCATGACCGATTAGAATAACCTCATATTTATTTATTTATTTATTTAAATACCAGGAAATATTAACATGATTTGACCTTTCTTGATTTTATTTACAACAGAGTCAAAATAGTTCTGCTGAATCTTTGACATTAACATGGTTCAATCAAGTCAAGTATAAAGTTTCAATTATATATATATATATATATATATATATATATATATATATATATATATATATATATATATAAACCCTACAAACTCCCAAATGTTATAATATAATAATGTCTTTCAGAACAACGTCCTTTGTTTATATCTAGCAAAAACGTATTGGCTTATGAGACACTTTACACATTATTTACATAAACAGTCAGTTTACAGACATATTTAAACATTCATGGGAAAACATTAAAATACATAGAGATAAGAAGCGTAAACATTAAAAGTAGTATTCGACTGGTTGTTTGTCGTCGAGCAAGAAGCTCTTTTATTGACCGAAATTTTCCCACCTTTATTTATGGCCAATCCGTTTTGTGTTTGTCATTCGTCTGGTAAAGTGCTCAACAGACTTGTCACTTCTAAAAAGACTCTTGTTCACGAAGGACGCGTTGAGAACAACTTACTAGTCCAATAACAAACGTAAAGTTGTTGTCAGTAGCCTGACTTGTCCAAAATAAAGGTGGGAAAATATCTTTTAATGGAAGAGCCTCTTTCTAAACGGAAAACGACCGGTCGAATACAGCTAATTTTGGTACCGACGAAAATGTGTACCATTTTGGTACCATTTTGGTAGCATTTATGTAGCAATTTCAAATGCCAATTTCCATTCAAAAAATGCATATTGTGTCTTTATATTTGGTACAAACATGTTATTATACCTCTACTTATTATATTTAATGATAGATTTATTCAACATAAAGGTTTTAATAAAGAATTTTTACGATATCACCAGGGTGATTATCGACTCCAATTCAGAAAATTTATCATTGGCCGACCATTTGGGTACCATTTTTAAGCATTTTCTAATGTTTATATTTCTTTTAATACTAAGTGTCCCGTCTTTATATTTTGTAAAAATGTAAATTAATATGTCGTTTTGACACATATTATAACATTTTTTTTATCAACGTGACGCTTTTAATAAAGCATTTTTACGATATCGTCAGGGTGATTATCGACTCAAGTTCAGGAAATATATCGTTGGCCGACCATTTGGGTACCATTTTTAAGCATTTTCTAATGTTTATATTTCTTTTAATACTAAATGTCACGTCTTTATATTTTGTAAAAATGTAAATGAATATGTCGTTTTGACACATATTATAACAATTTTTATCAACGTGACACTTTTAATAAAGCATTTTTACGATATCGTCAGGGTGATTATCAACCCAAATTAAGGAAATGTATCGTTGGCCGACCATTTGGGTACCTTTTTTAAGCATTTTCCAACGATATATTTCCTAAATTGGGTTTATTAAAAGCGTCACGTTGATAAAAATTGTAATAATATGTGTCAAAACGACATATTATTTTACATTTTTACAAAATATAAAGACGTGACATTTAGTATTAAAAGAAATATAAACATTAAAAAATGCTTAAAAATGGTACCCAAATGGTCGGCCAACGATATATTTCCTGAACTTGAGTCGATAATCACCCTGATGATATCGTAAAAATTCTTTATTAAAACCTTTATGTTGAATAAATCTATCATTAAATATAATAAGTAGAGGTATAATAACATGTTTGTACCAAATATAAAGACACAATATGCATTTTTTGAATGGAAATTGGCATTTAAAATTGCCACATAAATGCTTCCAAAATGGTACACATTTTCGTCGGTACCGCTAATTTTCCGTTCTAGCATAGTGACTCTTAAAGAAATATTATTTCAACAACCAATGTCAAAAATGTCCTTGATTTTCTAAAATATTCTAACAAATACAAGCAATGCAACGAAACTATAAAATGCTTTCGACTTCATAACTGTGTAATATTAAGCTGTTGTAGCACTAAGAGAAATGAACTTGTCGATAGGAAAATTAAATTTGATACAGTTTGTTACATTAAAACTCTGATCATAACCCTTGAGTTTGCTTCAAGTTTTTCTCTTTTTCTCTCAAATTGATTAAAATACGAAGAAAGCATGATTATTGTTATTATAACCAAAAAAAAAATTAAAGTCAGAAATATGAAGAACAAAACAAAAACGATGATTATCATAATACGTGTTTAGAATTTTTATTGTACTCTAAGTGTAATGTTATGTGTAACTGTACTACACGTGTAATGTTATGTGTAATTGTACTGCATGTGTAATGTTATGTGTAACTGTACTACACATGTAATGTTATGTGTAACTGTACTACACGTGTAATGTTATGTGTAACTTTACTACACGTGTAATGTTATGTGTAATTGTACTGCATGTGTAATGTTATGTGTAATTGTACTGCATGTTTAATGTTATGTGTAACTGTACTACACGTGTAATGTTATGTGTAATTGTACTGCATGTGTACTGTTATGTGTAATTGTACTGCATGTGTAATGTCATGTGTAACTGTACTACACGTATAACGTTATGTGTAACTATACTAAACGTGTAGTTATGTGTAATTGTACTACACGTGTAATGTTATGTGTAACTGTATAACATGTGTAATGTTATGTGTAACTGTACAACACGTGTTATGTTATGTGTAATTGTACTACACGTGTAATGTTATGTGTTGGCTGTCGTGACGATTAGATTAGAGGAACGTTGTTTTTTGTGAAGATTATTAAGGTACAGAATAAGCAACATCTTGTAAGAGTTGTGTTACTAAGGATGATAGAAGGAATGTTAGGTTCTCGTGTACTTGTTCAGTAACATTGACCTCTTCAATAGTGCATCCTAATTCCATTCCAATGTGAATCTTGTGGTCCTGGTTATGATATCATTTGTAAAAAAGGAGCTGATTTTTCTTAAGTACATACGAAGTACCCAATTACTTACCTACTTTCACGTGTAATACTTGTTGACATTTTTATCAGAGGATATTGCTTCTATGTCAAGTACCTGGCTATTTTTTCATATAAGAAAAATTATAACTAGAAGTGTATTTGACAACACCTTACACTACCCGGAACACACGACACAATGCAAGTAATAATTAACTGATGGGTTAAAATTGTTGTTATTTTATCGCTTGTATGAAGGTGTTCATTACATATATGTTCTGGATTGCTGTTTTCGGGTAAATTTAATCAGCTGATAGTTTTATTATGAGGTGTTGTTCTATCGAATGTTCTGACTAGTTACATTTTCTGTATATTTTGAGGCTTTCCAATCTCATTCCCTTTCTTTAATTGTTTTATTTATTTATTTATTTATTTATTTAGTCTTATATTTTTGACACATTTATTGCCTAAACGCATGTAATAAGAAACGGTGTACTGTACTGTCTTGCAGTAGCAAACAGCTGTTCTTACTTGACAGATAACACCTACTTGTTGAGGGTGTACTTAGACTTGAGGAATATTTCCAATAAAACTGGAGATTGTGAATTTTTAAAAATTTTGTACTGCATAAATTATTTGTCTTGTTTTATCTAAAAATATTTTCTAAGCATTTTTTCAAAATTGCAGTTATAATTATCATTATTATTATTATTATTATTATTATTATTATTATTATTATTGTTATTGTTGTTGTTGTTGTTGTTGTTGATGATGATGATGATGATGATGACGATGTTGTTGTTAATGTTTATGTTTATTATTATTATCATTGTTGTTGTTGATGATGATGATGATGATGATGATGATGACGATGTTGTTAATGTTTATGTTTATTATTATTATTATTATTATTATTATTGTTGTTGTTGTTGTTGTTGATGATGATGATGATGATGATGATGATGATGATGACGATGTTGTTAATGTTTATGTTTATTATTATTATCATTGTTGTTGTTTTTGTTGTTGTTGTTGATGATGATGATGATGATGATGATGATGATGATGATGATGATGATGATGATGATGATGATGATGACGATGTTGTTGTTAATGTTTATGATTATTATTATTATCATTGTTGTTGTTGTTGTTGTTGTTGTTGTTGTTGTTGATGATGATGATGATGATGATGATGATGATGACGATGACGATGTTGTTGTTAATGTTTATGTTTATTATTATTATCATTGTTGTTGTTGTTGTTGATGTTGTTGTTGTTGTTGTTGTTGTTGTTGTTGTTGTGGATTATATACGCTCGATGTTTGGTCAGTATATAAAAGTTTTTACCATCGTTAATCATTAACTATCCTAGATTAGATAATTTTATTTGCCGACCGTCACTGGACTGATAGTTAACCTTCTATAAAAGTCATTTTATCTTTATTTTTTGTTTGTCTGGGTCAAACTTTTCAACTCGATTATCTAAATCCAATTATCACCTTTATAACTTAAACCAAGAATTAATACACAGATGGGACGGGTCTACATTGTTCTGTTTGGAGTGAGTGATGACTTTTCTAATATACATCGTCAAAGTTATACTGATATCAGCGTGAGTTTTATGTGTCTTTACGTTTTGTTTTAAAGTCATACGTTTTAACAATATTACACGCACACCCACCCCCCCCCACACACACACACTCTCTCTCTCTCTCTCTCTCTCTCTCTCTCTCTCTCTCTCTCTCTCTCTCTCTCTCTCTCTCTCTCAGTGTGTGTGTGTGTGTGTGTGTGTGTGTGTGTGACTTTTGCAAGTGTATAATATTATTTTTTCTGTTTAAAGACAATTATCAATTGGGTAAAACTATGTCTTGGCGTCACTAAATTGTGATTGCAAGATGCTGATGAGGAATGTCGCCATTGTGTGCCTTATTTTCTAGCGAATTGCTTCAATTTTACAAATTTAATTCTTTCTTCAACATTTATTAATTGAAACTTTTTATTAAATGAACGAAACAAGTAGACAGTGTGCATTTCAAAAAAATGAAATCACATAATACTACATTAGTTCTTAAATTATCCTGAAATTTTCACATTTTGAAATGGTTTATGATCAGTTGATGAAGCGTGATATCAAGCGTTTCTGTAATTTATGTTTTTTTTTTTTTTTTTTTTTTTTTTTTTTTTTTTAAATTATGATATTTTGAGAAAGTGGTTGTTTTGGCAGTTGTTTAATACATTTTCTTTGCATTCCATTAAAAATATTTTTAAAATCAAAGCGCAGACTGTGCTGAACGTAGGAAAGTAGTCATGAAAGCCTGGTAACGGGGTTGATATCGATACTTAGTTGAGAAGAGTGGAGTGTAGGAATGGTGCTTTACATTCCTGTCAAGATTCTGTCACTAAAATGTCATGGTGTCAACGACATGAAAAGATATAATGCTTTAAATTACTTATATCAACATTTCAAAAAATATGCTATTTTTCTTCTCTTATCCTCTGGAACCACTTGGATCATGGTGACCAAGTGGTCTTAAGGGCAATCTTAAAGGTCACAGTGTCTTTCAGTGCCTAGATTAAAATGCTGCTTCGGCAGATCCTAGTGTGAGAAAGTATGTCAGTTTGCTTGGCAAACGTCAGTGGTTTTCTTGGGGCACTTTGGTATCCTCCTTCATCTAAGAACTGACTACCTAGATATGTGAAAAAGTCTTGACTGGTGCATAAAACATCATTACCCCATTACACTCGGAAACCAATTTGCCAATTTAAATGAAATATGTTTGGATGAATCTTGCTTGATGCAGATTCCAAACTGGCTTTAGCAACATTCAATCAATAATGACCATAACAGCAAAAAGGGAAAATGACTTTTGTACTTTCTGACGACTGATTAATGCTAAAGACACCTCTGATAAGATAAAAAATAAGAAAGTACATGAGAGGACCTTGACCTTTGGCCTTGAACCATATATCAAAATGATCATCATATCAATATCTATAATATTCATGTACATGTACATGCCTATTCAAAAACGTAATAACCTTCAAGATAATTAACAATTTAAACCTTCTTATACAGTACATGTAATGGCCTTGACCTATGAACCTATGACCTTTAATCATTCATCAAAATGGCTGTTATATCAATACCTAAAATATTCTAATATACATGCCTATACAAAAAGTTAATAGTTTTCAAAGTAATTAACAATCTAAGCAATTTTACGTTGCTTTGACCTTGACCTTTGAATCAAAATCATTATCATATCTATACATACAATATTCTAATTTAGATGCCTATACAAAAAGTTAATAGTTTTCAAGATAATTAACTTTTAAGCCATTATTGTGGCTATGGCCTTGACCTCTGAGCCTTTGACCTTGAACCATAAATCATTATGACCGTCATTCCAAAACCCACAATATTCCAAGAAACATGCTATAAAAAAGTCAGTGTTTAAGATAATTAACAATATTAGCTGTCTTATGCAGCTATGAACTTGACCTTTTAACCAATGACCTTGAACAATATATCAAAATGATTGTTATATCAATACCTACAATATTCCAATATATATGCCTGTACAAAAAGTTAAATGTTTTCAAGATATACTTACAAATATATAATTTAAAGCAATTTCCCCTCTAACTGCCTTGCCATTTTCCCGTTTTGAGCCCCAATACTACCATTTGTGCAAATCTATCACTAGATGATCCGAGAATAATATATATATAATAACTAAGGTATACCTCTTCTACATTCTGAGGAGAAGATTTTCACTATTTCCCCCTTTATGGGGCCCCAGGGGTACACAACTCCTTTACTTGTGGAAATCTGAAAGGCAACCAACAAGGCATGATGGTAGCCAAGTTTCAATGAATTTGGCTTAAGGTGATGGAGGAGAAGATTAAAATGTTAAATGTTTATGCACGATACACAATGGACAACAGATGAAGATGGATCTCAATAGCTCTCAGAGCTTTCAGCTCGGGTGAGCAAAAAACCACATAACAGTAAATATTATATAAAATGACTGAAAAAGGAAGACATCAAAAAGTTTCCAAACAATAACAGGAATTTTTTGTTTTTAGGAAAACCAGTACTTCTATCGCCATAAGTCAGAAAATGAAAGTTTTTTTCAGATTCAGGAAAAAAAATAGAAAACGAGTGAAAGATGGCCCAAAACTCGGACAGAAACAGCGACGGCAACTATAATATAAGCAAAATCTAAAGACAGTCACTGTAAAGTTAATCAGAAGATTCTGATTTTGTAGCACTTGTGCCACTTGTAGCATGTAGAAAAAAAAAAAACTTTGACTGAATCTTGACAGTCTATGTCACTATTCCCAATTTTCCTGTTGATACATTTTCCCCAATTAACCTTCAGGGGCATTTTTCAAAATACAGAGAAATATTTCTGTCCTTCAATGCTTTCGGACATCCTTACTTTGGAATTTAAATATATTTTTTATATATTTTTTTTTTTTATATTTATTTCCTCTTTTTTCTGACGGCAATTCTTTGTCCGATGATTCCAGACACGATTTTGCTGGAACTCAGGTGGAGCATATGATACAGAGTGTTTTTTAATAAAGTCTGAATAGAACCAAGAGCAAACATCGTTGTTTGTTGTTGTTTCGATGTGTATAGGCGAGATGGATCGTTCTTTACATCTTTACTTAAGACCGGTGCTGTACCGTGCAGATGATCTACACATGTATTTACGTTTTTTTGTTAACCCAACAAAAATCATACTTGAAGATAAAGTGCTTTTATTCTGTATGAAAGTTAAAGATGATTAAAGTTAATGTCCATTGCTGAGAAATCGTGTATGACAACTCCTGTCGGTACACCATTTCAACATCAAACATATTTTTTCTGATGAAATTAGGAAGTGACGTTTTCAATTAATTTGAGAAAAAAATGACGAATTCCTCTGATCAAGGATTCCAGAAAATGAATGATTTAATGTCCTAGCCGACACATGTCGGTATTGCTGTTATAGCTAATCAGGTTTTATACAAGTGTAAGTCTAGTTACCATAAACATTTAAGTCAACTTATAACGGTGTTCCAATATTAGAAGAATATACACAGACAAGAAGACGTTTTCCCGAAAATGAACGGAAAGTAACAATATCTTCCGAACAGTCCGTGACCTATTTCTGCAACGCGAACTATACCCTCTATATTTTTTTTTTTATTATCTTCTTTTTAATTCTTTGATAAATATTTTTTATTTTTGTTTTCATAAAGATTCTCTATATATATTCATTTATAGAGTCATTGTTGTTCGTTTATTTACAAAAGAGCCGCTGTTCGGAGCTAGACAGTTGATATGCAGATTTCCAACCCGGAAAAAAGCAAATTCCTCCGCAACTCTGTATGTGGTAGGGAAAGCGGTTTCATTTATTTATTTATTATTCATTTATTTATTTTTTGTCCGTGTTACTTTCTTTTCTTCTCTAAAATGTGTGATTCGAAATTGAATTAAATAAAACCAGAAATGCATTTGTAACACCCAGATTGTGCTGTGATGGACAGGTCTACTTCTTTGGAACGCAAGTATACAGTAGTGCTCAAGAAAACTGACATTTGTTGACATAGATACGATACGTTAGTTACCAACAACGACATAACTAGAAAAGTCTTCGAATTTCCTACGTAAAAATAAAAATAAATAAATAAATAAAAAAGGAAGTTCTGAAAATGAGCTGTTAGCCACATAAATATCGACTAAACCTTTAACATCGATCTCCAGTTTGATTGGAACTTGTCATCTAGTCGGCCATGACAAAGTCTTAAACAAAGTATTAGTTGGTGTTCAAATCATTAGAGATGTCGTCAATGAACCGTGGATTAATTGCCTTATCCGATTTTCAGATTATTTTTCATATATTTTTTTAAAATAAGACCAATTCGCAAATACAGTTATTGTACATGTTTAAAGATAATTGTTGTTATAAGGTGTATTCATTTGGTACCTACAAAAAATACTAAAACCACATCAATTTATATCATTACTGTTGAAGGTCTGTTATGTTTTGTGTTCCATGTTTGGTCCGTATTGTTTTGTTTCTGTTATTTTTGTGTTCCATGTTTGGTCCGTTTTGTTTTGATTCTGTTATGTTTTGTGTTCCATGTTTGGTCCGTTTTGTTTTGTTCCTGTTATGTTTTGTGTTCCATGTTTGGTCCGTTTTGTTTTGTTTCTGTTATGTTTTGTATTCCATGTTTGGTCCGTTTTGTTTTGTTTCTGTTATGTTTTGTATTCCATGTTTGGTCCGTTTTGTTTTGTTTCTGTTATGTTTTGTGTTCCATGTTTGGTCGGTTTTGTTTTGTTTCTGTTATGTTTTGTGTTCCATATTTGATCCGTTTCGTTTCTGTTATGTTTTGTGTTCTATGTTTGGTCCGTTTTGTTTTGTTTTTGTTATGTTTTGTGTTCCATGTTTGGTCCGTTTTGGTTTCTGTTATGTTTTGTGTTCCATGTTTGGTCCGTTTTGTTTCTGTTATGTTTTGTGTTCCATGTTTGGTCCTTTTTGTTTTGTTTCTGTTATGTTTTGTGTTCCATATTTGGTCCGTCTTGTTTTGTTACTGTTATGTTTTGTGTTCCATGTTTGGTCCCTTTGTTTTGTTTCTGTTATGTTTTGTGTTCCATGTTTGGTCCGTATTGTTTTGTTTCTGTTATGTTTTGTGTTCCATGTTTGGTCCGTCTTGTTTTGTTTCTGTTATGTTTTGTGTTCCGTATTTGGTCCGTTTTGGTTTGTTTCTGTTATGTTTTGTGTTCCATGTTTGGTCCGTCTTGTTTTGTTACTGTTATGTTTTGTGTTCCATGTTTGGTCCCTTTTGTTTGTTTCTGTTATGTTTTGTGTTCCATGTTTGGTCCGTATTGTTTTGTTTCTGTTATGTTTTGTGTTCCATGTTTGGTCGGTTTTGTTTTGTTTCTGTTATGTTTTGTGTTCCATATTTGATCCGTTTTCGTTTCTGTTATGTTTTGTGTTCTATGTTTGGTCCGTTTTGTTTTGTTTTTGTTATGTTTTGTGTTCCATGTTTGGTCCGTTTTGGTTTCTGTTATGTTTGTGTTCCATGTTTGGTCCGTTTTGTTTCTGTTATGTTTTGTGTTCCATGTTTGGTCCCTTTTGTTTTGTTTCTGTTATGTTTTGTGTTCCATATTTGGTCCGTCTTGTTTGTTACTGTTATGTTTTTGTGTTCCATGTTTGGTCCCTTTTGTTTTGTTTCTGTTATGTTTGTGTTCCATGTTTGGTCCGTATTGTTTTGTTTCTGTTATGTTTTGTGTTCCATGTTTGGTCCGTCTTGTTTTGTTTCTGTTATGTTTTGTGTTCCGTATTTGGTCCGTTTTGTTTTGTTTCTGTTATGTTTTGTGTTCCATGTTTGGTCCGTCTTGTTTTGTTACTGTTATGTTTTGTGTTCCATGTTTGGTCCCTTTTGTTTTGTTTCTGTTATGTTTTGTGTTCCATGTTTGGTCCGTATTGTTTTGTTTCTGTTATGTTTTGTGTTCCATGTTTGGTCCGTCTTGTTTTGTTTCTGTTATGTTTTGTGTTCCATGTTTGGTCCCTTTTGTTTTGTTTCTGTTATGTTTTGTGTTCCATGTTTGGTCCGTTTTGTTTTGATTCTGTTATGTTTTGTGTTCCATGTTTGGTCCGTTTTGTTTTGATTCTGTTATGTTTTGTGTTTCCATGTTTGGTCCGTTTTGTTTTGATTCTGTTATGTTTTGTGTTCCATGTTTGGTCCGTTTTGTTTCTGTTATGTTTTGTGTTCCATATTCGGTCCGTTTTGTTTCTGTTATGTTTTGTGTTCCATGTTTGGTCCGTTTTGTTTTGTTTTTGTTGTTTTGTGTTACCTGTTTGTTATGTTTCTGTTATGATTTGTGTGTCATCTTCTATTAAGTTTTTGTGTCATGTTCTCTTTTTATGTTTTATTTGTTTCTAGTTTTGTTCTAATTGTATTATTATGGTTTGTTTGTTTTATTTGTTGTCATGTTTTTTTTTCTTTGTTATATTTCGTTTGTGTTTTGTTTTATTCTATAAAAGTTTTGTTTATGACAAGTTATGTGACTATTTATGTTTATGTCTCGTGTTTTCTTCTGTTATTTTCTGTTTCTTTTGTTTGGTTTGATCAGTTTCGTTTGTGCTATTTATTATCTGTCATGTTTTGTATGTCTTGTTTTTCTGTTTAGTTTTGTTTTGTTTGTGTCCTGTTTTTTGTTTGTGTTTGTGTTGTTTTGTTTTCTTCTTTTATGTATTGTTTGTGCCATGTTTAATTTTCTTGTCACGTTTTGTATGTGCCTTATTTTTTCTGTTGTTTTGTTTTGTTTGTTTTACTTTTGTCATGTTATTTGTGTTTCTTTGTTTTTTTTTTTTTTTTTTTTGTTTTTTTTTTTTTTTTTGTTTTTTTTTTTTTTTGTATGTTTGTTGTCATTTTTGTTGTGACCTGTTTTGTTTTGTGGTGTTTTGCTTTTTATCCTTCTTTTTTTTGTCATGTTGTTTGTGTCATGTTTTGTTTGTGTTTATTCATGTTTTGTCTGTGTTTGTGTCATACTTTGTTGTTGTTTATGTCATGATTTGTTGTTTTGTGTCGTGTTTTTTTTTTTTT